>ML802791.1:23221-56094 GCA_009831015.1 Picea engelmannii
GTTAAAATTTTACCATGTTTCTTCATGTCCTCCTGAGTCTTGGATTCCCACCAAATGAGTGTTGCACTATCCAATCTTAAAGAAGCAAGTTGAATCTTAGTTTCATCATCTTGAATTTTTTGTATCCTACAATACACCTCAATATGACAAATCCAATTATCTAATTTCTCAGCATTAACTTCTCCATTGCATATTGGAAATTCGAATTTAATATCAAGCTTTAATGAAGGAATTTGCGAAGGAGTTTTACCATGTCCCTTTGGAGAATTCGGAAGAGGTCTTGAATTGGTAGAAGAAGAAGAAGAAGATGAAGATGGTGGAGAAGCACCACTCCCTCCATTTCCATTTGGAGTTTTATCACCACTATATCCCTTATGTTTTGAAGGGTTGGAACCTTCACCTTGCAACCTTGTATTCCTTTCCATAAAGATCTTCATCATCTCTCTCATTTCCATGACAGCCTTTCTGAGATCTTCATCTTCTGCAGGAACATGTTCATGACTCTCTTCATGAGCCATACTTGGTGAATGCCTCCTTGAAACTTGCGGTGATGATATATGCTTCCTCCTTGAAGGATGAGAACTTGGATCTACAAGTTGACCTTCTCCTCTTGTGAGTTTCAACCTTGTGAGCATCAGAAAACAAAACACTTGCAAATAATCAAGTCTTTGAAAACCTATGCTCTGATACCAACTTGATCTAAAAATGAAGACGACTTGTATTCTTGAAAATATTTACAAGTAAAGTTTATGTGTTAAAATGAAAATGGATCAACTTTGCAACACAAATTTAATAGGTTTTACTCATTCAAGATGCATATAACAACAACATAATCAATGAACAGAAAACACATAACACATCAAATGATAAAGGAGTTCACCCCTCTCTTGGGCTACATCTCCTAGTCCAGCTTGCAATGGATCATTTGTATTATTTGATCAAAGTGCTAAAAAATGTGCTTTACAATGCTCAAAATGCCAAATAGACTGGTCCAATGGCTTCAGAACGCCTAAAAACCCCTAGCTGGGCTTTTTCGGTACCTCGTTTGGCCAAACAATGAAAACGATAGGCTTCTTGGAAGTCCCCCTTCAAGCTTGTTGTCTCTGCATCTAAAAAACGCACCTCCCTTGGCTCAACCTAGCCCACACACATTTTAAAGAGTAAAAACTTGGCACCGGGCACAACCGCACAACCAGTCCAAACTGTTGAACGGTTACGCATCGGCCTTAACTACCAAGGCCCGTGGGCACATGGTCACCACATGACCGCGCACTATTACACAACAGGGCTAAAGTTTCAAACCGTTGACATAACCGTAAGGTTTAAACCCGCATGCATATACGTTGGTCACATGTTAACCAAACCATGCACATTTCAAATGGTTACAACATATATTACGGTGGGTCTAACCACCCGTAGCATCGGTCGTATGCAATACAATATATAACCATGGGTCGGGGCTTAGCCCTGGCCCGGTTCACACCCCAAAACACATTTTTGCAATGTTAAATATATTATAATACACATATATGTTAAGTAACATGTGTGGGTGCGCCGGTTGGGGAGCCTTTCCTAAAGCTTTACCCTACCCGGAGGTCACAGGGTCAACTCCTGCCAAGTGCAAAGATTTTAATCAAATAAACAGGTGACAGGTGGCAGCCATTGATTGGGCCATGTGTCGCCATCCCATTCACTGCCAACAAACCATGTCACATGCCAACTGTCCCAATGAATTCCTACCATGTGTCGTACGGCCTGCCATGTCAGTGTTCGTACGAACTATACAGTCAGCATCCCTTTTTTTTTGCTTGTTTGTCATTTTGAACAGAACACGATGTCTCTCGATCCTGACATCCGTTTGAACCCAAACAGGTTGTGTTGGGTTCATAATGATGATGCCTATGCTCTCGTTTGATTTGAATCGATTCCGAGCACTTTGAGTTTTTGAGCAAAATTTGATCCCCTAATCAGGCCATCACCAAAGAATATCTTTGAGGTGAGAAGTTTTCATGGATTAGCTAGTTTCTACCGAAAATTCATCAGGAATTTCAGTGGAATTAGTGCACCGATGATGGACACAGTGAAGAAAAGACACAAATATTTTCACTGGACAGAAGAGGCTGAGAAGAGTTTTAATTTGTTGAAAAGGAGAATTACAGAACAACCAATTATGGTGTTGCCTGATTTCCAAAAGACATTTCAAGTGAAATGTGATGCAAGTGAATTTGCAATAGGGGCTTTCTTGAGTCAAGAAGATAGGTCGATAGCATATTTCAGTGAGAAGTTGAATGAAGCCAAAGTCAAATACTCCACGTATGACAAGGAGTTTTATGCTATCATTCAGGCATTGAAAAAATGGAGACATTACTTAATTCCTAAGGAGTTTGTCTTGTATAGTGATAATCATGCATTACAATTTGTGACTCAACAGGAGAAGTTGAATCAAAGACATGTTAAATGGGTTGAATATATGCAAAATTTCACTTTTTTTATTAAACATATTTCTAGTACTGCTAATAAAGTTGTTGATGCTTTGAGTAGGAAATGTTTGCTATTGCAGGAGTTCAGAATCAAAACATTGGGTTTTGATGATCTCAGGGACATGTATAGAGATGATCTAGATTTTAAAGAGGCATATGAAGCAGTTGAGAATCCAATTCTCAGGGATAGAAGCCAATGGGCAGAATACATGATCCAGGAAGGATTATTGTTTAAAGGTAACCAACTTTGTATTCCAAAATTCTCCATGAGGGAGAATTTGCTAAAGGAGAAACATAGTGGATGATTGGTCGTACATTTCAGTCATGAAAAGATGTTTGCAAAGTTGAATGAGTCATATTTTTGGCTAGGAATGCAAGCAGACATCAAAATATTTGTGGACAGATGTAGAATTTGTCAACATTCAAAAGGAAAGAGGCAGAATGCAAGTTTTTATCAACCATTACCCATACCTGAGAGGCCGTGGGATACAGTCAGCATAGACTTCATATTGGGGTTACCAAGAAAAAAAAGAGGGTTTGACTCAATCTTTGTGGTGGTGGATAGATTTTCCAAAATGTCACATTCATTCCATGTCAGAAAACCAGTGACACAACTCACATTGCGAACCTGTTTTTCAAAGAAGTCATTCAATTTCACGGCTTGCCAAAGAGCATAGTTTCAGATCAAGACACTAAGTTCGTAAGACACTTCTGGAGAACCTTATGGAAGAAGATAGGAACAAACTTTTCATTTAGTTCAGCTTATCATCCTCGGATGGATGGACAGACAGAAGTCATGAACAGGAGTCTAGGAGACTTGCTAAGGAGCTTGGTGACAGAACACCACAGTCAGTGGGACAACATATTACCACAGACAGAGTTTTCTTATAACGACTCTCTTAATAGGAGCATAGGGCAGAGTCTGTTTCAAATTGTCTATGGCATGCAGCCGAGAGGAGTTTTTGAGTTGAGGGATTCAGAACAGACTACGACTAGGAGCGCTAGTGTAGAGGATTTCGAAAAGGTGATGAAGGAGCTTCACAGCCAGGTGAAGGAGCGATTGCAATATTCAAACCAAAAATATAAATGCAGGGCAGATCAACATAGGAGAGAATTTCAGTTTGAAGTTGGTGATTTTATACTTGCACATTTGAGAAAGGAAAGGTTCCCAAGTGGAACATATAATAAACTGAAGATGAAGAAAATCAGACCATGTAAGGTCTTGAAGAAATTTGGGGAAAATACATATGAGATTGAATTACCCGATGGGATCGAAATTTCTCCGATATTCAACATCTCAGATTTGTACCCTTATAAAGCTGAGGAAGTAGAAGCAGGAAATGAACAACTAGAGGTTCAGTGGACAAAATAAATTCCAGTTACAGAAAAGCCGCAAATGGAGTGCATACTAGACAAAAGAATTAGTAAGAAGACCAGACGAAAGCAATACTTTGAATACTTGGTCAAGTGGAAGGGCCCACTTGATTACTAATCATTGAGGTAAATCGTTAACAAGTGTGAGGGAAATCACCATTGATGTCAATGATTCCCAAGGTACCTTAGTACATTCCAGCAAATGTGAATAAATGAGATGAGGTCGAACATTCATGGAATCATCTAATTAGAGGTCAATGATGTAAACCTATTGTCAGAAGTGAGGAGGCATTCCATTAAGGAATGCAAGTCCCAAGGTACTAACTGGTTTCTAAGTCTAATTCTTGGATGATTTGTTGAAGTTGATGGGAAAATACTCGTCGAAGGAGGGCCTTGATGTATCCCCCATCATCGACATGAAAATGACATAGGAAAGTGATGTAATATGGTGAATTGAATGAGTATGGAATGACACAGGAAATGGAAATTGGAAATACTATATATGGATGGTTTGAAGTGAAACTTCCCTTGAACATGATGAGGCATGAACACTGACTAGGTAGCATTGACTTGACGAGTACCAAGAATGTAATGTGATGGCAATAAGAGCA
This sequence comes from Picea engelmannii, assembly GCA_009831015.1. NCBI lineage: Eukaryota > Viridiplantae > Streptophyta > Pinopsida > Pinales > Pinaceae > Picea > Picea engelmannii. The sequence goes on from ML802791.1 coordinate 27,687, forward strand.
CTCTTCGACTGGACAAAAAAGTATGGTGACACATGGAATTAGTATGAATCAGAGACAAGTGGATTGCCCAACTGTAAGATGAGACACAAATAGGTGCCATGTTCAAGGGTGACAATAGCTGCCATAAAGGATTCCCAAAAAACTTGACCCACTTCCTTCAATTTTTTCCCCTGCCCAGATAGATGAGTACCTCATTTTAATTTAATGAGCTCGAGGAGGATAACACATGCTCGATATAAATCACGTTCAGTAAGTTCCTCTTCCTTTATTTAATGAACTGGAAGAAGTAAGGGTTTGTTCCCATATGGGTCCTTCAATTTGTAGTTTAGCGAGTCCAAAGAAGGAAAACTCGGTGATTTTCATGTTTAGAGAGTCTAAAAAGAGCTTAAAGGTGACTCCAGGATTGTCCTTTTTCATGATGTTTTAGTCTCCGAGGTCTGAAAAATTATAAAACGATGCGATGAAGAACTCTTCTAATCATTCTTGATTAGAGTGTTCATTTTTCGTAATTATTCTCACAAGGCCGAAAAAGAGATAAACTATCACCCGAAAGATGCCATTTCAAACCTTTTAACAAGTGTCAAAGGAAGCAAGATCACCCAACAATCTTTTCATGTTTAGAGAGTTTGAAAAGAGCTTAAAGGAGACTCCAGGAAGTTCATTTTTCGTATAACCTTACAAGTATGAAAAAGTGATAAAAGTATACTTGGTTCCATTCTCATGTATTTACGAGCACAAGAAAGAACAAAGACTAAGCTCAGTAACTTATTCTCATGTATTTACGAGCATGAGAAAGAAAAAAGACTAAGCTCATTCTATAAAAATACAACTATGTTACGATGGGAATGACCTTCAAACGAGGATCACTCCTAGTAGCGTGTCTCTCTAGAGGTGGTTTTCCCCGAGCTTCTTTGGCAGAAGTTGGCGATTTTTTTTCCAGCATGATGTCTAGAGGTTGGAGATCTATCCCCCGAGCTTCGTTTCCTTTGGAGAATCATCTTCTTTCCTTGTTTAGGTTTCTAGTTACTAATGGAAACATTTTCACTAGGTGGAGAAAAATAAGGTTCAAGTACTTGATCCAGAGTGATAATTGATTGTAACAGAGGGGGGTTTGTTTCATTTTTTAACGAGCTTCACAGAGATGATGAACTATGCTCGTCGAGACCAGTTACTACCAATGGAAGAGTTGAATCAAAGGATTGTTGTGCCTAAGTCAAAATCATGTTTAAGGTGGAAACATGCGCAGTGGGAGGAGAAGAAAAAGGAAAAACCCCCATGAGCGAGGAATTTTTGAGAAGGCCTACACCTACACTCTCAAAACTATTATTTCCTAGAAAAGGGACATGATTTTCTACGACATTGTTGAGATCTGGAGTTGTATAATCAAGTTGGTCAACAGTGATAATATTTCCTTGATGTGGAAATCGTAAGATATGAAACACTAAATATGCAATGGCAGTCATTGCATAGAACCAAATACGACCATGTAACAAATTAAAATCCAAGGGCGTGTCGATGACTTCGATATCGACCGAAATAGTTTTACCCTTCAAATTCATAGAGAAATATTTCAAGAGTTCATGAGGTTTGAAACCATGTCCATCAAATGATTTCAAGGTGGTAGGGGACATGGTAAGTAAAGGAGAAGCAAGGGCTCTCCAACAAGGCAAAGAAATGACACAAGTGGAGGTTCCCTCATCCAAAACAGTACAATGGATGGTGTGTACACTAACAAAAACTTGAATTTGGAATGCTAAGTCATGGGAGACTCTCTCTTTAAAATAATCCATATTAAACGTAATCAGGTTTGACTCCTCAGGATCCTTGGCTCCAATGGCTGACAATAGGGTTCTACTTTGACTTGGACAGTTTTGTAGAATTTCAAGGGTTGACATAGCGCAAGGCACCAGCACCAAATATTCAATGATGTTGTAGTTTTGGGAAGCACAATCATTTGTATTAAATGTCACTTTTCGAATTACACTCTTGGGTGGGCACAACGTTGCATCAGAAATCAGCTTCTCAATCTGTAGATGATTGAAAGATAGAGGAGGACTAGAGTTAGAAGGTTGGTCGATAGTATTCCCTTTAGTATGATCAACTGGAGGAGTGTCATAGGTATTTTCACGAGTCTTGACATTAACCATATTAAACATGTACACCTCAGAGGTGCTTATCGAAGCATCCCCATGGTGGGATGACCTGGTTCATCTCCTTGTGGAGGGACAGGGTTTTGTGCAACCAAATGTTGTTGTTAAATTGGTTGGGAGGTACCCTTCAGATATTTAGCGACAACCTCACTATGAGGTAAGTATTTCATGTAGTGGTCTTCCCCACAAATCATACAAGGAGATTTAGGTTTCCTTGTCAGTTGAGTATCAACGGACTCAGGATTGTCCTGCTCATTAGAATATTTATAGGATTTGCCCTTGTTTTTTTTCCTACCCCCTGGTTGTTTTGATGAACTGTATTGGACCTCATTCACCTCGGAGGTTTGAGTAGGAGTGGAATAAGTTGTGGTGTTTGGAACAGAATTGGATTCTGGAGTAGGTATTTATGGATCATTCGATGGACGAGGAGCATTAGGGATCAGATCGTAAAGTGTGCTAGATTGGGAATAAACCAAGTCCAAATAATGCACATGACTAAAATCCTGCTCATCAGTAACTACGTTTCCTATAGAAACATCGCGGGTGATGGGAGGTAAGAGTGACTTTGTAAACCAATTCATGAGGAGTTGGTCCAGAATTGGAGCTTTAATCAACCATCTCCTTCGTCTCCACTCATGAATATGATCAAAGATATGGGTGGAAGAGGATTGTCGGAGAGAGGTCAAAATTTTGTATCGGTCTTGCACCATATAGGAAACTGAAAATTATCAGGAAAGCCACGGAAAGAGAGTTAAAGTTGACAAAAGAGTTAGGTGACAGTTCAATGTACCATTTTGTTGTTGCACCTGTAAGTGTTCTCTGAAAAAGTATAAGATGAATGGAATATTCCATCAAAGAGTTGGAAGAACACCATAAGTGGAAAGACATAACATGATTTTTAGGGTCTTCCCTAGGTTTTCCGTCAAATTTTGGAATGTAGGATGGTAATTTGGTAGGTATGGTGGGCCAAAATGGGGCATGAAGGATGGGATCGTTTGTTAAACATGATAGATTTGGAAGATATAACATAGCCAAGAACGGTAGTTTTCGATTAGTTTGTTGATAATGGTGATAACCATATTGCATAGGAACACCAGTAGGACCGTATCTAGGTTGTGACAAGGTGACAAAACTAGATGGTCCTCACATATATGGAGGTTTTTCGGGTTTTCCACCTATGTAAGGTGGTTGTCCTGTTTGTCCACCCATGTATTATGATTGAACAGGTGGACCTCCTACATACTTTGGTTGACCTGTTGGTCCCCCTATGTATGGTGGTGGAAGGGACTATTACATTTGAATCGTGGAGTTTATGGATTGATAGGGCATAGTTCCTTCTGAGGGAATGCCCATCAGATTAGGTTGATTCCACAAATGGTTCGCAACTTATGGATATGGATGTCCAGGATACAGACCAATGGTAATAGGGATAGAAGGACTTGCGGGAGTGTTTTTTCCCCATGTTGGTTGATGTTTCAACCATGTAGGATTCACCCCAGTAAAAATTTTCCCTGCAACTAAAGGTTTCCCCCCACATGAAGGTTGGACTCCCATTGAAGATTGACCTCCAATGTAGGGAGCATCGATTTGTGATGTGTGAGATGGATTTTGAGTAGCTTGTGTAACCATGGTTGTGTGAATGACTTGACTATTTTCCATTTGACCTATGGGATGACCAAGTAAATCACTTGGCGTGTGCATGTGTGGAAAAAATGAAGAAAGAATATTACCTGACTCATGTGCAAGAGGAGATGAATGCACAAGTGGTTGAGCCAGGGTTACCTGGGTCACTGTTGTTTCCAATAAAGAATAAGCCCCAACAGTATCAACTATGGGATTTGTGGAAAAATATGAATTCCCAAGTCCTTCATGAAAACCAAAAATCAAGGGGTTCATGCCAAAAGATAGTGTAGTGGTTGAACCAAGCGGTAAATAGTAAGAAGAATAATCATCACTATATCTCGTGGATGGTGGATCAAAGAGTGGTTGGCCAAGTGGATCAGTAAATGGAGGATTCACAAAATATGCCAATATTTCTATGAAGGTTGGGACCGGTTCTTCAACATGATGGCCACTTCTAGGAGCGATGCTCCCAGTTTCAAAAGTGTGATCTATGATCATTTCTTCATAATAAATATTATGTTGTGATTCCTAAGTGTCAGGTTCCATACCTTGTATACTATGAAAAATACAATCCTAAGGCCGACTATGAAAAACAAAAAAACACACTCCTATGAAAACTAAAATAAATCATCCAATAGACAATATATTTAAGGATCTTCCAAAGAAGGGATATCAAGCCACTAGTGAAGAAGTGAGAAGTAGCTACCCTGACCTCCACATAACATCCCATTTCAGTGCAAGCAACCCTCACTTTCACGGGATCACCCTCCAAGGGTACTGAGAGTGTGATATGACATCTGCCCCAAGTACCATGGGAATCCCCCCACATTCAAAGTTTTAGATACCTAGGAAAGGCCACTAATGTTACCAACTCACAGTCAACCTCTCGGGGGGTACAGTCGACAGTCAGGATCGAATGTATGGGAAGGATATCAAAGTCTGAAGCACTTCAAGAGAACTGAAGAAACATGGACTGGTAGGACTCTAGAGGACCCTGAATGGATTCAGAGTTCACTAAGCACCGAAACCAAATGAAACCAATGGTTTCTCAAGAATATCCCCCAACATATGATATTTCTGCTACGATTGGTTAAGCTTTGGAGGGGTAATCTCTGATGCTCTCTCGCACATGACCTCATGTTTAGCCCCTGTGTGATAGGGGGTTCCCAACTATGTTTATATTAATGTTGGATTTAAATTATCTTTAGTGTTCAACAGACTCTTTAGTAGTCTTGGACAATTTACTCACTTCACCTAGTTGAAAGACCCTAATCCTAAGCTAGTGTTGGTGTGCTAAAAACAAAAAATATTCAAGTTGATTTTATTAGTACATGGTTGATTGTAGTGGCTTTTAACTCAAAGGGTTCACGGAGATGAAACTAATGATGTGTAATAGACTAGACTCCAAAAGAATGACAAAGAATGATATTCAGTTCTTTCTTTCAATGAATTCTACATATGGGAAGGAGAAGAGTTCTATTCTTCCTAATCACAAGAAAGCACTCAAAACAATGACGATTTCAATTTATTGGATCAATATGATTCCAAACTACAAAGAAAATGTTTCTAAAAGAAAAATGCACATGCAAAACTAACTCTTTTTCCAAACTTAAACCAAAGAAAAATTCCTAATGAATGCAAAATTTCTTCGTTTGATTAACTATGCAAGGAGATATGCAAACTTTTTGCTTATTTAAATTTCAAATGAAAAGAGATCTAAGTTTTATGGAAAGAACTATGAAGTAAAAAGAAATCAAACAAAGTGCACTCAAAGTGATGAGAAATGAAAGAAAAAAAGTTGGAGATAATTTGTTCAATCAAGAACTCAATGATGAAAAGGAGAAAAAAGACAAACACTCATGAAAATTCTCACGATGAGTAGCAAGAAAACGAAAATCAAGATAGGTTATCATAAAAGTCATAATCATCTGAAAATAGAGATGTTTCAAATGAAGAAAAGAAGGATCAAAACCAAGCAACTTTTGCAAACCTAAGTTGATGAATAGTCCTAAACAATCAAGCAATCTGAAGATAAACTCAAAAGGCAAAAAGAACCAAGGGATCTTGTTAACCCCAGGGGACCACAACTAAGAGAAAATTTGCAAAATCAAGGGATAAACAAAAATTAATGATAGATGGATAACTCTTACCAAAACAAAGTCAAGGATGTTCAAATTTCTCTGAGAAAAAAGATCTGCAAGATTAGACTGAGAAAAAGTGAGCAGAAAAGGGAAGAAATCACCAGAAAAGGAGACCAGTGCTCAGGTTTCCAAGGGCACAAAGCATTGTAGTGATATGATATACACTACAGGGGAGTGTTGATTATATACCAGCACTCTGATATGCACTATAGAGGAGCGCTACCCTTCCCAGAAACTCAGATCAGAGGCTTAAAAATCAGAAAATTTGACCCAAAACTCCCAGAAATTTGTGAAATTTTCAATGAGAAGGAGAGAAAGACAAAGAAACAAAAAAAAAACATAAACAATTATATGAAGGTGGGAAAAATTTAGAGACAATCCAAGGAAATACAAGTAAATATCCTTTCCCAACGGAGTCACCAATTTTTGTTATGGGAGAATCCCCCTGTGGATAGGTGAATATCCCCTAAGATTCTAGACCCCTAATACCAAGACAGAAACATATAAATGGACACTAACATCCCTTTGAATTCAATTACCTAATCATAAAGAGAAAGAGAAGGAATAAAGTGTGATGCATCTTATTCTGTGGTTCATCCTCGTTGCCTCCAATCTGAGCTTGATCTCCAAAATATTCATCACCACTCGATACATGCAATGCAATGTACAGAAAAAAGACAAAGAACTCCTACTCTACTCTAAAATATTAGACTAATTAAATTCATCTATCAAGATGGAAAATCATATGAAACAATACACAATCTTGAAGTGAATATGCCAAGTAATATTGATGAGAACTTTAAAGAGATACTTACAATTTGTAGATGCAGTTGCAGCAGCTTCCCCGAGTCCTCCTCGTCCAGCCCTTGCACGATGCTCCCAAGATCATAAGTTTGATATCAAAAGCTTCCTCCTCTTCTCCATGGAAACCCCTCATTATATAGGATTTGGAGGCTTAACCACTATGGATAGGATCACTCATTAGATCCACTAAAAAGGGATCTCCAAGATTTTTAGGGAGAAAATATATCTCAAGGATTTTAGGGAGAAAATATCTCTCAAGGATTTTAAGGAGGAAATATATCTTCCATCCATGAGATTCTCAACTTCTCCTTGAAAATAGGAAACCAAATGTGAGGTGGATTCTCACACTAAAATAATTCCCTTCTAATGAATATTAATAATTAATTCATGTGCATATGGTATTTTGACCTTCATATAATATATTTCTCCTCCACGTTCACTAGGGATTGTGACAAATGTTCTTTCATGGTGTCAATGTATGTGACACTTTCATGACACTTGCGACACTTAGGGTGAGGTACTTAAGTGTGGAATTTTTTTGTGTAATAGTGGTATTGATGAAAACCATTATGAAAGAGGTGGTAGAACTAGTGGGAGTACCCAACCATCAATGATGAGGAAGGAGAAGCTTCAGCAAAAGAGAATGGTGAGTACCTTGGGAAATTATGAAAAGGTGAGGAGAGGTGGCTCAATGTGGGGCCAGTGGGTTTTGGTCACTACTCAGAGAAATAGAGGGGGTTTCTCTAGCAATGGACCTCCCAAAGTAGAGAAATTAGAGTAGAATGTTTGGTTCTGGGTTGTTGGGGGAATTGTGTTGAATCAGCTATAGGGTAGGTAGGGTCTAGAGCCCTGGGCGATGAGTAGTGTTGACACTTGTACATGGGTAGGTTCAAGACCGTGGGTTCAAGTTAATTATACCAACAAAACCCTATAGATACCAACCCTTTCGGTAGTACCTACAAGCAGGTGAAGTCTCACCCGAGGTATCTTTATGGGGACTGCAGGAACCAAGATTCTACAATGATGAGGTAAAGAAGGGATACATGCTATGTCATACCTACAGGATCCTGTCACCCACTATATCCTAGTTAACCTAACCTCATTACTTAATTTTATATGTATATCAGTCCATGTTCATGTCACTTAGTGGTTGAGCATACAATGAAAGTGATTTTTTATTAATCTATCAACAATATCAACAAAGATCAACATTCCTCCATAGTAAAGGAAAGAATTAACACAATACAAACATGAATAATCATTCGACAACACAATTAGACACAGATTTACCATGGTTCACCCCCTCTTGAGATACATCCACAAAAGATTTTCTTTTTATTATATTTATGACATTCTTCTTGCACTCTGCACTACAATGGATGTTCAATATAAAATACTATTCTTACTGTTGTAACCTAGGTCTGCACCCCTACCTCTCCTCTCTCCTTTCCCTATGCCTTGGTCAAAATTGTCCTCTTCAGGTTGATTACGTTCGTTTCACATTACTAATTGACTTGGTTCTTATCCGTTTCTTTCTTGATTGAGTCTTTGCAGATTTTTTTTTCTATTGTTTCTTGAAGGATAATTACATGTCGTATTTGGTTCAGAATGCTTGTCATCATGTTTTCCATTGATTGATGTCACAGAAGGTTGACCAAGCCATTATATGCACAGGAAACGCCCGTGGACAAAACACAACAATATGGAGTGGTCAATTTCAAGCTCAGACTGTGGGAACAGACAGGTTAACTTTATACGACGGACATCCATCAGGCCAATCAGATTGATGGTATTCATGTATTTGGAGTGTCGAAATCGCATGGGGTTTAACATCAAGAGAAAACCCACAAAGATCAACAATTACCCAAAGAGCCAAAGAGCCGAAGTCCTAAAGTGAATCTGGATCGTCCATCAACAAGGAAACATGGAGGTAGATCTTTCACTTCAGAGATTTAGCACTCCGGGAGATTTCCAAGCACAACATTTACAAAATCATGAAGTCCGAACTCCCGAAGTAAATTTGGACCGTCCATCAATGAGGACATGTGGAGGCATATCTTTCACTTTGAAGACTTATCACTTCGAGATATTTCCAAGCACAACATTTACAAAATCCTGAAGCCTGAACTCCCGAAGTAAATATGGACCGTCCATCAACAAGGACACGTGGAGGCAAATCCTTCACTTTAGAGACTTAGAACTCAGGGAGATTTGTGAAGCACTAGAACAAGAATTACTTGAAGAGCCAAAGTCTCGAAGAGACAAAGAGCCGAAGTCTCAAAAATCCGAAGAGCCAAAGTCCTGAAGACCCGAAGAGACTAAGTTCTGAAGTAATGAGAGATTTCCACATCACTTCAAGCCCATACTACTTCAAGAGAACTTCATGCCTCACAGTCCAAAACTACCGAAGCTCGAAGTGTCGAAGCACGTGGCACTCATTAGTCATGACACATGGAAATCATTAGTGATGACATGTGGCACACTCATCAGTCATGACAAATGGCACTCATTCCAGGTCATTTGGTTGTGTCATTCACCCATTTCCATGACACATCAGCAGACGTGACATCATATGACATCAGTTCACCATGTCACTTCATAGCCTGTACCACTCTGGGATATTTTCGAGCACAACATTCATAAACTCTCGAAGTGTCGAACACCTAAATTCCCGAAGAGAATATTGACCTTCCATCAACGATGACACGCGGTGGCAGATATCCCACTTCAAATATACGACACTTCAGAGGATTGCAAGAGCAAGAAGAAGAAAACTCTCAAAGCCCAAACTCTCGAAGTGAACCTGGATCATCTAGATCCATAGGCCACATGGAGGCAAATCTCTCACTTCAGGAGTATGACACTCTGGAGGATGGCAAGAGCTTTTCATTTAAAAGGCCCGAAGCTCGATCTCCTAAAGTAATTGCGGACCATCAATCTCAAATCAACCAGCACCGTTGATCCTTGCAGCAGGTAAGGAAGGAATATCACACGGATCACAGATTGTGACATGATCAATCACCACACTACATTATGGGGACATAAACTACTCGAATGTTAATTTTATAGAGCAGTCCCGCAATTGGAACCATGGTATTGTTGGAAGATTATGTGGTAGATTGTGGGGTATTGCGGGCCCAAAAGCGGCGTGGACCCAAACCACCCATGACAACTTCCGCAAGCACATGATTATATGACATCAGGTCACCGCGTCACCTCCAGTCACCTCCACTCATTCCACTCACTATTCTCGCTCCTCTAACCACCCGACACTTGTCCTCCACTCACCTCCACGTAATAAAAATTCGCTCATATCACCTATCACCTCCACGCATCATGTTTTCCTATTGGAAGATCGCCTCCACGTCTTCCTGTTCATGACCAGGTCATCACAGTGAAAGTGAGGAGAAGGGTCAATTACATTTGAGATGGAGTGTGCTTAGCTTTCGAAATCTCAGACACAGAAAGAGAGTTAAGTCTCAGTCACAGGTCGATGCATATTGGTTCTAGAACACTTCAGCGGACTACCTCTTCCTCAAGAAGAGATTTTCTCATGCATCCAGTTGTCTCTAGTGGCCTCCAACATCTCGCAGGCATGCTATTACTCAACACAGAGCTCTACTCTGTCACTCTGACCCCTATTTTCTTCCAACTCAATTCCTCCAGCGCATGCATCAGTTCTATCTCAGAGACAATAGTAGTTTTTAATTGATTAATTCTAGCATTTTCTTAGATTATATAAAAGAGTGGTCTTTCGTGTGTGATAAGAACCACTCTTGTTGATTAATTCTAGTGTAACAGTCAAGTTATTAAAAATGTTTACGAACAGTTACGTAAAATTAGGTCTCAGTCCCCTAAGGACGAGAACCTCTGCAAATCTATTAAATAGGGGGTTTTTGAATGTTTTGAACATCAGATTTTTGGGGGAAAGAATAACACTACATCAGACTGGTTGGACCCATTCTATGTATGGATTAAAGATCTCTACCTAGTGAACATACTCTTGATGACAGTGTTTCATTCAAATATTCATGTGTTTTTATTCTTATCTTGAATATAGTTTTTTATTTGCGCAAAGTACATTTCATTTCCTTTCAACTATTGTATAACTTATTTTTATTGATATGCAACCTGTCAAACAACTAATGCTTTGGTGAAGATTTGGTTTTATTTCAACCTGTGGGAGTAATTATGTTTTTGATACATGTTTAATGTCTTGAAATGATATTTTAAGTATTGAACTTCTTGCAGCAGATTATTCATTGAGCAGTCTGTTGTTTCCCTTTGTTTTCTATTATTTCATTGGTCTATCATTAGTGTTCCACCATACAAGGAGGACCTTGATCCATATCATTTTTCTAACCCAACCTTGCTTTTGTCTTAGTAGAACAACCCTCTGACCAACCACCAAAAAATTAAAAGAAACAAGCATTATAAATTGATAGGTGGCCTAGCTTTTCCCTTTAGCAATCAGGTACAGACCTTAGGACCAACACTTATATTGGTAGCTTCTTTACACACACAACATCTTGCAGCAACAACAACTACCAAGCATCCTCCCTGAACTTCACGGATATTTTAAATATTTATCCCTTTTGCTCAAGTTTTTTTTCCATATCATAATGAGTTGGATACCACTCATGCTCGACTGGTGACAACTCATTATGAGTTGGATACAGCTCATGCTCAACTAGTTTTCCTTTATTTTTCACTAGTTGTTCCTTCTCGTCCCCCATATTCTTCTCTTTCCTCTCTCTTATTTCTTGATGCTCTTGATATTCTTGATCTTGCGCCTTCTCTTTGTACCTTGTCACTTTTCATTGTTCTCTATCCAACACTTTCTTCCCAACAAGCCCCCAACACTCACATGTGGCTCATCTCAAACCACTTAGGACTCTTGTGTCTTGTTCCTCCATGCCTCAATGAATTTTTGGAGACTGTCCTTTGATGCTTGTACTGCTACTACGATTTATGCTTACTTGTTCACAATCTCCTCCACTGTCTATGCGGTTGCTATAGTAAGCTTGGCTGCAATGTCTTGTGTTTCTAATTTTGTGGTGCTCTGTGTAGTGGCTAACTCTTCTATCACCTTGATGGCTTCGTCTTACAATGATTGCAACTTTTGTATATCCTTCCTCTATTCTTCCTTCATTTGTTCCACTGCATTTTGCAGTTTCCTATTATCCAATATCACTAGCATTCATTATGTTGGTGCCAACATGTTCATGCATTTAGTGGCTGACTGCACTTCATGATGCTTACTTCTTATCCTATCTTCCAATGCTTGTATTTCTGGATTGGTGGTAACCTCTGTCCAAATGTGTGTGCCTGCATCGCACATCTTTATGCATTCATATTCCAATTTTTTTATCTTTTCTACTATTTTCTGCACAGTCCTTTCCCTTTGTGTTTTTTCTTCCATTGGCATCCTTAGTGGTGTGTGCACTTCCATCGTCATGATATTTGTATGAAGTCCTTTTATGGCCTCACTAATATTTACCACTTTTTCCTCTATCATGGCCTATAACACCATCGGTACTTCTTGGACTTCCTTGTATAGTTTTTGGAGTGTATCATGCACTTTTTGTGCCATGTATTCAGCTTCCTCCTTCTCCTGCAAGGCTTTGGAGGCCTTTGGTTCAGCCTCGTCCTTGTCTCTTGAGGATTTCTTGGCCTTTCCTTCTGCTTCACTCCTATTTTTCCTAGCTTTCTCTGCATGTCCCTCTTCTTCACTCTTTTCCTTTTTTATGAGTTCCACCCGTTGTTCTATGATGCACTTTTCCTGTAGCATAGTGGTATATTAATTTTGTAGTTCCACCCTCTCAGCTGCTTCTTTCTCCAATTCGTTGGTGGTGATATCTACCCAAAGACATAGTTCCTCTGTGATCCCTATTTGTAATTCTTGTAATAATTCCATTGGCATATGTGACACTGTTCGCATAGGGGAAGACCCATGGTTCAACGCTACAACAACACACCAACAAAACCCTAACTACTGGCCCTTTTGGCAACACCTGCAAAGCAGATGAAGTCTCACCTGAGGTAGAGGCAGGGGTGGTTGCAGGACTCCGGTGTCTGGAAGCTTAGCTAGGACACATATATGTGATTATAATACTTAATAGAGCACTTAGCACCATTAGTTCGTTATTATTTAACCAATATCTACTCCGTAGAGAAAACAGAGAATCACAACATTTTCCCTGATCTAATGTATTTAAGAACTTAGCATAAAGAACTGGATCAGATCTAGAAGATTCAAGCACTAAGCACATTCACCTATATCAGATCTAACATACAGATTCATCATAAGCACAAAGAATAAACAGATCTATATATCTATCCATATCAAGAACTTAATAGATAACACATAAATACATCAGAACATCACACAGAGCAGAATAACACAGTATTTACGTGGTTCACCCCCACCCTAGGGATACATCCACCAACTCTTCTTCTTTATTAGCTTCAATCAATCATCTACATGCACAGAGCCACAAAAACCCTACTCTGCATAAGACAAGAGATCTGTGCGCACCTCGCTAGATCCTCCTTCCCTGAGCTAGGTCGAGCATAAAGCCTTTCACAGTCTGTTACAACCACTTGCACTTATCTCTACAAGTTCTCACAGTATACACAGAGTATCTATAAACCATACTTGCACTTTTGCACTTAGCTTATTGGATTCACATCACATAGATTCCCTTCTTATATTGCTTAGACATCTATTTATACTTTACGAAATAGGCCTAAACTTGGGTAAACCCATTGGTCGACATCACATACCCATTACATATTCCCAAATCCCAAGAAGGACCCAAAAAGGCACCGAGATCCCGCAATATTTGCTTCATCTTATGCTCTGTCTTTGACAGGCTTTCGAAGTCCCAAAATAGGTCAAAATGACCAAGAATATCCCAAAACTTGGTCAAGGGATAACAGGCCCCCAACACACACTTGTGACTCGTCCCGAGTCACTCTGGTCTGACTAGTTATGTTGTGAACACCTCGAGTTTGGCTTGAGCTTCTTTGACTTGCTACTGTGATACGACCTCTTGTTCAGTGAACTCTTGGATAACTGCATTGTTAATAGGTCCCTCTATACATTGTTCAGTTGTAGTGACAACCTACTCTAGCTCTTCTCCTTGGCCTTCTACCTCTGTAAACACTTGATATGCCTTGTCTTGTATAGGTTGGAGCCTCTGAGTTACTTCCATAAATATGCTCTGGATAGTATGGATTTGTTGATGGGTAGTCCGATGCTCGTGGGAGCACTTCATTCTTTCCACAACTGACAGGGACCTCAGTTGTGCCTGTATCTTTTCGGCTTGATACTTTGCCTCTTGGAGCTGCACCTCCAATGCCTTCAATTATGGGTTCTCTGTGAGTTGTTCATAGTTCTAGGCACTACGATCGGTAATTTTCTTGCATTCTAGGATAAGAGCCTTTATCCTTTCAACTGCACTCACGGTGGTTGCTTCTCTTTGGTCTCTTACATCTTGTGGGGTCTCAAGTACAGTGCATAATTCCAAATCTTCCATGTGTTGTTGTAGTTGTTGGATGGCTTCTGCGAGCTGGTTCACCTGTTGTGTAACTCGTTCTTCTGCCTTGATTTCTAAGACTATCACAGAGCGAAGTGCTATGTTGACCACTTCTTTTACTTCGAGTTACTCTGCGAGCAACTGTTCCTTTTCTTGTTGTAGCTATGCTTTTTCTTCATCAAACTTCTCTTGGAGAGCAATCTTTTCCTGTTCTGCAGCACTCTATTGTTCTACGAGTACTCCTTGTACTTGTGTCAAAGCCTGGGTGTCTTTCTTTGTTTCTTCCTGTGCTCGTCGAAGGTGAGCTTCAACTGTATCGGCTAGAAAGTGGAGTTGAGCTGGCTCATTTCCCAATTTTGGCTCTCCCGGTGCAGTGGACACTGCGCAGCTGGACTGTAGGGCCTGCTATACCCCTTGGAGTTCAGTCTCAATTCAATCATACATCTCTTCTTGCTTTGCTTCTTGTGTCTCTATTATTTCCATTGAAGCATCTTACAGGGCTGCTATGAGGAAGTCGAATTCATTGGAGGTGAGGACGGTCTGCATCTTGGTCATGGTGGCCTTTGATTTCTTCTGGGAGGATGGTTTTAGAGGTGAACCTTTCCTCTTCTTCAGTGGATCAACCTTGTCTCCTTTCTTTTGTTCAACTTATTTATCATTCAACTCTTCGCCATCACCTCCTTTCTCACTTGATATGGAAATAGTATTCACAGATGCGCTCTCTATCTCTTGGACCTCTTCATTCTTCTTTGTTCTGCTAGGTCCGGGTGTATCCTACATAGTTTTTGGGCTATCAATTTTAGATATCTCCACAAGGTCTGCTGGAATAAGGAGTTTCGTCAACCAGTCCTTTGTGATCTCCTCCAAGTCCTCCTTCGTCATCTTATAGTAGGACTGAATCTGTTGCTTGTGTTCATCAGCATGCGTTGTGATGTAAATAAAATGTCGATCTGCGCTGAACTTCATCAAAGGCCAGAACCGGTGTAGAGTGTTCGGAGTCATGCAAGGCTCGGACTGGATGGCTATCTTCAGTTGATTGTAGTAGGTATGAAAAAAAAAAATTGACTGTCATTGTTTATTCATGTCACTTGAGTACCACAGTGTACTAAACTTTGCAACCAGTGGTTCAAAAGGCTTGATGTCTAGGAAGGTCATACCTTTTGGCATCTCCTAGGAAATAAAATCTATAAGGATCAAGAGCCAGCTGAAATGAAATTCATATCCTTGATCCTATGCTTCTCTATAGTCGAGTTCCAACTAGTTCACCAGGTACTTCTCCTAGTTCATATGAAGGCATTCCGCGCACTTCCCTACGAGGTCGACTACAAAACTAGTGACTTGGGTACATTGTTTCTTTCTTACTAACTTCCTTGCAATAAAATAACAAGTGAGGCGCACTGCACCACTCTGGATAGAATCTACCTTATAGCCTTGCATGCCCTTCTTGACATCACCAAAAGTGTCCTTGATCTTCTGTGCTAGAGCGCAATCCATGGCTTTTCTGGGGTAAAAATCCTATGGACCAGGTCCTTTCATACTCAAGCCCATGATCTGATTGATCAATGTCGGATCAATCGTTATACTATGGTTTAGCCACAAATAACCACCATGGTAATAAGACAGTAGCATCTTGACACATGCATTCACCTCCTGGTGTCTTCCGAAGTGGGGAATCTTCATGACGTTCAGCAAGGTGGACTATGCGAGGTTCATAGTCCACTATTGGGGGATTATATTTGAATTCTTCCCCTTAGTTCTTTTCAGGTAATTATGTGGGGAAAGCATGCTATATACTTTCTGATCTCTGAGGTTGAAGTCACTAAACTTCAACGTTGCAATCTTATCTTGGTCTGCTCAAACTACATGTATCCCCTTCAGGAGGTACGTCGTAACCAAGGTGTATTTGAAATCTCTGGGCACACTATCTTGATTGAATGCACCTCACAGAGGTGGAGTATAGGTGGGTAATATACTCAGGATCAACTTGGAATTCACTAGGTCATCCCTGTGCTTGGTTCCCTTTTCATATGAAGGTCAGGATGGTCTGGCTCTGTGAGCAGTGGACAGAGAAGTTGGCAATCCTCTCGTTGACGATGCGTGTACACCTGTAGACATCGACATGACTCTTTCAGTCACGAGGTTGATCAAAAATTCTTCAAAAACTTTCTCGACAACGCTCAACTCGTTCGACATACACACTCAAGGTTGGAAATATTCAGGTTCATAAGGTAACTTAGACACAGTAATAGGATAGAGGGAAATAGCACAATGACCACTGTGTAAAATCAACAAGTCTGGAAGCTCAAATTCATAATTGGAAAAAGTGTTCTCGGTGCATGGTGCAACAGGATAAATAGGTAACTCGGCAACGAGTCTCTTGCAATGGGTATGAAGCCTTCATTAACTTTGTTATGTCCATTATGGCGTGGTCCCAATGGTCAGATGGCGAGTTTTTTTTCCATAAATGTCTTTCTATCCATTCGGAGCATTGGTCTAATGGTTATAATTTCCCCAATAGCTATATTTCTTTTCCATGGTGAAGTGCCATGTGTTGCTATTCTGATATCTCGGTGAAGCTCCAATTTTGCAAATTTTCCTTCTATGAGGTTCCTTCTATGAGGTTCCTTCTGGAACCTTCTAAAACTTTTCAATCTTAGCTCTCTTCTTACTTAGATTCTAGCCTTCTTTCCAATGAGATTCATCTTGGTATGCCTTTTTTCGTTTTGATTCTTATCTTCTTTTGGCATCATTACTTCACGTTATTGATATTATTTATCTGGAATAGGTACTTCAATCTTTTGTGGGTCTTCTAGTGTTCTTGCAACTTCGACATATGGGTCTCTGGTGCTAAATAGCTTCGATCTATTATTTTGTTCCTCAATCAATTGTGTGATCCTTCTTGTCATGAATTCTTTTAACTCTTGCTTCTTCTTCTCTAAAGTTTCTTCTTCTTCTTACCTTCTGGCCTGATCTCTTTCAATCTAAGTTTTTCCTAGTAGCATGGTAAATGGTGCATTGTTCTCAATAAATTTAATAATCTCAAAATCTTCCTATGTCGAATTTCCATTGGCATTCATAGGTATCTGTGTGAGCTTTCCACATAAGTTTATCATCTTTCCCTTGAATAGTCCTATTCCTCCTAATGAAGGAATCATAGCATGCCTCCCTATAGCTTCCCAAGTTCTCTCTGTCATGATATTCACCTGTTTTTCCTCATCTAGAATACAGTCAATGTTGAAGTCTCCTATTCTTGCTTCAAGGAATTCCTTTTCTTTGAAGATCTCTGATAATTTGACATGTCAGTGGTCATTCAAGGTTTCTTTCATATGCAACAATATTTTTTCTGATTCTTTCTAGGGTTCTGCCATAATCTTAGTTTATGGATCTGCCTAAGGGTTTCCTTGGTTCATATTCATTTCTTCAAGCTTAGCAATCATTCTAGGTCAATCCAATACTTCATGGTTCATAACTTTACAACAAAGACAACTAGGTCTTCTCCCAGGGCATTCCTTAGCAAGATGTCCCGCTTTTCTGCAACTGTAACAGAGGGTTAATCCTCTCTTTCTCTTAAATGATCCCTAGCCTTTCCTGTATTGCACGTTAGGATCATGGTAGCTAACCTGCAAACATTTCTTTTTGGGGTCATGCATACACTTATTAGTCCAAACATTCTTTCTATGCATAGGTATAACATATTTTTCACTATTCTTATGAGATCTACTCATATCAAATATTCTTTCATCTATTAATACCCTAGTTGTCAAGCTAGGATAGAATCTATCAAACATACCTAGATCCATACTGTCGAAACAAAAATTTCCACTTATCTTACTTCTACAGAGCACAAAGCTTTCAGATCTAGAATTTTTCACTATTCTTACCTTTATCAGAGCACAGACCTTTTAGATCTTTCCTCTTTTCTTTAGATCAGACTTATTTTCCTTAGCACGAAGATTTTCAAACTAAGTAGAGTATTGCGCACTAGAGCAACAGATCTATGCACAGAGCTTTGACAATGTCAAGTCAGATCTTTTCACATAGCTTCTCCTTCCTTAGTTCTCATTAATCACAATTTCAGGTCTCAATAATGGAACCATGTGTTGGCACAAGGGAAGACCTAGGGTTCAACGCTACAACAATGCACCAACAAAACCCTAACTACCATCCCTTTTGACAACACATGAAAAGTAGATGAAGTCTCACTCGAGGTAAAGGCAGGGGTGGTTGTAGGACTCAGGTGTCTGCAACCTTAGCTAGGACACAGATATGTGATTATAATACTTAATAGAGAACTTAGCACCGTTAGTTTGTTATTATTTAACTAATATCTACTCCATGGGAAAAACAGAGCATCGTAGCATTCACCCTCATCTAATGTATTTAAGCACTTAGCATAAAAAACTGGATCAGATCTAGCAGATTCAAGCACTAAGAACATTCACCTATATCATATCTATAATCCAAATTCATCATAAGCACAAATCATAAACAAATCTATCTATCTATCCATATCAAGCACTTAACAGATAACACATAAATACATAATAACATCGCATAGAGAAGAATAACAAAGCATTTACATGGTTCACCCCCACCCTGGGGCTACGTCCACCAACTCTTCTTCTTCATTAGCTTCAATCAATCATCTACATGCAAAAAGCCACAAAAACCCTACTCCGCATAGGATAGGAGATATGTGCACACCTCGCCAGATCCTCCTTCCCCGAGCTAGGTTGAGCACAAATCCTTTCACAGCCTATTACAACCACTTGCACTTAGCTCTACAAGTTCTCACAGTATGCACAGAGCATCTACAAACCATACTTGAACTTTTTCACTTAGCTTATCAGCCTCACATCATATATATTCCCTTCTTACATTGCTTAGACATCTATTTATACTTTACAAAATAGGCCTAAACATGGGTAAACCCATGGGCCGACATCCCATACCCATTACATATTCCCAAATCCCAAGAAGGACCCAAAAAGGGGTCGATATCCCGCGATATCTTCTTCATCTTGTGATTCATTTTCGACAAGCTGTCGAAGTCCCAAAATAGGTCAACATGAACAAGAATCTCCCAAAACTTGGTCAAGGGCCAATAGACATGACTAGGTCCATGTGACTTAGTCCTTGCATATTCTCTTATATTTCAGGGTTAGGTACCCCGATTGTCGCTATTGGTATCTTTATTACTCTACTATTTTCTTCCATTTGTGTTGATACCATAGTTTGTGCTTCATTTGTTTCCCCTTCTTGGTTTGTTCCTGATCCTTGCATAGGTTCCAATCGAACTTGTTCCAATAACTATTGTAACCTCAAACATTGGTCATGCACCTTTGTTTGGAGTGCTTCATGTTTTCTTGTTGTCTCTTCGAGGACTTCTTCCGCAATGTCACTTACCTGGTATCCAATTATTTCAATATCGCCATATGTTAGTGTGTAGGTTACTTGTGGATTTTGATTCTTCTTCTTCTTCCATGTAGCAGAACCTGTACTTTGGTCTTGTCGTTTCCTCCCTGTCTGAGATGAGGATTGTGGGGGTTGGTTTGTTTATCATTTTTTCAGTGCGACCATCGTGGTATTTATTTTATTGATTTCCTATGTGTCATTTCTTAGAGGATCCATCATTGTATTTGCCTATTGTGTCGCTTCGGTGTTTCCCCCTTGTGTTGTCAAATCCCCATATGTTGTTATCTTCCAGTATGGTTCCCAATCATGCATGACCAGCTATATGTCTTCTTACATTATATTATATTTAGTTTGGACTCACTCCTCCCTTGGATCCTTCCTGGCTTTGAAATACATATGTTGTCTGTCTACATGAAACTCTGTGACTGTACCATATGCTTCCACTACCTATGGTGATATGCACAGTGTGCTCTAGAGACAATGCCAAATTGTTTCCCCATAGATAAAGAATTAGACATTGTTGCCCATTTTTCTCCTCTTGTTCATTGAAAAGTCAGATATTTTAACACTTCATCGCAATGCATGGCTTCCCTCTAAGCCTTAAGAACTGTGCATCCTCTAGTTCTACTGATGTTGTGAAGGCAATCAGAATCAGGAGCCAGGGTAGTGAAATTCCATTCCATTATCTTGTGATTCTCCGTAGTCCAATAGGAACTGGTTCAGTAGGAATGGTGCCTATATCATCATAGTGTCTTCTACACATTTATTTGTTGCAGCTACGATCCATGCTAGTACTTGATCCTTTTTGCACTTTTGTAGCATCTTGCATGATAACATTTGTGTGGCCATTCGAATGGTTTGGTCATATATAGTGGGCACGTCCAGGTTATGCACCACCCTCACCATGCGATACTTTGTTTGCATTGCCTCTCACTCTACTCTATCTATATTTTTGTCTGTCAATAGGGAAGTAGGGTCTAGCCCCAGGTGGGAAGACCAATGATTCTAAATATCAAGTTTGTGTCAATGGATATTGGCCTATCCATCCACATGTACCCCCCATGCACATAGTATACGAGGATTTTCATGCATGAATTGACTTCGCTGTTGCATCCGAAGTGAGGAATATTGAACAGGTTTAGGAGGCATGCTCACTCCAATCCTCTAGCCCAAACCTTGGTAACTGGTATAGTCTACTTTGTGAGTGGATCTACCTAGAGTTCCAAGCATTCATGGGGTGTTATTTTAGGGAACTTTGCCACTTCTGCAATGTCATGATATGAATACTTTAATTGGGGGACTTTCCCTAGCATGTCCTCATCAATGATCACTCTCTATGGAATCTTTGGAGTCACCAATTTGTAGTATGGATTCTTCTTCAATGTGATCGGTGGGAAATCATCCTTTCTAGGTGATATGTAGTCGCGAGGGAATCCCAGCTCTGATGAGGATGCACAAGGGGTTTCCTTGATCTCTGGTTCATCTTTTGGCACTCTGTTGTGACTCCTCCTAGGTACAACAATAGATTCTTTGGTAGTCTTGGGTGGTTCCATTTCTATAGTGAGTTGGTGTTTACTAGGTGTTGTAGCTCTATATCTTGTTCCTTCTATGTGCTCTCTGGGTTTGCCATAATGCTAAGTTACAATAAATCACGTGTATTATCATGGTTTCTTTTCATCCATGTTTCCAATTGGGTACTAATATCCGCGCCTTCCCTCATGTCTCCTTCGTATGTAGTGTGACAGGTTCTTGCGTTAATGGTGTGTTATTTCCAAATATGTTAGTAGATTTATGTTGAGTACTTCCACTTAGTCATGCATATCGGTGACGTTTTTATTTTGCTCACGGTTTTAATGATGTATTTGCCTTCTAGTGGTTTGATTTGTTGTTGTTTACTATTTTTTTATGACTTGTATTTATCCACCCCTACCAGTCCTTTTCATTCTTTTCATACTAACTGCAGTCTCATATTTTTTGTTTTTGTGGTTCTTCCTATTGCGAAGGTTGTCAACCCTCTTGGTAGAGTTTTATTTGATTCTCGTTCACCCTTCCTTTCAATGCCTCTCCATTAAGGGTTCCCAATTGTGTAGTCATTGCCTCTGTCACCTCCTAGATCATATATGGTCCTAACCAGTGCATACATAACTTTCCTGGTTACTACATAATCTTGCTATCATATAGGAGTACCAAGTCGCCTATTTGGAATTTTTTTGACTTAATGTGTCTGTCGTGCCAAGATTTTTCCCTTGCCTTTTGAACCTGTTGGTGAAATATTGTGACAAATTGATCCTCCTCAAGTTGTACTAGCTTTGATATGAATTCCTGTATTGCTCTCGAATCTGAAAGGTTTGTGATAACTGCTACACACAAGCTCAGTACAATGAACTCCATTGGCATGACTACCTCTTGTCCATAAACTAACCTGAAAGATGTTTGACCTGTAAACTTCTTTTTTGTTTTCCTATATGCCCATAATACAATGGGGATTCTTAAGTCCCAGTGATATCTTCCCATGTTGCATATTTTCGTTAGTGTGTTCTCTAGGACATTGTTGAATGCTTTCATTGTGCCATTGGCCCGTGGGTGATATGGCATACACTTCTGATGGTGAATTTGGAATTATTCGATCAAAGATGTTATGGTCTTATGGATGAAATGTGTTCCTTGATCACTCATAAATTTTCTTATAAACCGAAACCAAGTTACTATGTTCTCAAGAAAAAAGTTCACAGCAGTTTCTGCGCTGTAATCCATAACTGGCACAGCTTCTGCCCATCGAGTTCGATATTATTTTGTTGTAATGATGTACCTAGCTCCTGATATTATTGTCGATGTATTTATTTTTCCAATGAATTCTACAGCCCACTTCTCAAAATCCTATCATGTCACTTGGGGTTGCAATGGCATCTCATCCCTTATGGAGGATTTTCTGACCCTTTGAAAAACATCGCAGGTCTGACAATATTCCTTTGTGTCCCTGTGAAGTGCGGGCCACCATAATATTGCACGTATGAGCTTATGTGTAGTAGATTTACCTCCATAATTTCCTCCTTCTATTTCATCGTGTGCTTCTGCCAATATAGTTATTATTTCATTTTCAAGTACACAACGATGTAGTATTCCATATGCACCCAGTTTATATAAGCTTCCTATAATTAGTTGGTATTTTGTAACCTTGAATACCAATTTTTTTTCTATGTGACCATCATGTATGAAGGGGCCATTCCTATACTTAAGAAATATACAATGTTGGTAAAATCATCATCTACCATCTTGAAAAAAAAACAATTGGGCGTATGGTAAGATATCGTCTAGGTTTCCTGCCTCTTCTCCCGATAATATGTGCAACAAGTGTTTTGGTCTTGCATTGAGTTTACATTTTATGACTACTTCAAAGTCATATTCCTAGAATAATAGAAACCATATCCAAATCCTTCCCCCCAATACTGGCTTGTTGCCCAGATATCTCAGTGCAAAATGGTCAATGTACATATTGAAGTGTGAGCCTAGCAAGTAGTGTTTGAACTTCTTCAGTGCGTAGACCATAGCCAATCCCTCACATTCTATTGTGGTATACTTTTTCTCTATTGTTGACAGTTTCCTACTTGAAAAAGAAGTTGGGTTATCTATCTCTCTGTCACCTGGCTATGACAAGATCGCACCCAATGTTATTGATGATGCATCCACGTGTACAAGAAAATTCTTGTTCCAGTCGGGGAAAATTAAGATCACAGTTTCTAACTTATGTTTCAATGTGTCGAGTCCTTTCTGAAAATCATCATTCCATTGGAACTTCACGTCTTTTTTCAATAATTTTTCCATTGGGGTTATAATATGCGCATATCCTTTGATAAATTTCCTGTAATATTGAGTATGGCCCAATGTCGTGCGCAGTTTTTTGACTGATGTGGGTGGTTGTAAGTCCAAAATAACTACAATCTTTGCAGGATCAACTATCAAGCCTTGTTTTCATATTACGTGTCCCAATAATATTCCAAATCGTGCGCAAAAAATGCACTTGTTTAGGTTTAAGGATATCTGATGTTGCCTACACTTATCCAAGATCAATCTGAGCAATTCAATGTGATCTCTGAGAAAGATAATTACTATCCAATCGTCCACGTATACTTAAATAAATTTATGATAAATTCTTTAAATACCGCAACCACTACTCTGGATAATATCGCAGGTGCGTTCTTTAAACCAAACGACATCACTATGTATTGAAAACTTCCCCATTTCTCCATGAATTTAGTCTTATGTCTATCCTCCTATGAAAATTCTTATATGATGGTATCCTGAGAAGCCATATGTGAACGAATAGGCCTCTTGTATGCCTACGTTTTCAAGTACTTCATCTGTAAATGGTGTTGGGAACGGATCATGCAGTCATGCATCATTCAGTTTCCTCAAATCGACACAGATTGTTATGCCCCATGTTTTATTATCATGGACTACTACTAGACTTATCCATTATGATTCCTCAATCAGTTCACTGACTCCTGCTTTTAGCATGCGATCTATTTCCTCCTTAAGTTTTTCTTTATATCTTGGGTTCAGTCTGTAGGGTCTTTGTTTCACTAGTTTAGCGTCGAGTTTTAGTGGGATCCTCATCTCCCCTAGCTCGCTCACTATTCCTTTCATCTATGAGAATGTAGTGGAAATAAGTCTTGAAATTCATGCAGTATATCTACTATATTGTCTATGGTTTCCTCATCCCAGTAATCTCCTATTTGTGAAAACTTAGGATTTTCCTCTGTTCTAATATTAACTTTTCGTGTCTTGACTAGCTACGCATATGTTGTAGATTCTAGTTTTGGTCCCTCTATGGTTCATTCCCCCCCTGCTTCTAATACTTGGATGTTGCAAGGATCTTCTCATCTTGATCTTCTTTTGTCACATTGTAACATTCCCAGAACTTGTGAATTGTCATGGAGGAATTGTGTTTTCTGCATACGGATATTACTTACATTGCTTCTTCTTCAGTGAAGATTTTATATTTAATCTCCTATAGCATTACACTTATTAGGGGCGACGCATTTTGAAAGGTAAATGTTACTTGGAATCATTAAGTTATGTACTCCTATTATGTTGTACCTATGTGCATCTCCAGTTCTAGGTACCAGTTCTTTGGAATGGTATCTAGGGTATGTATGAACTTGTGTATCCATTCATTCCATGGGATCGATTTCCATGTTTTTTCACACTTTGCAACATGATATGTTGGGTTTCCTTCCCCAGTATACTTTTGTGTCATATATCCCTCCTCGGTATTGAATCTTATCTGAATTAGTCTCCTACATTGTTTCCAGTCTTCCATGTTTTCTTTGTGTGTCGCCCACCATCTTGTTGTTGATTTTATGGTAGCTACGGGAGGTATTAACCTCTACATGTAACCTTTGGCAAGACTAGAATATTCCGGGAAGTAAGAGAAACCATAAATAGTTAGTTAATAACCCT
The DNA here is from genome assembly GCA_009831015.1 of Picea engelmannii. NCBI lineage: Eukaryota > Viridiplantae > Streptophyta > Pinopsida > Pinales > Pinaceae > Picea > Picea engelmannii. The sequence goes on from ML802791.1 coordinate 52,821, forward strand.
AGAAGACAAGTCAACTCAAGAGAATAACTTATATTAACTTATTAGCCTCCAGAAGAAGAAGTAGGCCGAGTTAGGTCACTTGGAGGACTATAAATAGAGGTTGCTTGAGCTCATTTTTACTCACTCATTCTCACAACTTCATAAGGACTAGTGTTGATATTTGCAGCTGATGGCAGTGGTGACTTGGTGTTTGGTTATGGTTTGGACTTTATTCTTGGTACGATAGCTTTGGGGAGAGGTATATTACCTTGGTTGGCTATTGGTTCTAGTGATTACTTCCAGAATTATTTTTTCTGTCAAGGTTAAGGTGCTTGAGGGTGGCCTTTGTGCCTATGGTTGGGTGAAAATATAGTGATATTTTCTATGGTGAAACGAGCACACCTATTATTCTAACACTTGCTGGGGTGGCTTTCAATACAATGTCCAGTGCTAGTGTCTTATGTTTCTTCGGTACCTGTGCCTCGAATATCTGTATAAATTTTGTTATATCTATCAACATGTCATACTTAGGCAGGTTGTACAATTCTATTCCAATCCAATGTAATGATTTGGTCATGCACATGCATCGTCATGTTGAGATGTCATGTATCATCTGCTTCCAATTTTCTAGACCTTCTTTTAATTTGATGTGCATGAACTGATGCTTCTCCAACTTAGCGCGTCTTTTGTGGTGTGGTTAACATAATTGTCCCTCCTTGCAATCATGTTGTACAGGTTATCAATTCCATCTCCCTTCCTTGGTTATGTGTACCTCCTTCCTTCTTTTAGGTCTAATGGAGCAGTAACTTTCAAATATCCTATTTCAAATATCATCTATTGTCTTCTCAAATTGATAATATCTTGGTTATCGAAGGTCCATTCCACTCCCATTAATGTTGGATATGGTTGGTTGTCATCCACAATTTCGATAACTTCAAAGTATGTGAAGTTGCGCACTCCATCCATAATCATAGGTATTCCTATTAATATGCCAATATGTATTATTTTAGACTGGTTTTCTAATCTCAATTGAATGGGTGACCAAACTAACTGGGTTTCCCCATCAGTTCCCATGTATGTTTTGGTAATACGTTCACATCGGAGCCCAAGTCTAAGATCACGTTGTGTATGTCATATTCTTCAATCTATGCATTGAATCTGAACTCTCCATTGGATCTTTTCTTGCACAATAGTTGGTTCACCACTTTCCTTTTAGTAGGTATTGCCTTCTCTTGGGCATAGTGATCGATCATAGAGAATAATGTATGCAGTTCATTTTCATCTTTGACTAGGTTTAGGAAACTCTTCAAAAAAATTCCTAAGGTACATATCTTATCCATCGACCCTTTGGTCATGATCTAGTCATTAGTGGAATGTGTATCCCCCATAGGTGGCATAGATGATGTGGATGTTTTTGTGTCCTGTCACAAGAGTTCTTTCCTTACCTGTTTGTAGGTCTCCTTCTCTTTGTGTGGTTCAAATTCTTGTATAGGTGCTTTTGATTTCTTTACCCACTATTCAACCAGTTTCCTTATATTGGTTGCATCCATCCTTGTTTTGGTTCCTTCGCACATAGCAACTACTATTTTGGGTCCTCCATCCTGTATCTTGACGGATATCTTTTGAATGTTAAGGTTTTAGTTTTGATTCCCTCTAGACCGCCATTTTTCCAACAATTGTGGATAGTCCTCTGTCGCATGTTGTAACGCCCAACAGTAAGTGCATGTTCTGCATGTATTTTGGAAACCCCACTCTAAGTGTCCTGGTTGATTACAGTTATATCATATTAAGTGTAATACCCCAAGGCCGAGCCCCTGTTGAATTGTAATTGTGTTTATAGGATGGTGAGCCAAGTGTTTATAAGTTGGGAGGCTTATGTGAATATTAGGCCGTAGAGACTAGATTCTAAGGCCAGTGAACCTATTTTTGTATATGTAATTATGCAGATCATTAATAAAAATACATCACCATGTGTAGACCGACCACAAAGAAAGAGTTATGGGGGACTAAGATCCACTGGGAAGGGAAAGGGAAGGGGGATAAGAGGATAGGAAAAAGAGCTAATCTTGAGGGCTTAACCCCAAGGGAATATTATAATATATTTTCCTAAAGACTAAGGTTTGGGAAATCAACCCTATTATCCTAAGTTCCTTTGGGGAAAGGAACGAAATCCAAGTGGGGAGGAACAAGCTCCCAAGAGAGCCATGTTTCAATCTTGGCACATGTATATTTATGTGGGGAAATCATTCATTGTGGGGGTTTGTCGACCATTCTTTCCATGCTCCCCAATTACGCATGCACTCAGATTGAGAATTCATGGAGCATCCACTTCCTCCATCGTTTTACCTTTTCAAGCTCTGTAACCTGCAACCCCATGAAGTTACCCGTACTTTTCCTATGAAGCATAGCACATATGTATTGTGTTTGAGACAGATCACACCCTAGACAATTGTTGTTTTTCCCCACATTTTTTTCTCTAGAATGGTGTGGTTTACTTTCCTTACCAAAGCCATACCCATTGTTTTGTTGTGATTACCGGGACTGGATTGGTATGGGAGTTGGACTGAATAAGTAGGTTGTCAGGCCTATGGTTTTGAAGAGGTGGGCTGTTAATCCTATGGATTGAATAAGCAGGTTGTCAAGCCTATGAGAAACTCTCTCCAGGTGAGAGAGGTTGTTGGGGAAGTAATTTTCCCAGAGGGAGCATCATGACAATTGTAGTGCTCTGATACTTTTTTTATGTCTTATTTTTGAAGCTCTGGAAGGGGAGTGGGGCAACCAAAGGATTGTCGAGAAGAGAAGGGGCACACTCCCTAGGGTGGGAGAGGAATGTGGGGAATGAGGGAATATAAGTTGTGGCCATGAGTGGACTCCTGGGGAAAGAATCCTTCCTAGATATTTTGTAACCTTAGCCTAGCCTAAGATTCCCTTTATCCTAGGTGTAGTTTAGTCCTAGCTCAGGGGTGACCACTAATGATAGCTTGGAGTAGCATGGTCTAAGGTTGGGAGGTCCATGGAAGGTTTGCACGTAGTTGGTGACCTTCATAAAAAGATAAGTACCATTTCTATGTTAATTTTTATGTTGTGTATATTGTACATGTCTTGATAATTATATTGTTTGTAATGACCATCAAAGTTTAAAACATCTCTTCACTCAAAACAGACCATCAAAGTTTAAAACATCTCTTCACTCAAAGAGATCTGAATGCCAGGCAAAGACGATGGAGCGAGTTTATGAGTGAGTACGATTTTGGTATATCGTACATCAAGGGAAAGGAAAATGTAGTCGCAGATG
>ML802791.1:59275-99227 GCA_009831015.1 Picea engelmannii
ATTAATATGAAATAAATGATGGATGGAGCATTAATAAAGAGATAAGGTGTTTGGTGGGGAGTAAAAGGTGCGAGGGCGGTGAAGGAGGCATAAGGGAAGGAGGAGGATTCACTTTGGGGGGATTATTCATTCATGCATTCTACAGGAGAGGAGATTTTGGGAGCTTTGAGACAGAGTTAGTTAACAGTGGGATTTACAGTGCACCGGGGCTGAGGGGTTTTGGGCTTGGAGGGCTAGGACGTCCATAGATGTCCTAGGGCCAGACGTACTGGTCGGTAGGGTGGCTGGTTTTGGGGTGTCTTAAGGAGCAAGCGGCTGCGGATAGGTTCAAGCGAAGGGAGTGACAGCATCAGAACGAGGTATTTAACCTGTTATGCAAATTGTTATGTAAATTTAACTTGTTATGCAAATTGTTATGTAAAATGTTATTTTATTTATCAAAATCTGGGAGTGAATATGCTAGAGTAAGCGAATTTTTAGTAAATTTCAAAATTTCCGCTCTGTTCTAATTCATGGTAGTTTTAATGAAATCCTGGTCACTACATTGTTGTCTTTGTAAGAAGTTGTAGAAAATGGTTGTGATTTCCGCATTAAATTGTGTATTAGTAGAATGAACTTTATTTTTTAATTTATATGTATGATGTTCTGCAAAGAGATCTTTGTGCCATAACTCAATGATTCTATGTCAGGGAATGGATAGTTTTGGCCATCAGAAATAGAGTGAGAAGTTTTAATTTCAAGTGACATTGCCCAACAGATGGAAAAGATCTTGAACAGAGAAAAATTGAGGTAGCATCCCCCAACTTGGGTGTCTAGGGGTGTTACAAATTGGTATCAGAGCCCATGGTTTCAACATTGAACCTGGATGGTCCATGAATGTGGAATTTGGAGTCAAAATTCCACAAGGAATTGGTGTACAGAGCACCAAAGCGGCATTGAGAGAGCTCCTCGGTGGTAATGGAAAGCTCAGGAGGTATTGTGGTTCAATAAATTCAGAAGAGAAAGGATATTACGGTAACCATGGTTTTGGAACCACAAATTTAAATTTAGGCTCTTGGATTTTTTCGGGAAGGGAAAGACCCCTCACAACCGTTGGATTCGAAGTTTCAGCAGTCTGGGGGTTGTGTGTGGTGTTTCAGCAAGGAAATCCTCCGAAGTCCCAGATCCAGAGGTCCTGAAGTATGGAACCAATTTGAACTGTCCATTTACAAGAACGCATGTCCACATATTAAACAATATTTGGAGTTTTGATAATCTCAGGGTTGTGTGGTGTTTCAGCAAGGAAATCCTCTGAAGTCCTGGAGCCTAAAGCTCCAAATTCATGGAGTGACTCTTAGTCGTTGATCATTCGGGAGAAAGTAGACCGTTGGATTTCCCAAGTGGTTTGGTGGTTCAGGGTTCAGGGAAATCCATTGGATATTGCATGGAGTAGATTTTTTCTGAAGTCCTAAAGTCTAGACCCAATCCAAACCATCCATTATCCAAGATATGTGTCTGCAGATTAGTCAGTTTGATATTTCGGCATTCGACAGTTTGGGAGTTTTAAACTGTATATATGAGAAGATATATTTAGAAGTTTTAAAGTCATGGAATACCAGGGTTACATGGACCTGAACGGGATTTCAGAAGTTTGGCAGTTCGGGAGTTCATAAGTTCGGTAGTTCAGAAGTTCGTCAGTTCAAGAGTTCAGAAGCTTGGTAGTTTGGGAGTTTTAAATTGTGCAGAGGATAAGAGGTATTATGAAGTGTTGATGTCATGAAATGTCAGGCTGACGTGGACCTGATAGAGAGTTTAGAATTTTGTCAATTCGAGAGTTTTAAAGTGTGCAGAGGAGAAGAGATCTTCCAAAGTGTTGAAGTCATGGAATGTTGAGTTGACGTGGACCTGATCGGGAGTTTGGAAGTTCAAAAATTCAGGAGTTTTAAAAATGTGCATATGAGAAGAAATCTCTGAAGTCTCGAAGCTCTGAGAAGCAATTGTTCAATAGTTCATCATTTGAGACTTAACAAGTTGTGGATGTAAAAACTTTCAAAGCCCAAAGTGCCAAAGTTCCAAAGCACCAATGTGACGTGGAATGATGACATTACCTAGGGTGATGTGGAATTATTTTATGCCTTCCACGTGTCACTTTATTTTGTACCTTTGACAGGCCTTATGTACCAATTGCGACCTGACATGTGTCACTCGATGGTGGGGTTACGTGTCACCACCTTAATTGATGACAGTTGTACTAAGTGGACCCCAGAAGGTTCAGAAGTTTGGAAATACTAGACCAATGAGGGATGAGATTTTGACCATCCAAAATGCCAAATCAACAATGATTTAATCATGACCACCAAATCTACGAGGAATAGATCAACAGACAGGAATGATTTTGGAAGTCCAAAGGAAAATTAACGAGGGCGATATTTCACATCCCGTAATCAACCGAGATTGTAGATCTCCATTGGGAGGAAGATCATATATGGACGTTGACTTCCACTCCACCACACATATTTTCATTGTAGAAGATGGGGTTATTGTTAAACTGCGAGCATGTTCAAGTTATGCAATCATCCAAGACCGTCTATCTTAAAGTGATCTACATATCAACATTTTTTCCCCTAATGGGATTAGAACACGCATAATATTGTGGGCATAGAACCTGGTAAGAGATTTAAGCCCTTGGTTATGATATTAGAAATAGGGCACTTATAATAAGGTCTCAAAGGTGTATTGTACAATGAGTTCGCCCATTCGGTGGTCCGAGGGTTTTGTGATGTACAGAAGGAGAAACCGCCAAAGCCCGAATTTCCTACTTATATGATCAACATAAGGGAAATCCTACTTTCCAAATATCTTGGTAAGACAAGAAGAAATTCAATATGGAGCCAAGGAAGAAGGGGAACAAGCCACCCTTCTTAAAAAATATTTCTGAGGGACAACAAACCCCTAGAGAGCCCAAAGTGACTGAGACAGGTGGATAAAGGCCAAGGAAGACACCCATTCAATGTTGGGGTTTTAAAGGAGATAATATGTATAGTATTTTCCACACATAAGTGATAAAGTGAGATTTGTACACAATGTACAGCAAGATAAAACAGTGGAGGACATGGGACGAAGTGTTCCAAGGATCTATGCATCCTTGGATAACAAGCAAGCATAGTTTCAATCACACGCGATGGAAGTAGAAGGTATGATAAATAAACATGCCTTTACTATTTTAATAGATTCAGGATCTAGTCAGAGCTATATAGATCCTAAGGTAGTGGAAAGATTTCAATTGCCAAGAAGCAAGCATGGGAAATATTGGTTGGTGTGGTTGGCTACAAGAGCCAAGAGAAAATTTGTTGAGCTAGTTAAATCATGTTTAGTGGACATGAATGGGCTGTGTACCAAGGAATATTTGAACATCCTTCCCTTGGGTTCATATGAATTTCTAATTGGTATGGATTGGTTGGACCAACACCATGTTGTCTTAGACTGTCATAACAAGGAATTTACTTTCCTAAATGAGGAAGGGGACCCAAGAACATTCCAAGGAATTATTAGGGCAGTTATTATCCAAGAGATCACATCCATGCAGTTGAAGAAGTGTTACAGGAAGGGCTGCCAAATATTTTCAACTCATATGGAGGAAGCACCTAAGGATAAGGTGCCAAATCTTGAGTATCATGTGGTCCTGAAAGAGTTTGAGGATGTGTTTAGGGAGATATCGAGATTACCTCCTAAAAGATATGTTAATTTCTCTATAAATATGATGCATGGAGCAATTCCAGTATCCAAGACTCCCTATAGGATGAGTACACCAGATTTGAAGGATTTGAAAATGCATCTTGAAGAATTTTGAAGAAGGGGTATATGCACCCAAGTGTGTCACCTTGGGGTGCCCTAGTTTTGTTTGTGAATAAGAAAGATGGGACATTCAGGTTGTGTATTGAATTCAGACAATTAAACAAAGTAATTATAAAGAACAAGTATCCTTTGCCAAGGATTGATGATCTCTTTGATCAGTTAAATGATGGAAGGATATTTTCAAATATTGATCTCAGATCTGGATACCATCAAGTAAGGATCAGAGATGAAGATGTTAAGGTTTAAGCTATTATTAGGTTTATTTTCAATTTACTAGATAACCATAGCATAGATAGGATCCCTGAGAGAAACACAATCACAAGATACATAGTATTTATCCTGGGAAACCCTCATGGGGAAGAACACCCAACAAAAACTTCCTTAATATAGATAGCCAATACAATGCCAAGACAATAAACCAAACACTACAGAATATCCTCTACTAAGCAATGCACCTTTCTTTCTTCCTTCTTCTGGCAACTGGCAACTGTAACTTCTTTCAAACTTGCGCACTAGATGAGTGAGTTGTGTGATTGATCAAATAAGGCATTGGATTCCTATTGGGCCCTTCATTTTTGGATAAGGAGTTGTGCAAGAAGGAATACAGTCCCAGTTTTGGCCTAGTACGAGTTGTGCAAGCTGCAGAAGAAGATGGACAATGGAGCAAGGAGAAGTAACAAAAATCAGTTGCGAAAAGGACAACACAACTTCAACAAAGCAAAAGAAGTTGCAACAAAACAAGAAATCATGCAAACCAAATCTAGAAGACACGACTTAGCTTATATATAGAGATTAATATGATTTTAAAAGGGTTGGATCATGATTGAAAAAGGGTTCATTCGGTTCTCCCCTTGTTGGTTGGTATCGCAAGTGTAAGGTTTGGTCATAGTTGTTGTTGTCTATTGTTGAGAAGTCAGGGTTTGAGTTTTCTAATGTAATCTATACACCATTTTGGGAATTAGAGCTCTGGGACATGGGTCCAGAGCCAGGAGTCTATAACTGAGAACTACCTTGTATCTCTGACGTTGTAATTGTGAAATATATGAAGATAATATATCAGAACGATAAAAAAATTCAAAATATGTTGCGTCATTCTGTGTTCACTTTGTTGCATTGTATCTTTACAGTACTTCTTTATTCTTTATAATTTTTTCATGATGCTTCTATGTTTGAATTATTTTCCGCAACCTAAGTAGCTTCAATTCTCACGTATATGAGTTTAGATATGTTTTGTAGTTAGGTTTCCTTGCGCAAGATCAAGATGAATATTGAAGGTTATATGAACCCACCTAAGTATTATCCTTACCCTTCCCTATCCTTTTGTATCAACAGTACTTCGGGTGAAACTTCTTTTCTTCGGAGGAGATGAAAATTCCAACGCTCTAGACTACACGGTACCTTTTATTGGTAACCTGAGAAGGACCCTGGTCTGATCAATCTTGCACCAACAAAATATTTTTTTGTCGAGACCTACATTAAAAGGGAACCTGTAGGGAGGATGCTTCCACATATTCATAGATCTAATATTGACCAATGGTGGGAGAGAAATTATGACATCTTCATATGGAAATAAGTGAAGCTAAGGGGAAAATCTGTGAAATATACTCGGGAAGTAGTCTTTTACTCATAAACATCAAGTGACTAGTACGAGATATTTTGGGTTAAGTTCCCAGAATAAATTTTCCATTGGATAGATAGGATTCAAGAAGATCCAGAGTTCCAAGAACGAGTCAAGAGGACATGTACTTAGGATACATAAGATATTGTAGAACTTCATCAGCTGGATTGTCCAGTCATGCGAGGGGTTGATTTTTGGGTCAATACCACATTAGAAAGATACATTATTGACTTTGCAGCTGAGAATAACCAATTGTTTTCAATAGAAAAGGAAGATTTCAAGCAAGATGTGAGGGGAATACTTTTGAGAGAAATCCCTCTTTGGATTAAAGTTTTCTTGATGGAAGAGGGGATGTTGACTATGTCCCTAACTGAGATGGAAGCGTAAACACCCTCTCTTGGGGTAGGGAGATATTGGGATGGAGTCATGGCCTGAGAGAGGGGAAGGGTTCTTTGATGAATGGGGAAATCATCAAGAAATGGACTCAAGAGATGAGCGAGGCTTGAAAAGAGAGGCCATAGTTGAGAAGTGGTGGCATGGCAAGATAAAGAAAGCAGCAAAACAATCCGAGAAGTTGCAAAAAGAAGTCAGACTAGGATAAGTAGAGGAAAGACAGATGTAAGAGTTGATGAAGATGAGAAGATAGAAAATACTGGCCAGTCAAAGATTAAGTGAGAGAGAAGCACGGAGAGAAACAATTCTTTGGGAGGGTGGACTAGAAGGAGAAAGCGTAGAAGCAAGAGAGGAGGAAGTAGGCATGGATATTGAAGAAGAAAGAGAATATTCAAACCTAATGACAGGAAATATAGGGAATCCATATGAAGAGACCACTCCAGTAGAAGAGAATGAGACCCCCCAGATCAAAGAAAACCACCCCAAAGCCAGTGGCACCAACCCCAAATCGCCCATACCCAAAGTGTCTTCTATACAAGTGGTAAGTTTGATACTACCCTCTTATGCTAATTATGTTCTAGTACAATTAGTTAGTCAAACACAACCAGGAAGTGTGAGTATAGGGAGGATATTGGGATCCCCTGGTAGGTCACAAGAAGGACCGTTAGGTTTCATTTTAATAGGAGCAACAAGATCAACAATGGTTGGTCACGCGAGAGGTTCGATTGCTCAATACCCAAAATTTTGGGGTAAGGGAGATGAAGAAGTGGAGAAGCATTGGTTCTTGTGCAAAGAAATCTAGAGATCCAGAGGGACTTTGGATGTGAATAAGTTGGTTGAGTTCCAGAATACCTTGAGAGGTTGCGCTCTCAAATGATACATGAAGATTATTGAGACATGAGTGCCAGGAATGTAAGGTCAAGCGTTCACACTTGGCTAGGTGCGGACAAGGTTCATAGCAGATTTTAAGATACCTCAGTCAGAATAATAGCCTCTATATGAGTTGCGTGAGATTCATCAAAGGGAAGGTGAATCAACATGGGAATACAACCAGAAGTTTAAAGATGCTATAGGGAGGTTAGCACATCCAATCCATGAGGAACATCAAAGAGAATGGTATATTCATGGATTTCTACCTCTAACATGGATTCTTCTAATGCAATAGTGGATAGTCACTTTGACAGATGCCTTGGAACAATCAATGAAGATTGAAGCCATGGAAGGATATCCTAGGAGCCTAAGAGTGACCAGACCCCCAACAGATGCAAATTTGGCACAACTACAAGGGAAAATATCAGAGCTTGCATAAAAGATTCAAGAATTGACGATACCTGGACCAAGAAAACTGCAGGTCTTGTGTACTAGATGTTATACAGAAGGACATCTAGTGAATGAATGTCCACAAATGAGGGGAATGGGACCACCTTAGAATCCGATGGGACCCTCACCAGGACCCACAGGAGGATTTGTGCAAGTATCTATGAATTTACCATTCCATAACCCCACTCCATATCATGCTTTTCTAGGGAGCCAAGCAACACCAACAATTGAGTATTGTGAGATTTGTTGAATCCATGGGAATGGGCCAAGATAGTGCCCCATCATGCATAAATATTCGACAGTACCAAATATTGTACACTGTAAGTTTTGCGCGTCTACCACACACTCCACCAATCAATGTAGAGCGTTGGATGCACTTGTAGACAGGTTGAATCGAATAGCATTCAGGGTGAATGAAACCCCCCAGGGACCAAGAAGAGGTCGAGGAGTTGGAGCTGGAGGAGACTTCAGATGAGGAAGAACTGGGGAAAGAGGACCAAGAAGATGTTACAATTGTGATGAGCAAGGCCATATGGCGAGAGATTTTCCTCATCTGAGGCAGCCATGGTGCTCTCATTGCAGGACCAATGGGCACACAACTGAATCTTGCCTAGAACTAATTGTGAAATTGGGAGATCGAGTACATCAATGAGGAACTAACCTCATCAGTTCAGAAATCAAGATAGTTATTAAAGGACAGTTTCCCAACCTCAATATTGTCACTCGAGGAGGAGAAAAGATAAGAGTTGATGCAGATAATCTACCTCAGATCCAGAAGGAATCACCTAAATAAGATAGGCATGATCATATGAAACACAAGTTGTTCTTTAAATATGCTATAGAAGTATTTTGGAATATCCCTATCCCTAAGATGCAAGAGAAACCCCCATAGCCTAGTTTTTACCCCAAGATTGTGCAAGTCCCTGCTTCACCCCCTGCACCAAGAAACCCTGTAATCACAACAAGATAACCTGGGCAACCTCAAAATGTAGTCAAGCTTTGGTTTCAATTATTCTTTGATATTCTCAGGAACGGCCAATTAATAGAAAAGTTGCACAATGCACTATATTTAGTTTTAGGGAATGAAAACCCATAGAAGCGGGAATAAGGACTAATCTTGCTAAGAAGAGTACTCAGAGAGTGCAGAGAAGGAAAGTACAAACTGGAAAAGAATTCAAACTAGTAGCTCAGCTATATGAGTTTGAGATTAAGGATGTCATGTTGGATCTGGGATCTGATGTGAACATTCTACCTAAAAAGACTTGGGAAGCCCTAGGAAAACCCTAGTTGACATATTCCCCAATCCAGATAAGGATGGCCAACCAATATTGTATTTTCCCAATAGGAAGATTGGAGAGTGTGGAAATATATGTTGCAAGAGAGAATACTATAGCTGACTTTGAGGTGATTGATATCATGGGGGATAAGGACCCTTACCTTGCACTACTTGGGATTGATTGGGCCTATGACAACTATGTAGAGATTGACCTAAAGAAATACACCATGAAATTTGAGGTAGATGGAATCAAGGTAGTTCAACCCTTGGATCCATGTGTAGGCCCTAGATATACAGAGCCAACGGACGACAATACGAATTGAGAAGACTTGGATCAATTGTAAACTGTAACAGTGGGAACAAAAGAATATTACATGAATCCTATTGCTGATGGATCGGTAAGTTGGAGGAGTTTACTGTCAACAGATGAAGATTCAGAACTAGCATTTGACAGTTGGCAGAAAGGCTCATATGAAATATTCTCAAGGAGATGCGCAAATGTGAGGGAAACTAGATGGGTTAGAACCGAGGTCAGAGAACACCCAGTATATGATGGCACCTCAAGACTCGATAGTTTTATGCTCAAAATGGAAGAAAATGTAGTAGAGGATCAAAGGATCGTAGTACTGGATTTATCCCTCCAAGACACCCTTTCCAGATGGTGGGCCAATCACAAAGCCTTACTCAAAAATTGGGATGATGTGAAGAAAAATATCAAGTATAGGTTTCAGGATAATGAGCAGTTGGAATCAGAGAGGCGGACGAGTTTCCAAGTTGTGCAATTTTTCAAAGGAGAGTATGATCCTAAATCACATATCGAATAGTACATGACACAGTGGCAAGTTGCAAAAATACCACCTCACTTCTGGGTTCAGTTATTTCCCCACTCACTAGGTCCAATCCCGAAATCTTGGTTCATACATGAAGAAACCAGAAAACAAACCAGCAACGGGCAACCGTTGGCAGATCACTTTTCCAAGGACTTCTCATTTACAAGTAAGTACCTTGAGCTTGAAGTAGTCCTGCAAAGAATTAAATAACTTCTTTTTACAGACAATAGTAATCATAAATCAAACCTAGTGGTATGTGCAAAGCATAGCTAATAACTTCAGACTAATATTCACCCAACCATAGACAAGATACCTATAGAATGTTATAAGATTGGCAAGAATTCAGAAATCCCAGATGATTTAGAGGAATTGAGAAACCTAGCCATTAAAGAGATAGAAGGGAACACAGAACATCATACCGAGTCATACTGATGGTTCTTATAATCACCCATTGAAGTTTTGCAAAGTCAATATAGGGACCACAGAGAAACCTAAGATAGCTATGGTGGGAGATTACTGGGATGAGAAAACTAGTCAAGAAATACAGAGTTTGTTGCGGGAATATGAGGATTTGTTCCCAAAGACATTTTCAAAGTTAAAAGAAATCAAAAGAGCTATGGGAGAAATGAAAATTGAATTAAAACCAGGATCAAATCCTGTGAAGCATAGACCATACTGCCTTAACCCTAGAGTAAAAGAGAAGGTTAAGAAGGAGATATAAAAGATGTTGGAAGTTGGACTTATTTTTGCAGTGGAAGAAGAAGAATGGGTCAGCCCAATAGTAATACAGAGAAAGAAATGCAGAGAGTATATCAGGGTCTGTGTAGACTATAGAATCTGTAACTTTGCCTGTTTGCATGACCCTTTTCCAACACCTTTTACTGATGAGGTGCTAGAACAGGTTGTGGGGAAATAATCGTACTCGTTCACAAATGGATTTTTGGGGTACCACCAAGTAAGGATTGTTGAAGAGGAAAAAAAGAAGACCACATTCATAACATAATGGGGGTCTTTTGCATAAAATGTGATGCCATTTGGCTTAAAGAACACCCCTGCAATTTTCTCCAGGATTGTAATAGCAACTTTCAGAGAATTTATTCACAAATTTATAGAATTTTATATGGATGATTGTACAGTATATAGTATGCTCAAAGAACATGTAGCACTACTACATCTGATGTTTGATAGATGTAGAGAATTACAGATATCATTGAACCTCAAAAAGTGTATCTTATGTGTGCCACATGGAAATTTGTTAGGCCACATAGTATACAGAGGGGGAGTATTGGTAGACCCAACGAAATTTATGATTATTGTGAACATGTCGCCACCTATGAGTGCCAAGCAGTTGCGCTCCACACTGGGACACACAGGGTACTATCGCAGGTTCATCAGAAGATATGCAAACATCACTACACCTATAGAAAATCTATTAAATAAGGCTGAAGTGTTCCTATGGACCCCAGAATGTGATAAAGTATTCGATACCCTAAAGGAGAAGCTCAAACGACAGCTATTTTTGATATTCCCAAATTGGGAAAATGAATTTCACGTCCATGTAGATGCTTCAAGCATTGCCTTAGGAGTTTTCTTAGTGCAACCAGGAGATTGAGCCATGGATAATCCTATCTATTTTGCGAGCAGGAAGTTATCGCAAGCTGAGTGCAACTACACAACGATAGAAAGGGAGGGTTTAGCCATGATTTATTCTTTGCATAAATTTAGACATTATTTGTTAGGTTCTCATTTTAAGTTCTTTACTGATCATTCTGCATTGAAATATCTAGTTAACAAACCTATGTTGGAAGGGAGAATTTGTAGATGGTTTCTATTGTTTCAGGAACTCTCTTTTGAAGTGATTATTAATCATAGAAGATGCAACGTAGGACCTGATCACCTATCTATATTAGAGTTAGGGGAAAGTGGTGGAGTATTTGATGATCAGCTCCTAGATGCAGATCTGTTTCGAGTTGAGGCCATACCAGAGTACCTAGAATACATAGCAGTCTTCTTAAGTATAGGAGCCTACCCAGAAATGTATTCCACAAACCAGAAATTCCATATGGTTGTTAGAGCAATGGACTATCAATTAATTGCAGGGTAATTTTATAAATTGGGCCTATATAGTATCCTCGAGAGATGTGTCTTGGATCATAAAAGGTAGGATATACTGTGGGAGTGCCACAGTGGAGTTTTGGGAGGTCATGTAGGAGGAAAGGCCACTGTGTAGAAATTCCTCCAAGATGGACTATGGTGGGAAACGCTCTTCAAGGATGCAAAGGTATATGCTAGGTCATGCAATGTGTGTCAAAGGGTGGGTAAGCCGTCACAACGAGATGAATTACCACTTCAACCAGTTCGTGATTTACAGGCATTTGAGAAGTGGGTGGTTGACTTAATTGAACTGATCAACCCCATAGCTAAGCACTCAAAGGCTAGGTACATTATTACCACAATTGACTACCTTACACATTGGGCTAAGGCAGTAATTGTTTAGGACTGCTCGACTGATACTACTGCTAGGTTCATTTTTGAGAATATTATCGCTCGATTTGGATATACTATGAGTCTAACCAGTGATCAGGGAGCTCATTTTATTAGTACCACTATAGAAACTCTTACAGCAAAGTTCTTGATCCAATGTCACAAAAGCAGCCCCTATCACCCGCAAGCCAATGGGATAGTAGAAGCGTTCAACAAAATTTTGGAGAGAGTGTTAACGAAGGTCTGCTGCACAAACCGGGAAGATTGGGATGACAGAGTTCCAACAGTACTATGGGCTTACAAGACAACTACAAAGAAAATCCACAGGTACACGCCATTTCATCTAGTTTATGGGAAAGAGATTATGGTGCCTGCAGAATTAATTACTCCAAGTTTGTACATTGCATAGATCACACATATGTCGGAGGAAGAATCAGTTGCGCGGAGATTTATGGATTTAAAAAAACTCAAAGAGACCAGGTTTTTAGCAGACTTCCATCAGTCGGTTGAGAAAGTAAGGAAACAATCTTGGCATGGAAGACACATTAAGACTAAAGTGCTTGTGCAAGAAGACAATGTCCTACTCTAGGACAATCGGTACCAAAATCATACTGGCAAGTTGTGCATGCATTGGTTGGGATCATTTATAGTTGTGGAGATCTGACCTTCTGGAGCAGTCAAACTTATGCAACTGGATGGTATGTTGCGGCAAGGATGGGTGAATGGCACTCACCTAAAACCCTATATGTCTCAAAAATGAGGTAAAAGTATTGTTTCTCTAGTCCAAAGGAGCATGTATAATAGTTATATTTGAGTTTTTTACAATTTTGGTAAATTTAGTTAATAAAGTCGACATGTGCAGTGTTGCGCTGTGACATGTAGTTCATTTCCTTTTATGTTTAGATGTTTTTTGATGCAAAACTTCTTGCTCAGCAGCATAGGATCAGAAGCGTAAGAGAACCCATTAATGACAATCATTAATATGATGGGGACCCCTTTGTGGTCGGAGGGAGAACGAATCTGAACACAATCTGAGTCCATGTGCCACACAAACCTAGTCTATTCACAACCTTTATTCCTATTATGATACTCTGTATGAATTCAGTTAAGACATAAAGCCGCAATACATAAAGATTCCATCGGTATTCACATCAGGATTCCCATTCGTATAATGGAAAGATCTGAAATCAGCCACATCCCTATCCAACTTGCACAGTAAATGCTAGAATTTCCCAATAGGATTTACCTCGTTAACCTGTCCCGTCGGAAAACTTAGACCCAAGTTGCATCCATATGGTCATGATGAACAATATTTATTACGAAACTTGCCAGCTAAGCCTGGGCATAAAGCTTTGATAACTCGCCATAGAATGCATTTTTTTCAGGAAAGAACTTATTGATTTTCGAATTTTGTAGAGTGAGCAAACCTATGCAATCCTGAGACCCATAGTTGTGACCACCAAATCCTTGGTTCATTGCAGAATTTTCCCATAATCCAGAGCTTAATGTTGAGAGCTATAGGATGTCAAAGCACCATGTCCAAAGATGCAGTACCAGATGAGCCCTGCGACCCTTGAGTAGAGGTCATGGGTGATCTCAAGAGGAAGGTGGAGTAGGTCAAGATCCTTGATCTTGATTTAACATATCCAGTCTTGTTCCCCTAGATGAACATAGAATTCTTATGGAGTATCGCTCTAAACGAGTTGGGAGGTATGCAGTTTGTGCCAAAGCTCGAATTTGTCAACCTCTTCAACTCAACTATCATGAACCTCAGAGACTTACCAGTGTTTGGTACCACTGGCGATGTTGCGCGGTGCACCAACTTCCTTATCAGTAGGGTGCACAACCAAAGTCTCTGGTTGGATAAGCAGTATCCAATACATGCTGAAGAAATCTATCATCTTATTGAACTTTCCCTCGAAGGAGAAAACATGTCTAAAGGATTGCAGGGTCCCAGTAAGCACGGCAAAAAGAAAGGGGAGCCCAACCTCTATGAAAGTTTCCACACGCAGAGGGGGAGGCGCATAGCCAAAATCGACCCGATACTACCAGAGACAGTCAGAATTGGATGCTACATCATAGCCATCAAAGTCATGAGGTTGTATTACAAGGGAGAATGCATGTTGGGTCCATTATCAGTAGCGTATTTTTGCACCAATGGCATTGTATTCAATTGGTGGAGCTACATGTTGGAGGAACTACTCGTGGCTTGTGAGGAAGCCTAGGAGAAGGGAGGAACCTTCACATATGGATACATGTTGTTGGCATTCACAATGCTTAAGTGGAAGCCACCTGCTGGAAGATCGTTGGCGGTAGTAGACAAGGGGATCCTTGAAAATATGTTTGAGCCATGGCATTCTAGAGAAGACTCAGAGAACACAACCTTCAACAACATTACGTTATCCAAGTGGCATAACAGGCTCATCGACGCAACACAGAGGTTGCGCATTCCACAGGAGCTCCTCAACTGCAACATGAGAAACATCACTTTCAGCATGAACCGACACCATATGTTTGTATGGTCGAGTTATGCCAGCAGGGAGGACTTACACTCAAGGATGCTACCATTCTATTTAGATGAGGAGGCCTTCGACAAAGAGGTAATGTTGTGGCCAAGAGTTAAACGTAACCCGTGCAATTCGGGGATGCACTATGTTTTTCCTGTCAAGCTGCTGAAGAAGAACGGTAAAGAAGTAGCGGTAGGATCAAGCTCAGGACTAGAGGCACAGAAGAAGGAAGCTCTGGTAGAGATAGACTTTGAAGAGGAGGAATATATGTAGCCATTGAAGCACAATAAAATAATGTTGTCAATGTTCCCAAAATTTCCAGAGCAAGCTGTGTTAACAGGAAACGTTGTCAACGAGATCCTGAGCGTTGCGTTCATCACAAATCCAGCATCCAAGGAAACTAGGATGGGGGATTCACCGATCAAATTTCTGAACCCCCAACCCCTTTCATTCGTTTTCCCCCACGCTCGCTCAATGATCCATGCATCCCCCATCATCCATATTCAGAATGACCATGAGCCTGACACCCTTCCATCCACTATCATCACTGAGCACCCTCCATCACCTCCACAACCCCAATCACCACCCCCATAAATCACCAGTCTACCCCAAACCACTAATATAGAGCCGATGTAGCTCGATCCCAAAGAACAACCAGAGCCAAAACTTCCAGAAAGCAACCCAAAGTTACTTGAGAAGAGACCAGAACTTTCTGGTCCAAATCCAAAAGTATTGGAGCATAGATTATAGCTGACTGGTTCGAACCTTGATGCCCAGGACCAACAAATTATTCCTTTTGTGTAGCATAATGACACTCAAATGGTATAGGAGCCGCAAGCTCAAATCCCCTAGCACATTTCCTCAATGACCAAGGTTGACGGTGCCCTGGGAAGCGCAACTCCGAAAGAAGACACAAGTAAAGAGAAGGAGCTACCAAAGGTTAAGAATGAACCAGAGTAAACCTCTGTGTATAGAACAACATCTATGCAGGAACATATGGAGATGGTTCTCCAAAACCCTCAGCAATATGTAGAGTTGTTGCAACTTTTCTTGGCCAAAACAGAGGTTTTAACACTTCTACCATCAGTGTTGAGGATGAGGTTGGTGCCAGGATCATCCACAGGGGAGGAGGAAGTGGAGACTCCTTCAAAACGTTCAATGGCCAATGGACTTCCACTGCAGAGTAGAACACCGAGGGATGCAACCCCTTCATCTGTTGACCTTGCACAGTGGCCAACAACACACTTAGTTAGAATGATCAAAGCATCAACCAATCAACTGGAGAAAAGGTTCCAGCAGGCGGAGAGGTTTTCAGAGTTTGCAAGGGAGGAAGCGCTCCTTGCGCAAGCATGAAGAAAATGAGAGGAACATGCAAAAATCCAAGTGGATCATAGACTGGAAAGAGTACAAGAAAGGCTTGTTGAGGCCTGGCTAGATATTTGGAAGGTCGTACCCCACTTCTAGAAGCCAGTGATGTAGGAGAGTCAGAGCATCAGATTGAACTGCTCCAAGAAGCATGGTCACAATTGGCCATTCATGTTGAGCATCTGGAAGTGCAGTTGTAGAAGAATCAGTAGGAAGCAGAGCAGCAGCCTCAGAAGCTGCAAGAGAAGATGGAGAAGATAGTGCTAGAAGGTAACAATGCTCGAGCAGCACTACACAAGTGCACAGCTAAGTGTACAAAGATTTTTAGAGAAGTCAGCTATTGGATGGGCATCATTTCTAGGTGAAGATAGACATTAGATGAGGTACGCACCAGAATCCAGGTTTTGAATGAATAAGTTGTGGCTACGATGGATCTATTGGAGCAACAACATAAGTTTGATCAGATTCAACAAGAGGAAAATGAGATGAATGCTCTATTTGAGGCACAATCCATATCTAAAAAGGAGTTCTGCGCCTTCTAACCTATCATTCAGACAATTTATATGTAGATGCATCAATTCGATGCAACAATAGATTCTGAATGGAACTCTTTGGTCGCATCCAAGCCCAACGAATGTATTACAGATGTAACCCAATTATTCATGGCAGAGGCCTCACTCCTTACTAGGAAATGGAAGGATAAAGTTGGGATCTTTCAATAAGTGAAGAAGCAGGCCTTGGAGTTGGTCCTAGAGTTGGGCCCTTCATTTGAATAGGCAGAAGAAGAGAAAGTGCAAGCAGAAGAGGAAAAGAAAGAGGAAAAGGAGGACAAGGGAAAACAACAGTTGCTCTTGGAAGTTGTGAAAGATCTGAGTACTTGACTGGAGGGAAGGTCAGGGTTTGTGGTCGGATCTTGTTGGGCCCTTAGTTTTTGGATAATTATTTGCGCAAGAAGGACTATAGTCCCAATTTTTTCCTAGTATGATTTGTGCAATATGCAGAAGAATCTGGACAATGGAGCAAGGAAAAGTAATAGAAATTAATTGCGAAAAGGACAACACAATGCCAACAAAGAAAAATCAGTTGCAATAGAACAATAAACATGCAAACCAAAGCCAGAAGACATGACTTAGCTTATATATAGAGATGAATATGATTGTAAAAGGGTTGGATCATGATTGAAAAAGGGTTCATTCGGTTCTCCCCTTGTTAGTTGGTATCCCAAGTATAAGGTTTGGTCATAGTTCTTGTTGTTTACTATTGAGAAGTCAAGGTTTGAGTTTTGTAATGTAATATGTACACCATTTTTGGAATTAGAGCTCTGGGACATGGGTCCAAAGCCAGGATTCTGTCACAGAGAACTACCATGTATATTTGAGGTTGTAATTGTGAAAGATCTGAAGATAATATATGAGAAGGAAACAAAATTTCAAAATATGTTGTGTCATTCTATGCTCACGTTGTTGTATTGCATCTTTACAATACTTATTTATGCTTCATAAGTTCTACATGATGCTTCTGTGTTTGAATGATTTTCACCAACCTAAGTAGCTTCAGTTCTGGTGTATATGAGTTCATATATTTTCTGTAGTTAGGTTGCCTTGCGCAAAATCAGGATGAATCTTGAAGGTTCTGTGAACCCGCCTAAGTATTCTCCTTACCCTTCCCTATCCTTTTGTCTCAGCAATGCTTCAGGTGAGACTTCTTCTCATTGGAGGAGATTAAAAATCTAGTGCTCTAGACTACACGGTACCTTTTTTTCGTAACCTAATAAGGATCCTGGTCTAATCAATCTTGTGCCAACACTTCCTTTATTTATACAAACTGGCAGGTGCTAGAAAGGTGTCTCTTCACTAGGGAGGTCCGACTTTTGTGTGTGAATGAGTGAAAGTGTGCCAATGTTTTAATGAATTAGGTGTCACCTTACTGCATGTGGACTTCACTTGGTCCTTACAAGTGTTGATTACCTAATTAACTAAATGCCTTTGGTACAACCTTGCATAATTCAAAAGTCCCTAGGAAACTAGCATGTGGACATGTGGGTCTTTTACTATTCCTTTAACTCCCTATTGTGATTTAATCTAAGAAAGCTTTGAAACTATCCTCGATTGTGATCATGTGGGCATGTATGGGCCCATTACAAAACCTTTAAACTTCCCTAGTGATTTAATCTAAGAAATTAAACTTCAACACTATCCTATCTTTGTAACAAGTGGGCATGTATGGGCCCGTTACAATCTTGAGATGTGTTTTGAAAAATAAACTAAGAGGAGTCCTGAGGGAGTTGTTGTCCTCTCCTAAAGGTTTTAGTCTTTTTAAGGGAGATGAAAATGTTCTACAACCTTTTTCTGATTCTCAAGGTCACTTTGAAGCACAAGAGAAGAGCATACTAAACGATTTTTATCCAACTTTTGGTCCCAATGCAAGTTTTATGTGATTACAAATGATTCCAACTTATACTTTTAGTCAAAGCAAACCATCCATGTGGAAAAATGAAAGCAAAAGAGGAAATAATGATTTTAAACCCTCTAAGTGCCTATGTGTTTTGACTAATCCCTTTATATGAAGAGGGAACTAAGTGTGGTGTAGTTTACAATATGCATGAAATCACTTTTAAGAAGGCTAGGGGCCTTCCCCAAATCACAAAAAAGCTTACAATGTGTATTTTTCTACACAGGTGCACGAGTCTCAGAGTAGACAGAGGCACACTGAGTGCTTGTGCATAGACTAAAACAGACTTTTGGACATAGGTGCATAGAATAACAAAATAATTTTGGTGCACGATGCACGACTGTGTGCCAATAAACCCGTGCACAACTGACACATGGCTGTGAAGAAAATTCCAGATGGAATTCTCTCAATTCAGCTTTGAATTGGATGTTTTACAGGTCATCTCGGGCCAGTTAAGGTACCTGCAGGTTAAATAAACCAAAAGAAGAGCTAGAAAAACCCAAATGGGGTAGGAAATTGATACCTTTCCCCAATGGAGTCACCAATCTGTTGCGCCTCTTTTGTCACCTAAATGAGAAAAACAAAGGTTCTTACAAGCTTAGTTGGGTTAGCTAAGCAAGACTATTGTAAAGGAAATGGTTAGAGAAAGAAACATAAAAGACTAAAATAAGAATTAAACTAAGAAATGAAAGAACAACTAAACTATTGAGCATAAGGACATAAGAACAAAAAAACCAATAAGACCCATGTCACCAATGGAAAGGATTATATTAGTGAAAGAAAACACCAAGAATAAAGAGGAATTTAGGTCCCTTCTTCCTCCAAGGGAGGGCTCTTGGACCCCCACAACTAATCTCTTGTTACAACTTTGAATAAAATGGTGAAAGAATCCCAAGATAATCCACTCAAGAGGTGAGATGGATTGCCCAATGTAATGATGCTAGTATACTCTTGATGAGAAAAGAGGATTCCCCAAGAGAATAGCAGCAGCATAACCTTGCTAATGAATTCCTTGAAAATGAAGTGCACCCATGGATTTTTTTTATAGCACAATTTTGAGGTATTGTGCAACCAGCTTATAGTGTGAAAAGAGGCTATTTAGGGCATTTTTAGGTCTTTGACCAGCCACCCAGTCAGATTCAGCCGAGATTTGGGTGTCAAATCAACTTGGAAGCTGAACCAGAAGTGGGTGGGAGGCCAACCAATCTCATAAATGCGTCGTTCTCAGATGTGCACATCTTTTAGCGAAAAAGTCATGCATCATGTGCATGTGTGCTTTTCGCATGTTTCTGGATCACGCATGTGCGTGCGTGCCCTATGTAGTCATAGCGCACCTTAATTCTATCATTGGTTGTATAGTTTTGGACCTTTTGGAAATGATTTAGTGGTAATTTTGGTCCATGGATGACCTCATAACTATTTGATGATTATGGATTCATGTAACCATTTGCGGATGAAATTTCAGTGATAACAGATGCCCCCTTATGGATGAGGTTAGGAGCATAACAGTATCACATTCCAGAAACTGTGCCATTAAATTATGCTTCGCACGACTAAAGTCATAGAAGATTCCAACCCTATGCAATACTTGCTCAGTCGTCGGTAAATTAATAATGAGAGTCAAGATATTGTCACCCTTCTGGAAACTATGTTGATGTCGACAAAAGGGGGACGCGACTCCAAGAAGCAAAGGGCTTCATGAAATATACTAGGTGAGATTAGGAACTAAGGAGGTACATGGATGAAATCAAGATGTATGAAGACTCAAGACTTCCCTTGGTTGGTGGTATATGCGAAGTATAAGTGGCCGCAACCGTTCAACTAGGTTGAGTGTCATGGGGACAACAAGACATGGGATAAGTTGTGCCAGAGGCGGGACAAATTAGACAAACTCAGAGAGCAGAGGTAAGTGGCCTATGGGATACTTAGAGTATATGGATGATGTCAATAGGAGTAGATGATAAGGAGTGCCCCAACCAAGGGTGACATGGGTTGCATCTTCAAAAAAAGGGAAGAAGGTCACCAAAACTGACGACAAAAAGATATGTAAATGCTGGAAACAAAGGCTTTTTACAATTTATAAAGAATCATTTGGGATGAGTGTACAAATATAGAAATGAGTGCCCCAATGTAATATGGTTGAACCGGTGAGGGCGCAATGTGCTTGGAGAACTGGTGGAGGTTGGGGGCTCCATGGGTGGGTTTTTGTATGAGGTAGATGATATGGAGGGAAATTTGCAGAGGGGAAAACTAATTGTGGATGAAATGGAGGGTTAATGATACTGTGAAGGCATAATCAAAATAGAACCTTGAAAAGATAACCTGGGAGTCCATTGAGAAAGCTAGCAAAATGAGGAGAAGGAGTATGTGGCTGATTCACAAAATGATGTAAGACTATCGGGACTCCCATCCCTAAAGGGTTGAAAAACAACATGAGTGTCAAAGTGCCAAAGGGTGCTATGAATGGGACAGCTCATGTGAGGGAGAGTGCTACCCGGTGACAGTACCCAAAATGAAATGGAGGTGTCGGTACTGCAGAGACGGAGATGGGGATCCTAAAGGCAAATGTTACAGGGTGTGACTAGAGATGCAATTGAGATTTAGAGGGAATGATTACATGCCAATGTTGATGATATACCTGAATGGGTGGCACTGATGTATGATGACCAAGTACCTGCACACATGAAAAACAAAATACCCGACGTGAACAATATCTAAAGAGAATCGAACATACAATCATTTGTTTGATAATTTTGAACATGAGCCTGCGTACGTGGACGGGTATGAAAAAATGGTGCCCTGGGGGCTAGGGATAAAAAATGGCCTGGGGGTTGTCTTGATGTAGATGATGGGATGATGATCCCGTGGCTGAAGACGAATCAAAAAAAGGACACCCAGAGCTCCTGGAATGGGGTTTGGAAGTTTGGTGAAAAGGGCTATATATAGTTGTAGGGCCCACATTGCCACCTCGTTTGTACTTGCTGTCAGAGTGACTGGATGAGAGGTATTCAGAGGAGATTTGGAGATTCCGAGAGAACGAGGCAGTCGATTCAGGACCAGTGAACTTCAGGTTAGTAGTCTTATCGTCCTACATAGAAGTAGGTTTTCAATTTGTGGGCAGGGCCTGTACGGAAGGCCATACAGGGGTTTTTATGGGTATGGGCCGCCCATTGCACGGGTGATCCGGAAATATGCGTGCACGAGTGCACACCTGTTATCCAGATATTTGCGCATTGGTGCACCCGTAGGGGGGGAAAAGGTGCACATGGTATGCGCGCCTACTTGCTACACAGTTGCGCATGGGTGCACGACTGTGTAGTGGACAGGCGCGTTGTGATGCACGCCTGTGTTCGTGACAAGGGCGCATGGAGGCACCTCTATCTGGCAGATAGGCATCCACTCATGTGCGGCTGTGGGATGAACATGCATGCATGTGTGCGCCTATGTGGTGAATAGGCACGCATATGTGCACACTTGTGGGGTGAACAGGCATGCATATGTGTGTGCCTGCGGGTTTAACAGGCGCGAATATGTGTGCGCTTGTGGGTTTAAACATCCGCGCCTTGGAGGCAAGGCTGATGGGTGCAAAACTCATATTTTTTGGAGATTTTAATGTGTTGTATGGTCAAGATGGCTGATCTAGATTTGCATTATGTGGTTGCAGGTGATCATTTATACGATGTCAGTCCATTGGTGAGAGCGGGACTGGTCACAGCTGAGGGATGTCATGGCTATTGAGGAGTTGGGGGTTCATGCCACTTTGGCAGCCTATGGGTTGTTGAAGTTCTTCGAGTGCCCGTTGAAATGGGCTCAGGAGTATCTTCTGCAGTTTTTTATTCGAATGTGGAGTCTGGATCTGCATTATTTTATGGTGTGGGGAGAGCAGCTAGCCTTCATTGCGGTGGAGGATGTGTACTTTCTAACTGGGCTCCATTTTCGGGGAACGCCCCTACCGACGGAACCTGTGTTACCTAGGGACATGCAGTTAGATACCTTGGGCTAGAGGTATTGTTCGAGGGAGAATTTCATGTTAGGCTTCGTAGTGAGTATCAGGGCGATGGATGTTTTAGTTCATTGCTATGTAGCAGCGATGATTGTGAGGGTATATGGGTCCCTCGCAACTCAGCGGATTAGTGGTGGTCAGCTAAGGATTATGGGGAGGGCACTAGCAAGAGATCATTTTGCCTGGGACTTGATGCTACATGCCAAGATGGTAGGGTAGTTGGACAGGTGTCGGACTATGGAATCAAGGGACTTTGCCTTTGGGTCCATCTTGGTGGCCTGGATTTTGGAGAGGGTGTCAATGTTGCACCTGAGAGTTTTATTGGGTGCACCTAGTGCGTGAGAGCCGCGATTGAGGTGGTGGCCAACGATTTTGATTCACCATGGTGGTGGTGAGGGTGGCCATTTTTTCATGGCCGAGGCTGCACAGGTGTGGCAGCAGATGTTGCAGATCATACTGCAGTATCCATACTGTGGGTTTAACTTCCGGGGTGATCCGAATATGGTGTTACCTCCAGGGGAGGTGTTCGACCATCGAGGTATGTTTGTGATTTTGATATGTTGATTTTTGAGATAGCATGATGTATGTATTATGTATAGATGTTGATACTATCATTTGGTTGTTTGTATGTGCAGATGTGGGACCTCGCGGGGGTGAGGTTGAGTTGATGAGAGCATCGGCTCGTCAAGAGCCGGTGAGACCGCTACAGGGAGAGCCGCAGGCAGGAGAGAGGTGTCAGCGCAAGGATGTTGAGGCGAAACTAGCCGGTGACGAGAGAGTGTCTAGGAGACGTCATTTTGATGACCCTAGTGCTAGGCCATCGCATGCTCCTCCAGTAGAGGCTGGGGGAGATTTTGAGGATATTTTCCGCCACTTGGAGGTGGTGATACAGGGAGTTACTAAGGGCATGTGGTCATGCATCCAGGATGAGGGCATCCTGGAGAAGTGTGTGGGAGTGTCACTGACGTGGTGGATCGTGGTGCGGCGAGCAGCAGTAGCAGGTGTTGCGATGACCGGGCGGTTATCTCCAGGTCCAGAGGAACTGATAGTGGTGGGGCACCACCACCTGACGGAGGGGCAGGAGGTGGTGCTCTACAGGCACCTTGAGTGTCACTCTATGTATGTTTGTATTTTTGTATATAGGCTAGTGAGCCCATTTTGGTGTAGTGTCACCAGTTTTGTACCAAGGTGCTTCACTGGCCTGCGGATTTTGTATACGATGTATTTTATGTGTATGTAAGCATTTTGATGGCACTATTGACCAATTTATATACGTATATATGAGTATACATTTTGGGGTCTTTGTGATGTTTACATGTGTTGTTTAATGTGTTGATGATGTCTAATCTATATATGATGTGACAGGCTCTTGATGGTTTATGTGTGTGTAGAGATATCTTGATGTGATATATGCCAATCGAGTATAATGTTAGTGAAGTTATCTGTAATTTGATTCAATTTTCTTGTAATATGTGTAAATGTAATGAAATCAAAATGTCGAGATAAAAGTCTAACTTGCAGGTATTTGCGAAAAAGGAAAGGATTGTAGACATGGTACACGTTGTTGAGCTGGAAGACGACTAGTTGGGAGTCAAGAAAGACACTAAGGTGATGAATACGATGGTGACGGGCATCGGCAAGGAGGCCAATGACGGCAGTGTACTCGGCTTGGTTGTTGGTTGTTGAACCCAAACATATGCTGCTAGAGTGGAGCAATTCATGTGAGGGGGTATAGAGGTCCCAAGCTACCGAAGCGAGACTTTTTGTCCAACGGCTGGTGTCATCAGTGTAACCAATGTGGTAGGCTGATGGAGGAAGCATCTGTCAATAACAAAAATGATAGTTTAGATGTGAGGGATGGAAAAAAAGATTAAAAACACTATAAAAGAAATAACCTAATGTAGAATGGCTACGCTTAGGTGTAAAATTTCTTTAAGTATAACCCGTTGACAGGTTCTTTGAGAGAGAGGCCTTCAGGGGAAGCCAGGATGTATGCGCCTTTGGTGAGGCAATGTTGGATAATGTAGGGGCCATGCCATAGTGACTCGAATTTTCCATGACCAAGGGTATCGTGAGCGATATCGTAAGCAAAGACGAGGTCACCTTCGTGAAATAAGCGAAGGTTGACATGGCGATCAAATATGGCCTTTGACTTTTTTTTGGCTGCCTCATTGTTCTGTAATGAATATCGATGATCTTCATCCAGGGACTCTAAGTTCAGAAAATGCTGCTCCATTGGAGCAGTGTCAGGTAATATCTCAATTGCAGTGCATAAGGTAGGAATTTTGCACTTGATGGGAAGAGTGGCCTCAACCCCATGGACTAGATGAAATGGTGTGAAACCAATGGTCGTTTTCACAGCTGTATGATAAGCCCATAGAACAGAAAATAAAATATGATGCCAATTGGTCTTATGTTTGTTAACCCTGCGCAGCAACATGGTCTTGAGGACCTTGTTAACTACTTCGACCTGTCTATTAGACTGAGGGTAATATGGTGAGACAAACTTGTGGGAGAATCCCAACCGTGATGAGAGTTCGATGAAAATCTCATTCTCGAAATGTTTCCCATGATCATAAACTAGTTGGAGTGGTACTCCAAAACAGGATATGACGTGATTAAAGAAAAAATGCACTGCAGTGTCAGCAGTGTTGTTGAAGGTGGGCATGGCTTCAGCCTATTTTGTGAAGTAATCGATTGCGAAAACAATGTATTTGTTTCCATTGTTGGATGGGGGGTTACAAGTCATGAATTCGATGCCCCATTTACAAAAGGGGCCTACAGTAATGACTGGGTGGAGAAGAGCAGGTGGTGCTCGTTCTTTGTTATCGTAAATTTGACATTTATCGCATCGCTTCACAGCATGAATGCAATCGTGAAACAATGTGGACCAAAAATATCTTGCTCGGATGATTTTCTGAGCAGTGGACATCCCCGAAATATGGCCCCTACATGTGCCGCTATGGTAGTCGTTCAAGACTCTATCGACCTCATCAATCGTCAAGAATCGATGAAGAATGGTGTCAACCCCTCGCCGATATAAGATATCTTTGATGAGGAGATAGCGGGGGGCCTGGTGGCGAATGTGACAGTGATCATCTCGTGAGAGGTGGTTACCAAACTTTTGGGTTTGGAGGTAGACGAGGAGGTTTCCATACCAAGGATCATTAAAAGTGATATAAAAGAGATGTTCATTGGGGAAGTTAGTATTGACAGGGGCACCGGTAGTATTAGAGGGGAAGTCCATGACAAGTTCACCAAGGATGAGAGATTTCTTGCTCTTGGGTGTTGAAAATTCAAGATCGTACTCCTGAAGGATAACGATCCATCGGGCAAATTTTCCATTAATTTTTCGACAATTGAGCAAGTATTGCATAGGGTCGGAATTTGCTATGACTTTAGTCATGCGAAGCAGAATGTAATGGCGCAATTTATGGACTATGAGGATGAATGAAAGGGCTAGTTTCTCTTCGTGATTATACTTCAAGGGTGGCCCTGAGAGGTTTTTACTAATGTATTAAATGACATTCTCATGATCGTCATCGTTGATTTGGACGAGAGCTCCTGCTACTGAGACAGCTGATGCTGAGATGTAGAGGATATAGTCATGATTATGGTCAGGTGAACTAATTAAAGGGGTGTTGGAGAGTGCCATTTTAATATCGTCGAACGCTTTTTGGGCATGTTCATCCCAGTGAAAAGGGATGTCATGCAGTAGTAAGCGAAGGAAACCATGTGCTCAAGTGGCGTAGTCTAGGACAAATCGTCGTAAAAAGTTAGCTTTTCTTTGTAGGCTCTAGAGTTGATGGAAATTCTGGGGGGGTGGAATTTCTATGATGGCCTGGACTTTGAGGGGGTCCATGGTAATACCACTTTGGGAAACGATGAATCCAAGGAGGCGTCTGGCAGTGACGCAGAACATGCACTTCAGAGGGTTCAAGCGGATGTTGTACTGACGACACCGTTGGAAGATGATCCATAAATCATCAAGATGTTGGGTGCGTTTTTTGGAATGAGCTGTGAGGTCATCCAAGTATGCGAGGATTATAGGAGCTAGATCGCGAAAAATGTATTTCATAGCCCATTGGAAAGTTGCACCAATGTTCTTTAGGCCAAAAGGCATGAAACGATATGCAAAAGTACCCCAAGGGGTTGTGAATTTGATTTTGTATTGATCGGCTTGGTGGATTTGGATTTGATTATAACCAGAGAAATCGTCCATGAAGGATAGAGCCTCGTGGCCTACACAGTCGTTGATAATTTGATCGATGAAAGGCGTTGGAAAGTTGCCTTTGGGACAGGCGTGATTGATATCGTGAAAGTTCGTGCATACATGGATAGTGCCCTATTTTTTGTTAATGGGTACAGGGTTGGAAACCCATGAGGTATAGGTGATGGGGTAGATGAACCCAGCCGCACATAATTTGTCAATCTCGGTTTTAATGGCCGCTTCTTTGGATGGGTGTAGCGGTCATTGTTTTTGGCAAACCAGTGTGATATCAGGCCAGGTGTCTATGTGATGTTTGACAATAGAGGGATCAAGACCAGTCATCTCTGTGTATGACTAGGAAAAAATATCCTAATATTCTTGGAAGAGGGCTTTATAGGCGGTGATTTCTTCAAGAGTGAATGCGGCGCCAATGGTGATTTCCTCGACGACTCCATTTTTAAAGGAAATATCGATTTTGATGGTCAGGGAAATGTTGGCCATGTTGCGTTCTTCAAAAGCATCAGGGGCAGGGATGGGGTTGTTGAACCAATCGATATGCCCTGATGAGATAAAATCCTTGGTTTTGACTACGTATATGGGGTGTTGGTTAGGAAGCGTGAAGGCTTCCTGTGGAAAGAAGAGTGCTCGGTGGTGTAGTGCATCCCATGGGTAGTCGGGGGTGTTTAATTCTTCGAGTATGTCCTCATCACAGTGGAATTGGTGGGAATACAAGGGATCTAAAAGAGTGATATCGGTGACTGTCACTGTGTGGTTGTCTTTTGGGGATGATTAAGCAGGGGGAATGTGCAATGAGATTGTGATGGTTCGCTTGACATAAACCAAATATCAAGGTACTGAGGAGTACCAGTGGTAGTTGGATGTAAAATATCTGTAAGGAAATGAATGGGAGAATTGGGGGGATTTGGAGGTAAATCCTCGAATAAGTCATCCAAGAACCACAGAGGAATAGGGAGTGCCTCTGGTTCAAGAGAAATGATATGAAGAACCTCTAGTGATGAGGTAAGGTTAATCATCGATTCTGTAGGGGGTGTAGGGGTTTGAATCAGGCTCGATTGGCATTGCCTATATTCAATGATCATAGGACATTGGTATGTAAAATGATCTAAGGATTTGCATAGAGAGCAAGGGAATCTCATACGTTCATTGACTGAAGTCATAACATAATGGATGTCAGTGATGTTCAGTAGGGATGATGTAGCTGGATTGGGCTCGTTCTGGAAGCTTTGGTGTACTGCGACTAATGTCTACTGGAAGTGAGGTAGGGTTGGGAAATGGTGTGTATAATGGCCATATTCTAAACATATAGCGCAAGCGAATTTGGTTTGTAGCCCTTTTCTACTTGAGTTAGGGGAGGTAGTGGCAGTTCTTGATACAGTGGTGAGCAATGATGGTGTTTGATTGAGTGGAATTAGGTTACATAACTCTGGTAGAGATGGGAATTTGTTGTTTAAGTGTCCATATTTTTCACATAGTGCGAAAGGAGGTTGGACGCATGGGGGGAGTGGAGATATGGACTCCTTCTTCTTTCGAATGCCCCTAGCTATGGCAGGGAGGTTAGTGAGTGGGGGTGTAGAGGGTATGGTGGGAGTGAGTATGGGAATCGTCATTGGGATTCCTTCCATTTGGGGGGGAAGGGATGGTTGAGGAACCATCTCTGGTGGATGTAAATACCAAACTAGAATTGCCAACACCATATCAGGGAGATTAAGCGTTGCGGCTACCTGGAAAGCTTGTACACCTGGTGGAGGGTAAAAGAAGCGGATTTGGGTAATGGCTTGGGGAACTGTCTCCCAAAATAGGATATGTCCTTGGGGAGAGGTGAATTCATGAACTGGTGGATTCGACGAGTTCGTAGGAGGCTCGTGAGGGAGGAGCTCTGTGACTAGTGGGACATCAGATATGATAGAAGCCTCCCTAGGAGGAAGGGTATCCTCTATGTTAGTTCCTTCGGATGATACGACACATACCTGATTGGAAGGATGAAGGAGTGGTGGTTCACCATGGTAAGTTCCTAACAATGATAGGTGTTTGAAAATCCCGGTACCCATTTCGATGAGCGGGTATGCTTCTTGATTAGTATGGATGAGAGGGAGAATGTTATCGATGTTGGTAGAAGGGTTAGGCTCATAATGTGAAACTTGGTCAATGGTAATGATCTTCCCGTTATGGGGGAACATCATGGTTCGAAAGACAGAAGAGGCAACTTCCTTCATAGTGTACATGTAGCTACAACTGAGCAAGATATTATAATCGAGTGGGGCATCGATAACTTCAATGTCGATGAGAATGGTCTTGCCCCCTAGTTCTACAAGGAAATTTTGGAAGAACCCTTCAGGAGAAGATGGTCATCCATCATAAGCTCTTAAGGAAATGGAAGATGGTATGAGTTCGGGGGAACCAATTTTCTACCATACAGACTTGGACATAATGCATGTGGATGCACCTTCATCGATGATGCACCAATGAACTGTAATGTTCCAAATTTTCACTGGGATTTGAAAAGCGATTAGAGAGGGAAGGCGAGGTTCTCTGCTATTGAGATAAAATGTGATGAGTTGAGTATCTGCAGGGTCGACTTCCCCCAAGGTGGAAAGAAATGATTTCCTCTGAGTGGGACAAGTTTGAAGGACTTCTAAGACTGACATGGCAGCTGGGGATTGTGCTAAGTCATCGACCAAAATGTAATTATGAGCTACAATAGCCTATGGGTTGTGGACATTCATGTGCAATGGGATGCGAGAGATGCAAAGAGGTGTTTCTGTGTTAGGGCGAGGAATCATCAACGGGGGTCCCGTTGGTGCTGCATATCCTGTTGGATGTTCATCACACCCTGGTGTGGAATGGGGTTTTGCAACACAGTTGGGGGTGGTTGTTGTACGTATTGTTGTGGGGCCTGATGAGGGGTAGGTGGTGTTGGAGGATGTGGTACACTTCCTGAGTATTTCATCCATTTAAAATCATCGATTTGGGAGAAATGATGAGTATAATGACCGAAATCACCACAAAGGGAACAAGGGAAGGTGGTTCTAATATTATTGTTATTTCTCCCTTGACGCCTGTTGTTATTGCCCCCCTGGGGGTTCTGATTCCCTTGATTCTGGTTGCCCCAAGTAGGTTGGTTATGTTGGGGGTGATTCCCTCCTTGACCTGGGTTGCTATTGTTCCTGTTTTTTCCTTTCTTTTTGGCATTATTCCACGGATGGGTCGGATTTTCCGTATTCAGCTGTTCGAAATTTTGATATTGTTGAATGGGAGAGGGTTGAACAAAATTCACCCTAGCGTGAGGGTGTCCTTGTGGTGGGGCCATGGGTGGTGGAGGACCAGAGAATGGAAAGTATGTATTCTGTGGGGGTAATGATCTGTAAGGCACATAGGAAGGCATGGTGCTTTCTCTAGTGCTTAGAGTATAAGATGAGGTAGAGGGAGTACCAGAAATTGTTTGGATAGGTGGGTGTATTGTGGGTGTCGGCGGTGGCCCACTGATGGGTGGAGGAAGAGCAACAGGGTATGGCTGTTGATAAGGGGGTGGAGGGTAATAAGAGGTTCCCCCATATTCCAGTGGATATTGAGGTGTGCCATACATCGATGGTTGTTGGGGTTGTGGACTGTGGTGTGTGGTATTACCAATCAATTTGTCTACTGAGTGAGACATCCTGGGTTTGTCTTGGTCGAATGGCATGGGTTTTGGGAGGTCTGGAAGTACTGTGTACAAGTACCCTGATTGTGAATAGATGAGGTCGTATTTTTGAGCCTTACTGATGGCTTCTTTTTATGATTGAGGGAAGGTGGAAGCTACATCTTTACCAAGGAGTGAGACAAGTGATCTAAGAAACCAATCAAGACATTGTTGTTTGGTGGTTTCTGCTTTGCACAAACTACGTCGTTGATGCCACTCGTGAATGTGATCAGCGATATGTGTGGCTGAGGTTTGTTTGAAATTAGAGAGTGGTTCAAGACCATTGTCATGGCGGATTGGTAATTGGAAGAAGGTCAAAAATGCTTTGGCCAAGGACTCAAAAGTTGCATGGGACCCCGATTTTTTGTCTACATACCATTTGGCTGATGGGCTAGTGAGTGTGCATTGAAATAATCGTAGTCAAATGGAATCATCCATAATGTTGTTGGAAGAGCACCATAAGTGGAAAGTCGTGACATGGTTGGCAAGGTCATCCCCTGCATTTCCTTCAAACTTGGGGATGTCTGAAGGTAGTTTGGTAGGAATTGCAGGCCATGTGGGGTCTTGCAATATAGGATCATTTGTGAGTTTGCTTAGATCTGGTATGTTAAGAGAGGCCAAATATGGCATCTGGAGTGGTAGCGAAGGATTAGTTCCAGCCATGGTGTGAGTGTTCTATGAACTTGACCCTTGAGGGGGGCTAGGTGGGTTGGTACTTCCCCCTTGAGAGGAAGTTGGCCTCCCGCTTATGTGTAAAGGAGAGCGAGTGGATTGTGGACCTCGGGAATTATACCCAAGTAAGGTGGAACCAAGAAAAGATGATCCTAAGATAGTGGCACTCACTGGAGTGTGTGAAGGTGGCACCAATGATTTGGCAAGACTAGTAACTCCCCCTAGAATGGGAGGGAGATTTAGAAAGCGTCTGGAATGATGGGGGTTCTGTGGGTCCCCTATGATGTCTGACTAGCTGAGTGGATGTGTGCGAATTGTGGTGAGAGTAATAAATAAACAAGAGCCTTTGTTTGCAATTTTTCGAGTTGTACACGATATATATCTAAATCAAAATGTAATCAGAAGTGCATCATACATAAAGTGTTTTGGGGTTTTGTCTACGTGGGGAATCAAAGAAAACAAATTCTTGTGTCCTAAAAGATGTAACGTCCTTCCTCTCAAATAGCACTGGACCTTCCAATAGTAATCAACAGTGGGTTCTGAAGTCACCAGAAGAGAAACTAGTGAAGGATGAAGTAATCGGTTATAATGAGGGGTAAAGGGGGCATATCCTGAAAGAGCTGGCAATATTTCCCAATAGCCACACAAAATACAATCAAGGTGCAATTGCAGCCCACAATTGCCACCTGGGTAGATGTCCTAAAATTTGGTCACTAGGTACCTCGATCAAAGTGCGGCATTTAGATTTTTGGCCTAAGAAATGGGTCACGGGTTGGATCCCGTCCAAGAGGTGGGTGATTTAAGGGGGGATGCATAGTACAACCAGACCTCGACCTTCAACCCTTCATGGGTATCTCCCCACCTTATGGTGTTAGGAACACTTGACTTGGAGGATTTACAGTTCCCTAATTGACAACTTCTATTGTTTTGACAATGTGAGAACCAGATAATGGGGAGTTATTTGGATGCCTATCCCCAAAATCCTACCTAGACAAAAAAAAATCTTTTGGCACCTCCTGTGGAGGAAAAATTAGTGAGTTTTTAGAAAAAATTTAGATGTGGATTGTTTGAGAGATTGGGGGTGTGAGCCAATCTCATTGAAATTAAATGGGAGTGGATAGTATCATCAAGAAAAGGGTGGGGTGTTTCAGAATCCCTTTGGAGGAAACTTACTTTGACCTCCACGTTTCGAGAGGAAAACTATGTGAGTGATAAGTGACTTTTGTGTGTGAATGAGTGAAAGTGTGCCAATGTTTTAATGAATTAGGTGTCACCTTGCTGCATGTGGACTTCGCTTGTTCCTTACAAGTGTTGATTACCTAATTAACTAAATGTCTTTGGTACAACCTTGCATAATTCAAAAGTCCCTAGGAAACTAGCATGTGAACATGTGGGTCCTTTACTATTCCTTTAACTCCCTATTGTGATTTATTCTAAGAAAGATTTGAAACTATCATAGATTGTGATCATGTGGGCATGTATGCGCCCATTACAAAACCTTTAAACTTCCCTAGTGATTTAATCTACGAAAGTAAATTTCAACACTATCCTATCTTTGTAGCATGTGGGAATCTATGGGCCCGTTACAATATTGAGATGTGTTTTGAAAAATAAACTAAGAGGAGTCCCGAGGGGGTTGTTGTCCTCTCCTAAAGGTTTTAGTCTTTTTAAGGGAGATGAAATTGTTCTACAACCTTTTTATGATTCTCAAGGTCACTTTGAAGCATGAGATAAGAGCATACTAAATGATTGTTATCCTACTTCTGGTCCTAATGCAAGTTTTATGTGATTACAAATGATTCCAACTTATACTTTTAGTCAAAGCAAGCCATCCATGTGGAAAAATGAAAGAAAAAGAGAAAATAATGATTTTAAACCCCTAAGTGCCTATGTGTTTTGACTAATCCCTTTATATCAAGAGGGAACTAAGTGTGGTGCAATTTAAAATATGCATGAAATCACTTTTAAGAAGGCTAGGGGCCTTCCCCAAATCACAAAAAAGCTTACAATGTGTATTTTTCTTCACAGGTGTGCGGGTATTACAGTAGACAGAGGTGCATTGAGCTCCTGTGTGCAAACTGAAACAGAATTTTGGGCACGGGTGCACAGAACAACACAATAATTTTGGCGCACGTCCGCACGATGCGCGACTGTGGGTGAATAAACCCACGCACAACTGACACACGACCGTGAAGAAAATTCCGGATGGAATTCTCTCAATTCAGCTTTGAATTGGATGTTTTGCAGGTCGTCTTGGGCCAGTTAAGGTACCTGCAGGTTAAATAAACAAAAATAAGAGCTAGAAAAACCCAAATGGGGTAGGAAATCGATACCTTTCCCCAATGGAGTCGTCAATCTGTTGTGCCTCTTTTGTCACCTAAATGAGCAAAGCAGAGGTGCTTACAAGCTTTGTTGGGTTAGCTAAGTAAGACGGCTATAAAGGAAAGGGTTAGAGAAAGAAACATAAAAGACTAAGCTAAGAATTAAACTAAGAAATAAAATAATAACTAAACTATTGAGCATAAGGACATAAGATCAAAAAAACCAATAAGACCCATGTCACCAATGGAAAGGATTATATTAGTGAAAGAAAACACCAAGAAGAAAGAGGACTTTGGGTCCCTTGTTCCTCCAAGGGAGGGCTCTTGGACCCCCACAACTAAGCTCTTCTTACAACTTTGAATAAAATTTTGAAAGAATCCCAAGCTAATCCACTCAAGAGGTGAGATGAATTGCCCAATGTAATGATGCTAGTATACTCTTGATGAGAAAAGAGAATTCCCCAAGAGAATAGCAGTAGCATAGCCTTGCTAATGAATTCCTTGAAAATGAAGTGCAACCATGGATTTGTTTTATATCACCACTTTGAGGTATTGTGCAACCAACTTATAGCGTGAAAAGAGGCTATTTAGGGCATTTTTAGGTCTTTGACCATCCACCCAGTCAGTTTCAGCCAAGATTTGGGTGTCAAATCAACTTGGAAGTTGAACCAGAAGTGGGTGGGAGGCTGACCAATCTCATAAATGCGCCTTTCTCATATGTCCGCAGCTTTTAGCGACCATGGTCATGCATCGTGTGCATCTGCTCTTTTCGTGCATTTCTGGATCACACATGTGCACGCACGCCCTATGTAGTCATAGTGCACCTTAATTTTATCATTGGTTGTATATTTTTGGATCTTTTGGAAATGCTTTTGTGGTAATTTTGGTCCATGGGTGACCTCATAACTGTTCGATGATGTTGGATTCCTGTAACCATTTGCGGACGAAATTTCAGTGATAACAACAACTTCTCCATGGGCGTTGTAATCAGAGCATAGCCTTTAATGAAATTTTTGTAGTAGCTTGTGTGTCCCAACGTAGTACATAGCTATTTGACTGACGGAGGAGGGGGTAGATCAACTATAATGGCAATTTTGGATGGATTTACTAGCAATTCTTGCTTGCATACAATATGACATAACAGCATGCCAAATGGTGAAAAGAAAATACATTTCTTCAAGTTCAAATCAATTTGACATTGCCTGCATTTATCCAACATTAGCCTTAGGCATTCAATGTGATTTTTCAATAAGCTAAAAACAGTCCAATAATCAAAGTATGCTTCTAAACATTTATGCAGAAATTCCTTGAATGCTTCGACCACCAGCCTAGAGAATATGGTTGGGGCATTCTTCAATCTGAATGGCATCATTGTATATTGGTAGGATCCCCATTCTATTTCAAATGTG
The DNA here is from genome assembly GCA_009831015.1 of Picea engelmannii. Classification (NCBI taxonomy): domain Eukaryota; kingdom Viridiplantae; phylum Streptophyta; class Pinopsida; order Pinales; family Pinaceae; genus Picea; species Picea engelmannii. Next base: position 93,666 of record ML802791.1, read on the forward strand.
GTCTTATGGCAGTATTCCTTGGCAATTTGGATCTGATGGTATCCTGAAAATACATCTGTAAAAGAATACAGTTCCCAGCCTCCTAGATTATCTAACATTTTGTCAGTGAATGGTGTAGGGAATGGGTCATGCAAACAAGCATCATCCAGCTTCCTGAGGTCTACGCATATCTTGATTTCTCTTATTTTCTTGTCTTGCACCACCATAGGGATTATCCACTCTGACTCTTCGACAGGTTCTATAATTCCTGCTTCAAGCATTCTGTCAAGATCAATCTTCACTTTCTCCTTATATTTAGGTTTCAGTCTGTAAGGTCTTTGTTTGACTAATCTAGCATCTAGCTTCAAAGGGATCCTTATCTCTCCCATAGGCCCTTTAATGCCCTTCATATCAGTGAAATTGGTTGGAAACAAGTCTAGATATTCATGCAGTAACTCTGTAATTTTATCAATGGTAGCAGCATCCCAATAATCTCCAATGTTTGCAAACTTTGTTGTCTTCTCTGTTCCAATATTGACTTTCAAATAAGAAGGTGGTTACAAAATTTTGAGTCATACCTTTCCAATCTTTAGTGATGAGGTGCAGTTCTACTTGAAGGTACTAGTTGATAAGTGTTGTGTCCAGCGTATTGATGAATCTGTGTACCCATTTTTCTTGAGGAATGTTGCTCCAAAGTTCCTCACAGCTTTGCACATGGTCGTTTGGGAATCTTCTACCTATGTAGCAAACTTCATAGCCTTCTACTTGTGTTGAGAATCATGATGTCATCAGAGTACAGAATTGTACCCAATCTGTAATATCACTTTTGTGTGTCCCACACCATCTTGCTAGGGTGGCTTTCAAGGTCTCATCCATTGCCAACAACCTCATTTGTGTTGGTAGACTTGCTTCAAAGTCTGATAGGAAGGCTTCTAATGGATTCAGACCATCAAATGTTGGTAAATTACTTACTGTTGTGCCAATCCAGCGAACTTCTCTGGTTAATATAGCACATCTCCTTGTACATACTTCATACATCTAGTTCTTCCAGTTATCCAGTACTTCCTCTGAGTTTGATGAGCATGCGTTGTCACTTCGTCAGTTTATATTCCCATCGGCTATAGGATTAATGTAATTCTATTGGTTGGTTGTTAGTTTATGTATGTTTTCCGGTGCATATGCATGGTCTTCTTCTATGATAGGTTTTTTGTACCGTTGGCCTTCATATGGATCTAAAGGTACGATGACCCTAAGGCCATCTCCTTCAAAAGTCATATGTCTTTTCTTTAAGTCAACAACAACAGAGTTATTGAAGGCCCAATCAATTCCTAACAGTGCAGGGTAAGGGAAATTGTCATCAACTATTTCAATTACCTCAAAATCTGCAAATGTTCTTACTCCATCAATGTCCACATGGACATGCTCCAATCATCCAAATGGGTTGACAGCTTGCTGGTTAGACATCCTAAGCCTGATAGGGGAATAACTCAACTTCGATTTTCCCATCAGTGCCCAGGTTTGCTTCATCATCACATTGACCTCTGACCCTAAGTTGAGGACTACATAGTCTATCTCATACTATCCTATTTGAGCATTCAAATGTAATTCCTTATTTTTCCTTCTCTTCTTACCAATTTGGTGTACTTCCCTATTCAACAAGGGATCTATATTTCCTAGCTCATATTGTCTAATTAAATTTTGTAATTCTTGTACAGTGCTTTCATCCTAAACCAACTTAATACAAGTGTATAAAAATTACATGAGCTTGCTTACCTCTTTTCCTTATTTTGGCGAAGAAGACTGATAAAATGCCAGAGGCATTCCATATTCTCTCACTTCTGGTCTTGTCTTTGATGAAGAGCCTTGGTTTCCTTTGAATTCTTTTCTGGCTTCCTCAAACATTTGTCTTTCTTTCCTTGCATTAAACATTTGTGTCTTCTCTGTAGCTTTCCTCATCCCTGAGTCTTTTGTAGTCTTCCCTTGTGTCAGTCTGTCTTCTCCTGTAATAGTTCCTCCTCTTGTTATAATAATGACTCTAGGGTATTCTCCATAAGGTTCATCATAGATCAATTGCACTTGCAGGTTCTGCTGAGGTCCTCGTCTTTCCTTAAGCTTAGCTAGCAGCACAGGACAATCTTCTATAACATGGTCAAATGAGCTACAGTAGTTGCAAGTGGTACAAGGGTTTTGTAAATCCCTTGCAAGGTGTCCTAGTTGTGCGCATTTATAATAGATGATCTTTCCTCGGCCTCGACCCATTCCTCCTCGTCGTCCTCTTCCTTTGAATCCACCACGCGGATTGATGTTTCCTCTCCCAGGAGAGTTATACTGTGTGGTGTTTCCTTCTTGTTGTACTTCACCTTGAATCTTATATATGTCTCTTGAACTTTCATGCATGAGATCATAATCCATACAATCCCTATCATCATGTCCTATGGACTTACACAATGTACAATACAAATTTCCAGGTGTATGAACATACTTTTTCATGTAGTATCACTCACCATTACGATGTATGTTTCTTCATGCCTCGCACCAGGGTAAGGTGACTTGCTTCAAGGGAATTGGAGCTCCAGAGGCCAAGTATTCATTGAATAGATGGCAGTGTTCCTTTTCATGGCCTTCTGATCTACATCTGAAACACAAAACATCTTCTCTTTTATCTTTTCCCTTGTCTTTCTTCATATCTTCGACCTACAGAGACAAACTATTTAGCTGACTCAAGATCTGGATCATACTTGAGCTGGATTCTCCCATAGAGGTTGATTCTAGATTCATGGCGATCTCCAACGCCTCATCCTACGAAGCAATCCTCTGTTGCATCAGGGGAACTCTGATGTGTGGTAGAAGGGAAGCAATGAACCATTCCTTGTTCTGCTCATCTGGGATCTAAAAATTCAATCGGCATGTTAAGGTCTTGAATATCTAATCGAACTCCTAAACAGGTTCAGCCACCTTCTGCTTGATCTCTTTCAGATCTATAATACATTATGATTCTGAATTAGGTTTCTTGAATTCTACACTCATCATGTTCTTGATCTGATGTGCAAGTCCTTGGACAAGTTTCATGTACCAACTCAGTGCGTGATCTCTGAGAATTGTACTGAACTGAGTTCTTTTGATAGCTTCATCTGTGACATTCTTAATGTTCCATATGGATTCACATAGAAACCAGTGCTAATAGAGATCTTCAAATCCATCTCCCCTAAATATAGGGAGTCTCATCTCATCTACCATAGATCTTCCTAGGGTTCCTGACTGAATATGCGGTGGAATACTATTGAAAATTCTCTGGATGCTTTGGTGACTGGGATGACTATGTTTTATTAATACTTAATCAATAGGGAGGATAACAATACTTACTTCGATGGTCTTCACAGTTTTTGAGGTTTCAGGTTCTCTTCGGTAAAGCTCTTCATCTTTTCCTTCCTCTGCCCTAGCGGGTTTTGAATGTTCTTCGTCTGTCAGTTCTTCTTCTTCTCCACTGTAGAAACATTCCTCCCCGTAGTTCTGCTTAAACAGATTCACAATATGAACTTCTATGAATACTCTCCCACTGTGTGTATTTCCATCTTCTGTGTCGCTATCGTTGTCCAAATTTTTGAACATTATCCTTTCTTGATCCAAACAATCTATTGTGTCTTTAAGAGTTTCTTCTCATGCAATAACATCTTGATTCTCAGCTTCAGAAAAGGCAAAAATTTCGCTCTGGGTCCCTTAAAGAAATATCTCTCAGCTTGGTTGTATGATTCTACTATGTCAACAATGAACTCTATGATGTACCCTCCAATGGTGCTATCGAACTAGTGATCTACTGCTCGGAGTTTTGGCTATCGGGGTTTCGGATACTGGAAGTTGGAGTGTCGAAACACTTTGCAACAAGAATGTGGAAATCGCGATATGCGAAATCGTGATATGATCTAAGACGTTAAATCAAGATCAGATCTGGACCATCGAATCATAGGACACATGGCAAAAGATCGTCATGTCACTGACTGGAAAGTCAAAGGAACGGGGTTCCCTAACCTCTTGAATTCATGATATGCGAAATCGCGAAACTATCTTAGCCGTCAGATCAAGGTTTGTTCTGGACCATTGATCCAGCTCCATCTTGGAGCTTCACCTATCATGACTGGGAGTGATGAGAATATCCATCATAGGAATCATGAGATGCAAACTCACGATAAGATATGGACCGTCAATACACCAAGATTCTGGACCGTTGATCCGACTCCATTTTGGAGTTTTGCGAATCGCGACTTGGAGAGGCAAGAAACATAACAACAGGAGTTCTGAAATGCCGAAACGTGAAATTGAAAAATAATTTAAGGCTTGTATTCTCAGTCGGTGGTCACACCATCAAAGAGCTAAAGAGAAGAGTACGTGCAGACAAGCTCCTTTTCGGTGTTTCGGGGATCGCGACTTGGAAAGTCGAGAAACTTCACAACGAAATTAATGAAAAGGAGAAATGTGAAATCATGAAAAGCATGTTATGAGAAAGTGCTTGGTCATGGACATGGTCATATAAAGGAAGGATCTAGCACAGAAAATCTCTATTTCGGAGTTTCGGAGATCACGACATGGAGACTAAAGATGTCTCATCATAGAATCTTTGAATTGTGAAAGTGTGAAACGAGTAAATAACGCAAGAACCCATCAGAGTTAATCCAACAATGGAGGTGAACATCAGCATGATCAGAGGGCTAATTGTGATCCTCATAGTGTAACTTCTAGAAACCATTGATGGTTTTTACCAGAGGATGCAAAGAAATTTATGTGTGATTTCCAGAGGAGCTGAAGAGTTACAAGGAATCTGCCAGTGGAATGAAGATGATTCATGGAGGAAATTGACAGTTGGATGAGGGTTGGAGCTCGTAACTGAAATAGAAAGGATGATATTGACTGTAACAAAGAATATGAAGAGTCTCAACTTCCATAGAGAAAAAGGAATCTCGGCATAACACCTAGTGATGACAGACACAGGGGTTGAACTGCCAGAGAAGCTGAAGAGTCAAGATGATGATCAGGCAGAGCACTTGAGATGTGGAGGAGATTAGCGCAATATGAGCATGCATAGGAATGGAGAATATTGCATGCACAAGGGGCACAGAAGCTATAAATACATGGTACAGAGAAGAGATGAGGTTGGAGTTGTTGTTGGAGGTGTCGTGGATGTTGTTGTTGAAGGTGATTCATGCATGAAGAAGGATCAGAGTGTAGCAGTTGAATTGAACAGAAGAGGAATTGTGCAGTGAATGGACATGGCGCACAGAGCATAAAAAGAAGAAGAACAGAAAGCGCAAGTCATGTGTGCAGGAAGGTAGTGAGGCAAACAGAGCAACAAAATGCAGCAGAACAGTGATGAGTCTGGTAAGCCATTGTTGAACATTATATCACTGTAATGTGTTTCAGTAGCAAAGATTTATAAAATAGGGTGGTCAAGAGGTGCTAGGGAGGACTGTTGTCCTCAGAGGTTCAAGTGGGTGCTTGAACACTGGGAGTTGGTTCTTCCTTCTAGTTGGTGCTAGAGAAACCAGGGAGTTGGTGCTTCCTTCTAGTTGGTGCTAGAGAAACCAGGGAGTC
>ML802791.1:100327-132601 GCA_009831015.1 Picea engelmannii
TTTAAGAAGAAAAGTCTGTGCGTAAACAATGATGATGATCCTTCAGATGATGAAGAAAATGACTCCTCTATTGAATATAAACTAAATGACTTCATACTTATGGCCAAAGAGGATTATGATAATAAAATCACAGGGAGTTATGAAGAAGAAGCTGTGGTTGACATGGAAGGAGAACTGATCAATGCACTGGAAGAGATTGATAGACTAAGAATCAAGAACAGAAAGAAAAGACAATTGTTGATACAGTTCGAGAAAGACAATAAAGAACCTGATGAAGACCTTGTCCTACTAAAAGTAGAATTGGAAGAGGCAAAGAAAATCGAAGAGATTCTGAAACAGTAGCTATCAGAAAAGAAGGCAAGATGTGAAGCATTAGAACAAGAAGTAGTGAAAATGAGGAAAGAAATGGAGAAGTTTCAAGCCTTGTATAATCAGAATCTGTCAAGTATCAAAGCCTCAGAAGGATTGGCCACCATTCTGAATCAGCAAAGGAATCCAATGCTAAAAACTGGCTTGGGGTATGAAGAGGGATCAAGCAGTGGTAAGCTAGGAAATGAAGAACCCATCAAGTTTGTAAAAAGTACAACCAATGACAATAACAATCCTGTAGAAACAAAGGAAGACAATCAACCACCCAGGTCGAGTAAGGTAAAAGATGCCAGATCTGAATCTGTAGAACAAATAAGTAATGTGCTCATTGTTGAATGACGTCATCATCCTGGAAGAAATCGATTTGCTCAAAGAAGACAACCATTTTCTAGGTACAAAGAATTTTTCTATGGCTATTGTTTCTACTGTGCTAACTTTGGCCACAAAGTTGTAAATTGTTCCTTAAGACTTAGACATGAGAAATTAAGATTTCAAAGGAATAAATACTTTCCACAACAAAGAATGATGCAACCAAGTAACAAACCTTCAATGATTGCCAATTGCCAAATTAAGTCCAGGGACATACAACTAAAGAGGTCAAGAAATAATCAACAGTCAATGAGTAGACAACGCTGCACAAATAAGTTTGACCTGTTGAACAATGAGATTGAATGCTACATCTGTCATAACTATGGACACAAATCTATTGGCTGTCTTTTAAGGGAATATGAACCAGATTCGAAATCTCCTGCTGAAAATGTCAAGTTTTGGAAGAAGAAGGAAAGTGACAAGTGTGGATTAGTGTTGTTCACTCATAGAAAAACAAACCCTTGGTATATAGACAGTGGATGCTCCAAACACATGGTGGGAGACAAAGGAAATTTTCTATCTCTAAGTGAAAGCAAATCAGGAAATGTAACCTTTGGAAATGATGCTCCAGGGAAAATAAAGGGCAAAGGGATGGTGAGACTAAGTAATGGAAAAGTAAAATCCCAAGATGTTCTACTTGTGGATGGGCTGAAACATAATATGCGCAGTGTAAGTCAAATGTGTGATAGAGGATGTGAAGTGTTGTTCACATCCAAGAACTGCAAGATAAAGTCTTTAAACTCAGGACAAGTGGTGGCCAAAGGCATAAGGACAAAAAATAATGTATATGTGCTGAAAGAAAATAGAGAAGAATGGCATCTAAGCAAACATGATGAAAATTGGTTATGGTATAGGAGACTTGGACATATAAACTTTGACCACTTAATCAAACTCAAAAACCTCAAGGTAGTAAAAGATCTTCCGAGAATATCAAAGCCCCAAGATTCAATGTGTAAACCCTGTCATGTAGGGAAGCAAAATAGGACACAGTTTAAGTCCAAGAGCTTTACTTCAAGAGAGAAACCACTCCAACTAGTTCATATGGATTTATGTGGAACATCAAGACAGGAAGGCATAGGGAAAGAAAACTACTTCATCCTGATTATTGATGATTACTCCAGACTTACTTGGGTTTCCTTTCTCAAAGAAAAAGCTGAAGCATTTGAGAAGTTTAAAATATTTAAGGCTTTAACAGAGACTCAAACAGGTAAGAGGTTAAAGGCAGTAAGATCAGATCGGGGAGGAGATTTTATGTCAAGAGACTTCAAGGAATTCTACGATGAACATGGGATCAAGAGAGAATACACAATCCCAAGAACTCCACAACAAAATGGAGTTATTGAGAGGCAAAACAGAACAGTGCAGGAAATGGCCAAGTCAATGATGAATGAGAAGAACATTGGTCAAACCTACTGGGTAGAAGGAATACACACAGTAGTCCATGTGCTTAACAAAGCCCACCTCAGACCACAAAGTGACAAGACACCTTATGAATTATGGTTTGGAAGACCTACCTCAATCAAACACTTCAGAGTCTTTGGGAGTAAATGCTACATAAAGAATAATGATGAGAACCTCGACAAATTTGATGACAGGGATGATGAAGGTATCTTCTTAGGGTGCTCTACAAACAGTAAAGGATATAGATGCTATAAGAGGAGGCTGCATAAAATGGTTGATTGTATTGATGTAAAAATTGATGAAGGAATCCTAGCAAGAGAGGTGTACAGTAATGAGTCTTCTACAGAAGACACAACTAAAGCTGAAGATGAACAGGTCCAAGAATCAGAAAATGAAGACTCTGAATCAAATGAATACTCAGACACTCAGACAGACTCAAATCAGTAGTCAACTACAAATTCCTCCTCCAGAATCATTCAAAAGAATCATCCTGCAAGTCAGATAATTGGAGAAAAAGACAAAGGTGTACAAACTAGGAGAAAGCTAATCAAAAACACCGAACAATCTCATATATCCTTCATATTCATGATGGAACCCAAGAATTTTAATGAAGCCGGCAAAGATGACCACTGGGTTAAAGCAATGAATGAAGAACTTGATCGGATTGAGAAAAACAATACGTGGGAGATGGTTCAAAGACCTGAAGGTAAAAACGTCATTGGCTCCAAATGGATCTTTAAGAATAAGTTGAATGAGCAAGGACAAGTTATCAGGAACAAAGCAAGGCTAGTCTATAAAGGCTATGCTCAGATAGAAGGACTGGATTTTGATGAAACATGTGTGCCCATAGAAAGATTAGAATCTATCAGAATGTTTCTTGCCTATGCTTGTCATAAAAGGTTTAAAGTCTACCAAATGGATGTCAAGTCATCCTTTCTAAATGGAGATTTAAGTGAAGAAGTCTATATGGAACAACCAGAGGGTTTAAAACTATCTGATAACCCTGACTTAGTATGCAAGCTGAAGAAAGCTTTGTATGGTTTAAAATAAGCCCCTCGAGCTTGGTATCACAGACTAGATACGTATCTCAAAGACAAAGGGTTCAAGAGAGGAACAACTGACAACAATCTATATATTAAAACAGAGCATAATGATTTGCTCATCATATTGGTCTATGTAGATGACATTATCTTTGGTGTAATAAGGATTCATTGGTACAATGGTTTACTTCTACCATGGAGTCTAAATTTGAAATGTCTATGATAGGAGAACTGTCATTTTTTCTTGGTCTGCAAATTACTCAGAGATCCGAAGGGATGTTCATTTCTCAAGAAAAATATCTAAGAGAAATGTTGAAAAGGTTTCAAATGGAAGATTATAAACCTGTGGGTACACCTATGGTAACTGGATGTAAATTAAGCAAGGATGATGATTCACCTGATGTTGATCAAAGGTCATATCGATCAATGATAGGCAGCCTATTGTACATCACAGCTTCTCACCCAAACATAATGCATGTTGTAGGAATGGTAGGAAGATATCAGGCTGCACCTAAATAGAGTCATTTGCAAGCTGTCAAAAGGATATTCAGGTATTTGAAAGAAACAATCACTTATGGTCTGTGGTATCCCAAAAATCAAAATCTTCAGTTGACTGCTTATTCAGATGCAGATTGGGCAAACTGTGTTGATGATAGAAAAAGAACCAGCGAAGGAGCATTCTTCCTGGGTGACTCCTTAGTATCCTAGCTTAGTAAAAAGTAAGGTTCCATTTATTTATCAACCACAGAGGTAGAGTATATTGTTGTTGCTACCTGTTTCACTCAGGTATTATGGATGATTCAAACACTTGCAGACTTGGAGGTAAAGTACACTACACCGATCCCAATTCATTGTGATAACACTAATGCCATCAGCGTGTCTAAAAATCCTATCTTCCACTCCAAGACCAAGCATATTCCCATAAAATATCATTTTCTGAGAGAGCAGGTCACCAATCAGATTGTTCAAGTCCATTACATTCCCACTATAGAACAAATTACAGACATCTTTACTAAACCCCTAGCCAAGACACCATTTGAATATCTCAAACAGAAGCTGGGTGTCATCCCGTCTCACATCTAAGAGAATCCATCCTATTAGGGGGAGTCCTGTATTGGTTGCATATCTAATACCTCCTAAAATTAATGTAATAGCTTAAGGGGAGCGTGTTTTCTTTGACAAGTATGTCAAAGAGGGAGAAAATAACAGGGGTGCCTTTGTTTCCATCAATACCAAAGGGGGAGATTGTTGGCATGTTTTACAAACTGTGTATGCTTGTAATTGATGGAAAGTACAACAACAAAGATGGAAGCAAACATGCAAAGGATTGTAGGCAGGTCATTGATGACAAGAATAGTGTGTGCATCGATGGAAAAACAGGAACAATGTAAGCTAAGGAGGATTAGCGTAGAGTCGCACGCAGTGAATAGGTGTGCACCAGGGACGAGGTTAACTCATTACCAAAGATCAAGAGAGATAGCGTACTCAAGATCTCAGGAAGATCAAAGGTCGAGGCCTTTGACACTTAGAAATTTTTCTAAGTAAGGAGGATGCATAAGCTCAGGCAAAGAAGCGACATTGATCGTTGGATCCCATTCAAAATTCTCGATGACCATCAGATCTGCATCCAAATAGGAGGAGCGCAAAGATGGAGGACAGATCTCTGGCATTAGATCCGAGTACAGGGTCCAACCATCGTTGGATCAGGAAGAACCTACACATTATTTAAAGTGCAAGATCAAAGCGATGGTCCAACACCATTTCAGAGTTTTGGTTATCGGGGTTTCGGATACCGAAAGTTGGAGTGTCAAAACACTTTGCAACAAGAATGTCGAAATCGCGATATGCGAAATCGTGATATGATCTGAGTCGTTGAATCAAGATCAGGTCTGGACCATCGAATCATAGGACACGTGGTGAAATATCGTCATGTCACTGACTGGAAAGTCAAAGGAACAGGGTTTCCTAAGCTCTCGAATTCGCGATATGCAAAATCACGAAACTATATTAGCCATCAGATCGAGGTTTGTTCTGGACCATTGATCTAGCTCCATATCGGATCTTCACCTATCGCGACTGGGAGTGACGAGAACCTCCATCACAGGAATCGTGAGATGTGAACTCATGATAAGATCTAGACCGTCAATACACCAAGATTCTGGATTGTTAATCTGACTCCATTTCGGAGTTTTGTGAATCGCGACTTGGAGAGGCAAGAAACATAACCACAGGAGTTTCGAAATGCCGAAACGTGAAATTGTGAAATAATTTAAGGCTTGTGGTCTCAGCCGGTGGTCACACCATCGAAGAGCTGAAGAGAAGAGTACGTGCAAACAAGCTCCTTTTCGACATTTTGGGGATCGTGACTTGGAAAGTTGAGAAACTTCACAATGGAATTAACGAAAAGGCGAAATGTGAAATCATGAAAAGAACATTATGAACAAGCACTTGGTCATGGAAATGGCCATATAAAGGAAGGATCTAGCACAGAAAAGCTCTATTTCAGAGTTTCGGAGATCACGACATGGAGACTCAAGATGTCTCATCACAGAATCTCTGAATTGTGAAAGTGTGAAACGGGTAAATAATGCAAGAACCCATCAGAGTTAATCCAACAATGGAGGTGAACATGAGCATGATCGGAGGGCTAATGTTGATCCTCACAGTGTAACTTCTAGAAACCATTGATGGTTTCTACCAGAGGATGCGAAGATATTTCTGTGTGATTTCCAGAGGAGTTGAAGAGTTGCAAGGAATCTTCCAGTGGAATGAAGACGATTCATGGAGGAAATTGACAGCTGGATGAGGGTTGGAGCTCGTAACTGAAACAGAAAGGATGAGCTCGACTGTAACAAATAAGATGAAGAGTCTCAACTTCCAGAGAGAAAAAGGAATCTCGGCATAACACCTAGTGATGACAGACACAGGGGTTGAACTACCAGAGAAGCTAAAGAGTCACGATGATGATCAGGCAGAGCACTTGAGATGTGGAGGAGATTGGCATGGTATGAGCATGCAGAGGAATGGAGAATATTGCATGCACAAGGGGCACAGAAGATATAAATACACGGTACAGAGAAGAGATGAGGTTGGAGTTGCTGCTGCAAGTGTCGTGGATGTTGTTGTTGAAGGTGATTCATGCATGAAGAAGGATCAGAGTGCAGCAGCTGAATTGAACAGAAGAGGAACTGTGTCATGAATGGACATGGTGCACAGAGCATAAAAGAAAGAAGAACAGATAGCGCAAGTCATGTGTGCAGGAAGGCAGTGAGGCAGACAGAGCAACGAAATGCCGTAGAACAGTGATGAGTCTGGTAAGCCATTGTTGAACATTATATCACTGTAATGTGTTTCAGTAGCAAATATTTATAAAACAGGGTGGTCAGGAGGTTCTAGGGAGGACTATTGTCCTCAGAGGTTCAAGTGGGTGCTTGAACATAGGGATTTGGTGCTTCCTTCTAGTTGGTGCTAGAGAAACCAGGGAGTTGGTGCTTCCTTCTATTTGATGCTACAGAAACCAGGGAGGTGGTGCTTCCTTCTAGTGGGTGCTAGAGAAAAACAGAGATTTGGTACTCTCAACAAGTTGCAGCTTGCAAAACAAGGGTTGTAGCCTCACAATGAGTTGGTGCTCATATGTATGATAATGTAAAGAATGTAAATAATACTTATCATATAAAGAAGAAGAGGTTTTTACCCTGTATGGGTTTCCTTGGGAAATATTTGTCTCTGTGTTTCTCATATATGTGACTGATGTTGAATGTGCCATTGTTTATTTCCCTGCATTATTGTGATCATCATTAAGTGCCTTGTAAAGAGTTTAAAAGAAGCATAATTGTTTAAGAACGGTAACAACTGATTCACCCCCCCTCTCATTTGTCCAACATGACATTCCCTCAAAAAGATTCATGTCCCGACAACGGAACCATTTGTTGGCATAGGAGCAGACCCCGAGTTCAGCTCCAAGAGCGCACCAACAAGCCCTAACTACTGGCCCTTTCGGTAGCACCTGCAAAATAGATGCAGTCTCACCCGAAGAAGTTATGAGGGGGTTGTAGGACAGATATGTATACAACCAAATGGAATATCAAGTGGATCTAACACAAGAACAGCACAACATTCATATATCACTTATCAACTTAGATCTATTCTGCACATCTACTTATCAGATCTAAAGTAGTAATGCAATCACAGTATATCAATGACAGACACAAAGTACCCATCACACACAACACAAAATATAAGTGATTCACCCTCTCTCTAGGGCTATGTCCACAGAACTTTGCTATAATATATTAAGGCAAAGCATACAGTTCTTATCTGTGCTCTTAACTAGTTGATATTCTCTCTTTTCCTCTCTTTCTCTCCCCTCCCTGCACACCAAGCTATAGGGTTGATCTTTGTACCCAGCTGAAGATCTTACAATCCAGAAGGCTCTTGTACTCAACACTTCTCTCTCACACAATACTCGTCTCTCAACCAACTCAATACCAACAACAACAATAACAATATTATCATACCAACCCAAACTAGGCCCTCGTGACCTCTATTTATACATTACAATAGCTCACTGATAGACTTAGGCTAAAACCTAGGTGTCCAAAACCATAGATACCAAAACCCTAGGTGTCTAAAACCCTAGGTCAACTTGACCCATATTTTCATCGCTTCGTTAGCCTATCTTTTCTTCCTTTTCACGCGATGCTCCAAAGCATCCATCGGTATCTTTTTCCTCTTACTGAGTTCTCCACGATCCTTCTTTCTTTCTTATCTGTCATCCCTGATCTCCTCGTCCAATGGCTTTCTTTCTCGGGGTTCGCTCTATCTTTTCTACTCTTTTTCTCACTTCGACCCAATAACAGTCATTGCATCTTCCACGTAGTTCACATTCTCCCTTTTCTTCATTGATCTTCACTTTCTTCCATAACCAAGGACCAATAAACACTGACTGGCATATCTATAAATCATCAAAAGTTTTTCTCATCATCATCATTCACAGCATGGAGCTAGAGTAGAATCATCATCCTCATTAGCATGAGGCTAAAGTAACATCATCACCATCTTTAGCATGAGGCTAAAGTAACATCATCATCTTCTTTAGCATGAGGCTAAAGTAATATCATCAACTTCAACATTAAATATTAAATAACATCATCATCATCATCTTCAACAAGAAGATGAAGTGGCATCATCATCATTATCTTCAATAAGAATTTCAAGTGGCATCATCATCATCATCTTCAACAAGAAGTTGAAGTGGCATCATCATCATCTGCATCAACATGGATTAGTATAACACTAATAAATCATCATCATTAATAACAACAAGAGGCTGATACAACATCAACAAAAACAATATCATTAGCATCACAGCATGAAGGTTGGAGAAACAATATCATCACAACACGAAGGCTAGAGTATCAACATCATAACAGCACGAAGGCTGGAACCACATCAACATCAGCACTAGGCTGGAAATATTCAACACGAGGCTGAAACCACATCAACATTAGCACGGAGCTAGAAATATTCACCACAAGGTTGGAACCACATCAACATCAGCATGAAGATGGAAATATTCAGTACGAGGCTGGAATCTCAACAACATCAATATGAAGTTGGAAATATTCATCACAAGGCTGTAATCTCAACAACATCAGCACGACACTGGAAATATCCATCACTAGGATAGAATCACATCAACATTAGCATGAAGTTGGAAATCTTCAGCACAAGGTTGGCATCTCAACAACATTAGCACTAAGTTGTAAATCTTCAACACTAGGTTGGAATCACAACACTACACCCCCTTTCAAGGGAGGTCCTTTCGGACTACACCGAGCTTATCCTGAAAGTGCTCAAACTTTACAGGAGATAGAGGCTTGGTCAACAAATGAGCAACTTGTTCATCTGTCCTAACATATTGGATCTTTATGGCTCCTCTCTGCACCATATCATGGATGTAATGATATCAGATCTCTATGTTTTTTGACTTGTCATGGAACACAAGGTTCTCTGTCATATTTATGAAACTCTGGTTATCACATATAATCAAGGTTTCTTCCATCTCTAGATCGAATAGACTGTCAACAAATTATGAAGCCATATGGCTTCACAACTGGCGAAACATGCAACAATATATTTTGCTTCTGTCGTGCTGAGAGAAATGCTTGATTTATTCCTAGTCTGCCATGAGATCATTACTGACCCTAGGTTGAAACAACATCTTGAAGTGCTCTTTCTATCAAAGACACTTCCATCCCAATATGAATCAATATAACCACTCAGTCTGAAGTCATGATATCCATTATAACTGAGACCACAATCTAATGTACCCTTAAGGTACCTCATCACATGTTTTGCAATAACTAGGTGAACATGTATGGGCTCTACCAAAAATGGACTCAAGGTGTTCACAACAAAACATATATCTAGCCTGGTGTTCGTCAAATACATCAACAATCCAATGATCTGTCTATACAACATAGCATCAATCAATTCTGACGAAGTGTCAACCAAGAGCTTAAACTTTGTTTCCATGGGTGTATTCATAGATTTTCACTCCGACATATTTCAACTGCATACTTCCCTTGGTTAAGGAAGATCTTCTCTGGGGTATGCCATACCTCAAGAACTAAGAAATAATGCATCAAGGTCTTTCATCTCAAATTCTGCATCGATCTTCTTCTTACACTCAGTGATGAGATTTTATTTATCTTTTCAAGAATACACCATCTACATATATTAGTAACATCATTGGATCATCATTCATAACCTTGAGGTAAAGGTTAGAATCATCTTTACTCTTGGTAAATCCCAAGCTCATCAGGAAACTGTCAATTCTTCCATCTCAAGCTCTAGGATCTTGTTTCAACCTATACAGAGCCTTCTTCAACCTGCAAACCTGAGTCTTTCTATATTCAACTTCAAACCAAATTTTCTCATTACATTGTACCAATCTAGTACACTTTCCCAGTTGTAACTCAATATGCACAATCATGTGCTAGCTCTATGTGCTCTCTGCAAAGCACTATCTGTCTCACTGCCTGAGAGTATGTACTCTCCTCTTTCTCCAATTTTTCCTTCTGGAACTGGGACTTTGCACCTACAACTTCTCTAAAGCTGAAAATGGCTACTCCATTCTCACTATGACTGTAACTCCTCTACTTCATCATGGAAACAACTTCATCTACAACTGAAAGTGGCTCAATAACTGATATTGAAGGTATCTCTTCTTCTTTCATGGAGGTAATTCTATATTTTATTGTAGTCATGTCTCCATGACCCAACTAATGTATTGCACTGACTTCCGCCCAATTTCAAATATGGGGATTTCTCCCCTTGCATCTCGTACTATTAATATGAATCATGGTTGCTCTAGTTGTCTTCATGAATACTGGAACTATTTCTTGAGAATCCTCATAGTCTTATCCCTTTTGTTGGGAGAATCCTTTGGACACACATCAGGATTTGTACATCTGCAACATGCTTGATCTGTATAGATCAATCTTGGAAGTCAATACTGACTTCTCTTCTAGTCTCATGGAAGAATCCTTATCCTAGTCTTTCTGATTGGCTTCCTTCTTTATCACTGAAACAAGGGAATCTTATAGAAGATTTCATATCTCCTAGGAGTCTCTGGAGTTACGATCTAGTCTTCTCATGGAATCTTTCTCGCAATCCTAGAAGTTGTCTCTTCACTTGATCCTTTCTGACATCAGTCTTATCCTTGATTTCTTCTGAGTCTACAAGGACTTCATCATCTATTATAGGGTATACTTGGTGTAGAATACCAAGTCTAAATATGAAAGACTGAGTCAGGATTCAAACGAGTTATGCTTCCCGTCAAGGTGGCTTCATTAACCTTTGAAAAAATATGTTATGAGTTATTGTTCTAATGTTCGGTCATCTTTGGAGCCTTCTGCTCCTTACAATCAATCTCCATATGAGATACTCTGGATCTCAACATATAGCTTATTCTTCATCTTCTTTGGTACATGAATGTATATGGTCATGTACATAGTCTACTTCATGTCTCATCAAATTTGTTACCTTCTACAACCTTCACTATAGCTTCCTCACGGTTATCACCTGTGACCTGAAACAAGGTCAACAAAACAAAAAACAAGAATAATACTCTTTTGATAATAGTAATAAAAAAATAGCACAAATAATCATCGTAGTAGATCCTTTAGAGATATCACTTGTGACATGTTTGAAACAAAGATCAAAAGTAAGAAATACAATATGAAATGAGGTCAACACTCTTCTAGTCTTGTGATCAAACATTCCTCCATGGTAACCTGGAATCAACACAAGAAATTTCTCCTAAAGGAGAGGTTAGTTGTATCTGGTAAATGATTACATTAAGCATTTATCTCAATATTCTCAAATGCTACCGAGTATAATACTTTTCAAAGACTGATACCTCAACTATAGTGTTTACTTGTAATGGGGTAGTTATCAACTTGTCATGTGCAACTTTGAATCTTATAAACTTAATTAATCAACCTGGAACCTGGAGTATTGTCCTCAATAATGAGTGTGTTGGTTTTCTTCCAAGTCTCCTTCACTCAAGATGGTGAGTTATTTCTTCATCCTATCTTTTGTACTAAGACAATATGCTATCTTGACAAAAATCTAAGTTAGAGAATAAGCTCTATAAACTCAACTTTAATCAATCTAATACCTTGACTTAAATTTTGACCAAAGGTAGGTATGATGGTCATAGCTTCAACATGCAACCTAGATCAAAATAATCTCATAAAAAATAGATGCATATCAGAATAATCAAACCTGGGTTGCATTATTCCTATGACTATGTTAGATCTTGAGATCCTTCTAGATCTATGGAAAGAGATCCCTTCTCCTGCAAATACCCTTTAAATATTAACAGTTTAAACATATGTGAGTACATACCTTTGATAGTATTTGCAAGTAGTGGCACCATATGGTAGTAGCGGTAATAATTACCAACCCTTAAAAACTTCAAGGGTGACTACAACTGGTATTGTAGTTGATACTTCAACTGATACTGCAACTGCAACTGATTCTGAAACTGCAACTGCAACTGTAACTTAGGGTTTTATGAGGAAACCCTAATTTTTCAAACTTAAAATTTTGAAATTTTGATCTAGGAGCTAGATGCGTTGAGTTGAGGTGAGTAAGCCGGTGCAGTCAGATTTTTGAAAATCCAAATTTTACCCCTTGAAACTAAGCTTGTGGAAATATGGACTCGTACTTCTGGTACTGGTTTTGGTTTCTTGGTTTTCTGGTACTTCTGGTGGTACTTCCATTTTTCTGGTACTTATGGTTTTCTAGTACCAGTGAAAAATATGGTTTCACTATCCGGGAGTTCTGTCCATTGAAAATGCATGCTCAAGGTGCCAAAGAGTTCCCTAGGATAGGGCGCACTTTTCTAGATGGTTTTTAGGTTGGTATTCCTCTTCAACAAAAAGCCATTATTTTCTTGTACGACAATAGTGATGTTATTATTTATCCAGTGAAATATGATCTCTTCGGCTTAAGCTATGATACCATGTTAAGGTTTAAGATATTATTAGATTTATTTTCAATTTACTAGATAACCATAGCATAGATAGGATCATTGAGAGAAACACAATCACAAGATACACAACATTTATCCTAGGAAACCCTCATGGGGAAGAAAACCAAACAAAAACTTCCTTAATATAGATAGTCAATACAATTCCAAGGAAATAAACCAAACACTAGAGAATATCCTCTACTGAGAAATGTGCCTCTCTCTCTTCCTTCTTCCAACAACTGGCAACTACAGCTTCCTTCAGACTTGCGCACTATATGAGTGACTTGAGAGAGTGATCAAATGAGGCATTGGCTTCCTTTATTTATACAAACTAGCAGGTGTTGGAAAGGTGTCTCTTCACTGGGTAGGGCCAACTTGTCTTCTTAGTGGTTAAAACCACTTTAATTAGCCTGGGGGTCGACTTCTCAATTTGCATAATATATTTAGGGTTTGACCAATCCACAAAATGGGATTTGGTCAATTACAATGCCCGACATGATCAATCCACAAAAGTGGATTGATCTAATTAATAATGACTCAATAAATAAATAGAATACTCTTTTCAGTTACAATATTTCAACAGAAGACATCAGCAAGACTGCCTTCAGAATAAGGTATGGTCATTATGAGTTCATAGTGGTGCCATTTGGGTTATCAAATGCACCAGTTGTTTTCATTTGTTTAATGAATGGTGTTTGTCATTGTATTTTTGGATAACATCCTTGTATATTCCAAGTCGGAAGAAGAACATGAGCATCACTTGAGGATGGTGTTACAAGTGTTAAGAGAGCACCAGATGTATACCAAATTGAGCAAGTGCTCATTTTATCATAACTAAATTCATTATTTGGGGAATGTCATATCTGAATAAGGGATAGCAGTGGACCCTGAAAATATTGAAGCTATTAAAGGGTGGAAAACACCTAAGAATGTGACATAAGTCAGATCCTTCATGGTTCTATATAGCTACTATAGAAAATCCATTGCAGGTTTTTCAAGGATTTCTCACCCAATAACTTCCTTGCAAAGGAAGGGGGAAAAGTTTCAGTGGACAATAGAATGTGAAAGAGATTCTAGCAATTGAAGAAGTTGTTAACCAGTGCTCCAATTCTGAGGATTACTGATCCGAATGAAGATTTTGTGGTTTGCACATATGCATGCAAGGAAGGACTTTGTGGAGTCCTTGGTCAGAATGGATTTGTTGTATGTTTTGAATCCATAAAATTGAAATAACATGAAGGGCTCTACGCCACTCATGATTTGGAGTTGGAAGCAATAGTACACGCCTTGAAGAAGTGGAGGCACTACCTCATGAGAAAAATATTTGAGTTGAGGATAGACCATAATGGTCTGAAATATTTGTTTGATTGGCCAAATTTAAATGCAAGGTAGAGCAGATGGTTAGAATTCCTCTGTGAGTATGACTTTGATATCAAGCACATCAAAGGAAAAGAGAACAAAGTGGCTGATGCACTTAGCAGGAGAGTGCATGAACTGCATGCTATAGTCATTAGCATGTATCAAAATAATATTAAAGGAAACAATTATGAGGCTGCAAAAGCATATTTGCAGTACATGGAGTTAGTAACAAAATTCCAGCAAGGTAAAATGTAGTAGAAGGTTGAAGATTATAAATTGGGAAATGTTGAAATTATCTTATATAGGAACATAATTTGTGTACCCAATTCTCATGAATTGAGGAGTATGATCTTTAAAGAGATGCATAATTTACCTTATGTTCGACACCTAAGATATCAAAAAACAGTTGCAGCAGTCAAAATCCAATACTATTGGCCAGGCATGAAGAAAGAAATTGGTGAGTACATTGCTAAATGTTTGGAGTGTCAAAAGGTCAAGGTTGAGCATAGACACCTGGTTGGGTTGTTGCATACATTTCCCATTCCTGAGTGGAAGTGGGAAGTGGTGTCAATGGATTTCATCACCAAATTTCCCAGAACAAGAAACATCATGATTCCATCATGGTGGTGGTGGACAAGCTTACTAACGCTGCCCATTTCATTCCAATGAAGAACACAAGGCAACCAATGTTGTTGATCTTTATATGAGGGAAGTAGCATGCTTGCAAGGAATACCCAAGACAATTGTGTTTGACAGAGACACAAAGTTTACCTCAAATTTCTGGAGGGGATTATTCAAAGGGTTCAAAACAAATTTGAACTTCAGCATAGCTTATAATCCTGATTCTGAAGGGAAAACAGAAAGGGTGAACCAAGTGATAGAGGATATGCTAAGAATGTATGTGATGGAAAAACCATCAAAGTGGGAGGATTATCTACACTTGGTAGAATTTTCCTACAACAATGGGTATCATGAATCTCTGAATATGATCCCATTTGAGGCACTTTATGGCAGAAAGTGCAACACACCAATAAGTTTGGATAACACAGTAGATAGAGCAGTAGTTGGGCTAGAGTTGCTCAGGGAAATGGAAGAGAAAATGTTGAAGATAAAAAATAATTTAAAGGTTGCCCAAGACAGGGAGAAAATCTATGCTAACAAGGGTAGAACTCATAGGGAGTTTAAAGTGGGTGATCATGTATTCTTGAAAATGAAGGCCAACAGAAGTTCCCTGGAGTTGGGAAATTGTTCCAAATTGGCAGGTTGTTACTGTGATTCATTTGAAATCCTAGAAAGGATTGGACCAGTAGCTTATATGATTGCATTGTATTCATCTATGACCATTCATAATGTATTACATGTATCATTTCTTAAGAAATATATAACTAATGCTAATCATGTTATTAATTGGAATGTGATTCAGGTGGAGCAAGAAGGCGCTTTCCCAGTGCATTTGGTACACATTCTGGACCAAAAAACAAAATAGATCTGGAATCTATCCATTGAGCTTGTAAAGGTCCAATGGACCTAGTACCATCCTAAGGATGCCACTTGGGAGCACAAAGAGGCTATGCGGGAAGAATACCCACATATTTTTGAAGATATTTGAAAATCTTGTTGTAATATGTAAATATGATGCACTGAGGACAATGCATAAATAACGGGAGGGGATTTTAATACTCCAAAGTCGAGACCCTGCTGAATTGTAATTATGTTTATAGTTTGGTAAGCCAAGTGTTTATAAGTTGGGAGGATTATTTGAATATTAGGCCAAAGAGCCTAGATGATAAGGCCAATGAGCCACTTTTGTATATGTAATTATGCAGATCATTAATAAAAATACATTGTTGTGTGTAGACCGACCATGAAGAAAGATTTATGGGGACTAAGCTCCACTAGAAAGGGAAAGGGAAGGGGGATAAGAGGCTAGGAAAAAGGGATAATCTTGAGGGCTTAACCCCAAGGGAATATTATAATATATTTTCATAAAGACTAAGGTTTGGGAAATAAACCATGTTATCCTAATTTCCTTTGGGGAAAGGAACGAACTCCAAGTGGGGAGGAACGAGCTCTTAAGAGAGCCATGTGTCAATATTGGCACATGCAGATTTATGTGGGGAAATTAGTCATTGTGGGGGTTCGCTAGCTATTCTTTCCATGCTCCTCGTTCACGCACTCACTCAGACTAAGCATTCATGCAACATCCACTTCCTCCATCATTTTACGTCTACAAGATCTGTAACCTTTAACCTGATGAAGCTAACCCGTACTTTTCCTGTGAAGCATAGCACATATGTATTATGTCTGAGCTAAATCTCACCTTAGATAATTTCTATTGTTACCCATGTTTTTTTCTCTAGATTAGTGTGGTTTACTATCCTTACTAGAGCCATACCCTATTTGTTGTTGTGATTACCCATACTGGATTGATCTTGGAGTTGGACTGAAGAAGCAGGTCGTCAGGCCTATGGATTTGAATAGGTGGGTTCTCAGGCCCATGGATTGAAGAAGTAGGTTGCCAGGCCTGTGAGCATCTCTCTCCAGGTGAGAGAGGTTGTTGGGGAATTGATTTTCACAGATGGAGCTTCACAATAGTTGTAGTGATCTGAGACTTCCTATCCAACCTATTACAGAAGTCCTGGAAGGGGAATGGGGCAGCTAAAGGACTATCGAGCAGAGAATGTGCACACTCCCTGGGGTGGGATAGGCATGTGGGGAATGAGGGACTATAAGCTGTGGACATGAGTGAACTCCTGGGGAAAGAATCCTTCCTGGATATTTTGTAACCTCAGCCTAGCATAGGATCCCATTTACCCTGGGTGTATTTTAGTCCCATCTTAGGGATGACCACTGCTGATAGCTTGGAGTAGCATGTTCTAAGGCTAGGAGGTTTGTGGAAGGTCTACACGTAGTTGGTGACCTTCATAAAAAGATAAGTACCATTTCTATGTTAATTTTTATGTTGTGTATCTTGTACATGTCTTTATAATTATAACTTTGCCTGTGTAAGTTCTTGTAGAAAATGGTTGTGATTTCCGCATTAAATTGTGTATTAGTAGAATGCATTTTATTGTTGAATTTATATGTATCATATTCTGCAAAGAGGTATGTGTGCCATAACCCAGCGATTCTATGCCTGGGCATAGTCAATTTTGGCCATCAAAAACAGAGTGAGAATTTTTTATTTCAAGTGGCATTGCCCAACAGATGGCAAAGAGATTGAACATAGTAGAATTGAGGTAGCGTGCCCCAACCTGGGTGGCTGGGCATGTTACATTACGGGGCCTCTTCCTCCTCTCCTGAAGTTTTTTCTACCTCGACCCCTATTGAATCCTCCTTGGTTTCCCTGGTTAAACCCTCTTTGATTATTATACTTCCCTCCCCCTTCTGTCACAACATTCTCCTCCCAAGTCCTATATATGTTTTTCATGCGCTCCCTCATTAAATCAAATGCATGACAATCCTTGTCTTCATGTCCCACTAATTTACAAAAGCTACATAATAGGATTCTTGGGGTACTCTAATATTTTTGTAGTAACTAACATTCATGGGGGTTATGTCCCCATTTCTTTCATATCTTGCAGTATCCTCCTCCTAGTAGCGGGTTTGGCACTTCGTCTTCTAAGTATTGTGCAAAGGCTAGACATTCATCTTTGTGGTAACCTTCAGTCCTACATTTGGTGCACCAAAATTTTTCTCATTTCTCTTTCCCCTTTGTGATTTCTAACACATGAATTGTTAATGCATCTAATTGGTTTTGTATCTACGCCATACCATTGTTGTCTCCGACCGAAGAGGTTTTCAGTTTCATAGAAATTTCCAATGCCTCATATTGTGACGTAACCTTTTGTTGTATTAAACGACTGCGAATGTGAGGTAACAAGCCTACAATTAACCACTCTATATGTTGTTGATTGGGTATTTGAAATTTTAACCTCCCCATCACATCTTTGAATCTCTAATCGAAATCCCATACTTACTCATTCTTTACTTTCTTTATCTCCTTGAGCTCAGTAATGTACTGTGACTCAAACTTTGGTTTCTTGAACTCTTTTAATAATGCTTGTGTAATCTTTGCTAATGTCCTTGTCTGGCCTAGTATTTTGGTACTTTGGAGCTTCATGTACCAAACTAGCACACGTCCTCTAAAGGTTGTTTCCAACTGCGTGATCTTTGCGTCATCATCGTGGACATTCTCTATATTCCATATGGTTTCACATATGAACAGATGTTGTTTTGGGTCTTCTAATCAATTCCTTTGAAATCTAGTAATCTTAGTGTATTATCTACTCTTTCCATATTGTTGTGTGTAGGGCCCCTTCCTGGTGATACTGGTGGATTTTGATTATCTGCACTGTTATTATTGCTTCACTTATTGTTGCTCTGACTTCCTCTACTGATTACAAGTGCTCTAGAAATCTCTTCGAACATTGTCTCAGATTCAGGTGACGCACACGAGGTTGTGGTTTCGATCCAGGACTCAGCTTGAAAAGGAATTACTAGTTCTTCTATAACTGGACTAAACTAGATATCTTCCTTTTCTCCCTATGTTTGTTGTACTTCTATGATATATATGTTTGCGCAATGTTTCGGGTACTCACTGTGTTTCTCTCTCTCTCTCTCAACCATAGTTATCAACTGCTTGTACCTTCTCCCACAGCACAGGACTCCAAATTCATCTTCTCCTTCTAATGTCCCTTCCTCTTCCTCTGGCATTCTCAGTATTATTTTCCTTTGTCCATTCTTCCTACCCTTAGATCAACTCCTTTTCATCAAACCCCCAGTCCCTCCATGTGTGCAAAGTTATTTAGCTATCTGATTCCATCGTCATCACTTATTTATCACACATCATCATTTTTATCCAGGTAGATAAGGACTTAATGAGTCTTACTCGTGAGCCTTTAAAGAAGTCTCTTTATGTGATATTGTAAGCATGGGTATAGTCTATGGAAAATTATTTGGTGTAGCCTCCTAGTATACTATCCATCCAAAAATCAATTGCGCATGAAGTTTTGTTGTCCACTGAATTTACTCTTCCCACTAGTTCAGGAGTCCAATTCTTTGGCGCGGCTGGTTTATGTATACCAGTCTTTTCCACAAATATTTCCAGTCATTCTGCTAAAAGATTAGGAAATTCACCGAAAAATATTTCATGCAAGTATGTGTCCACATACCTTTGCAACCATTGCTTGTTTTCTAACCGAGGATTTCTATTTTCCTTCTGAGCAAATTCTTGTTCCTTTTGTTCCATCCATTCAATTATATCCTTCCTTGTTGGTCTCCAAAACATTTTCTCACTTCCAGATTCTGATTCCCAACAAAGGAACCATTTATTGTCGCTCATGCGGGGGTAGGTTCAAGACCCTAGTTTCAAGTTAATAGTCCAACAAAACCCTACAGACACTAGCCCTTTTAGCATCACCTACAAGTAGGTGAAGTCTCAACCGAGGTATCTTTATGGGGATTGCAGGAACCAAGCTTCTGTAACGGTGAGGGAAAGAAGGGAGACATGCTATGTAATACCTATAGGATCCTTTCGCACACTAGATCCTAGTTAAGCTAACCTAGTTACTTAATTATATATGCATATCAGCCCATATTCATGTCACTTAGTGGTTAAGCATACAATGAAAGTGATTGTTCATTAATCTATCAAAAATATCAGAAACAATTAGCATTCCTTCATAGTAAAGGCAAGAATTAACACAATAAAGACATGAATAATCATTCGACGACACAATTAGACACAGATTTATCGTGGTTCACCCCCTCTCAGGCTACGTCCACAAATTATTTATTTCTTTATTATATTTATGGTATTCTACTCACACTCTGTGCTACAATGGATGTTAAATATACAATAGTCTTCTTACATTCGTAGCTTCTTTAAACACACAACATCCTACAACAACAACAACTACCAAGCATCCTCCCTGAACTTCGCGGATCTTTTACATATTTATCCCTTTTGCTCAGGTTTGTTTGCCAACTCATAATGAGTTGGCTACCACTCTTGCTCGACTAGTGACAACTCATTATGATTTGGATACATTTCATGCTCGAATCATTTTCCCGCATTTTGCGCTAATTGTTCATTCATGTCTCCCATCTTCTCTTTCCTCTCTCTTCTTTCTTGATTCTCTTGATCTTCTTGATCCTGCACCTTTTGTTTCTACCTTGTCTCTTCTCATTGTTCTTTATCCAACATTGTCTTACCAACAAGCAGGGAGCGATGGAGTTGGGGTCTCAAAGGCAGAAGGTGGTCGATACCTGGCAAGGAGCGTCGAAAGAAGAGCTCAATAAGGTGTGCGGAAAATTGGGAGTGTCTTCCTCTTTCCTTTGGTAAGGTGAGAGAGATAGTTGTTTCCAATATGGCTAGATGTTGGGTAAAGAAGGAGAAGTTCAGTCAATGGGTGGGTAGGAAATAAGAATCGTCTTCTTCCCACGGGCCTGTAAACAACACATTTGTAGATTGGGAGGCTTGGCTAGCGATATATCAGTATCAAAAGCTATGCTCATAGGAAGAAAAAAAGGCAGTCAAGAAGCAATTTGATGCTAGAGGAAGACAATAAGAAAAGAGGATATTTTGGAGGAGGTTTGAGACTAGGTAGAGGATCCATATTATTCTAAGACCAGAGAAACTAAGTACTTCAAGATAGCATAAACATGCCAGATAGTCAAGGTAATGGTTGGGCAGGCCTTGGAAAAGAGAAGGAGGGAACAAAGGGACATTCTACATGCACTCATCATTTTTTAGGGAAAATTCAAAGGGACATTGATTGGGTTAAAAAACTACCCAATCAATGTGGTAGAATATGAGGCTACCACTACGACCAGAGCTGACACTAAGGCAACTCATCACTAGGAAGGAGTGTAGGGACACTCAGTTTGATTTAGCTTCTATGTTGATGTTTCATATGCTTAAAGTTCTCTTAATAGTCTTAGAGTATATAGAACTCTGAAAAATAGTGATAACAATGCATGATCAATCTCCAGACTTATAGTTTTTTCGGTGATCACGGACCTAAAAAAATTATTATGAAAACTTGACTAAATTCTTTAAGGGCTCAAATATGATTTCCTTTTTTGCAAATTCTCCCAAAAAAAAAAAAAAAATACAACTCTTTATTGTATATAATAGTAAAAGATTAATAATTTTTAGTTTAAAAAAAATATCTCTCTTATAAATAAAATTGTACCATCCATTCTAAATATTCAATATTAATTATCTTTGATAATAACAACACAAACTTAGGTGGATTCTCACTAAATTGTTTTTATAATAATAACAAAGACTTTGGAGGAGTTTCTTAACTTTCTTTGATGTACCATCTCACTCATAATGAATTGCCATCTAAGTCATCCTAATAATATATCAATTTTATAAGTAATAATTACATCATCAATTATAAATATTATCTAAATTTATTATATCTATTATAAATATTATATATTAAAATGTTATTTAAATTTTTATTATTACAAATATCATATATTAAAATGTTATTTAAATTTTTATTATTACAAATATCATATATTAAAATGTTATTTAAATTATTATTATTATCTATTATTATAGATATCATATATTAAAACATTATTTAAATTATTATGATGTACATAGTTTAAACATAACAACTTATTTTGTAAGTATGTCTTTTCTGAATATAATATTAAAAATATAATAAAAGTCATAGATGTGCCATCTCTATCATTGTAATAATGCATGAGTCTTGTAAATAATAAGGATCGTCTAAATCATTATGATGTATGTAGTTTAGAAGCATGATTACCTATCTTCTAAGTGTGCCTTATGTGAATGTACTATTAGTAATATCATAAAATTAGATTTAAAAGGAAGTGACTTGATGCACATCTCTAATCACCATCAATGTCAAATAGATGCATAAATTCATACTATATGCATGTGATTCATGAAGAATAAACTCTTGTTTAGAACCTTGCACATCTTGTGGTGGTTATTGCCTCATTCATCTATGTATAATTAATGCTAAGGTATGATGGTAAACTTCGTTGGATGAAGTGTGAGTGTTCATCTATGTATAATTAATACTAAGGTGTGATGGTAAACTTCGTTGGATGAAGTGTGAGTGTTCATTGGGCATCAACTCTCCCTCATTATCATGACATTTCTGATTTTCATACTCTTGTTTGGTAGAGTCACCATTGTTACATTGTTATTTTATTTAGTTTTTGGTTCATCTATATTTATATATAGAAGGTTCATTACTTCCTACTTTTATATATATATATATATATATATATAATTATTTGATAATTATATAGAACATTAAAATATGATTATGTTATTATTTAGTAAATATCTAGAAGCAATTAGATATATAATATATATAATTATTTGAAAATTATATAGAATATTAAAATATGATTATGTTATTATTTATTAAATACCTAGAAGCAATTAGATATATAATATATTGGAAAAATTTTAAACACCTTGTGTTTTTATATCAAGACAAAACAAACTTTATATATTACTTCTTTATATAGTAAATATTCGAAAAAATAACAATACTCGTCATTCCCTATTGAGATGCTTTTGTAGGAAAAATGTGAGAAGGCCCATAAGTATGGATTTCAAATTGATACAAGTTTTTGGTTCAAGCCTCATTTCCATCTATAAGTATACAATCATTAGATAAATATGGATTTCAAATTGATACAAGTTCTTGGTTCAAGCCTCATTTCCATCTATAAGTATACAACCATTAGAGATAGTAACTCATTGTATGCAACATTATATATTTGAATTGAGAATTAGGGTTCTAGAACATCTTAGAGATTTGGTAGACATAATAAAGCTTGACACATAGATAACAACTAATGACATAGTTCCCATGCAAAGCACTGGGGTCTCATACATTGTATTATACACAACCTAGAATCTTGTCATGATTAATATTTTACATATCCATAAATTTTGAATGAACCAATATTTTACACATCCATAGATTTTGAATGAACTCAAAATTATGGATCATGCATTAACCATTTGCACATAATAAAATAAAGGAAAACTAACTCTAATGTATTAGAAAATCTAAGATTAAGTAGCAAATAATCCATGTTTTAAAGAAAATGATCTTATTACACATATTTTGAGCAACATAATAACAATAAACATTATTTACATCATTTCATTACATTAAATCAACGATTTCATCCCCATATGAGGCACCAACCTATGGTCAAGTCCTCTATTACACAACCCATCCAAATTAGAGTTGATATCATTAGTAATCATGGTTAAGTTATTAATTGGGAAATTGTGATTTATAGCTCTATATTCATTTTTTCTTACCATAATCACAAGAAGTAGCTATAATTAGCACAACCATCCATGAGTCCAAGTATAAAATGATAGCCATGCACTCTTAATCTACCCCCCACCCATGATCTTATTACACATATTTTGAGCAACATAATAACAATAAACATTATTTACATCATTTCATTACATTAAATCAACGATTTCATCCCCATATGAGGCACCAACCTATGGTCAAGTCCTCTATTACACAACCCATCCAAATTAGAGTTGATATCATTAGTAATCATGGTTAAGCTATTAATTGGGAAATTGTGATTTATAGCTCTATATTCATTTTTTCTTACCATAATCACAAGAAGTAGCTATAATTAGCACAACCATCCATGAGTCCAAGTATAAAATGATAGCCATGCACTCTTAATCTACCCCCCACCCATGATCTTATTACACATATTTTGAGCAACATAATAACAATAAACATTATTTACATCATTTCATTACATTAAATCAACGATTTCATCCCCATATGAGGCACCAACCTATGGTCAAGTCCTCTATTACACAACCCATCCAAATTAGAGTTGATATCATTAGTAATCATGGTTAAGCTATTAATTGGGAAATTGTGATTTATAGCTCTATATTCAATTTTTCTTACCATAATCACAAGAAGTAGCTATAATTAGCACAACCATCCATGAGTCCAAGTATAAAATGATAGCCATGCACTCTTAATCCCCCACCCTCATATATGAGGGTGGGGGGGCATTATTAGAGAAAATATATTATATATTATATGAGGGTGGGGGGCATTAATATTTATATTTTCTCTATTAATGCCCCCCACCCTCATATATGAGGGTGTGGGGGGGCATTAATAGAAAAAATATATGAGGGTGGGGGAGCATTAATAGAGAAAATATATATTATATGAGGGTGGGGGGGAATTAATAGAGAAAATATATTATATATGAGGGTGGGGGGGCATTAAAAGAAAAAATATATTGGGAGGGGGGAATTAATAGAGAAAATATATATTATATGAGGGTGGGGGCGCATTAATAGAGAAAATGTAATGGGGGAGGGGGACATTAATAGAGAAAATATATTATATATTAGGGTGGGGGAAAAATAATAGAGAAAATATATAATATAGTTTCTCTATTAATTCATCCCCCCACCCTCATAAGAGTTCTTATAGGATCATACATTGCATTAGAAAAGAAATTTTTGATTAATCTCTATTGTGTAGGGAGAAAACACAACCAAAAATTTAAAGTGTTTGTCTCACATTATCAGATTACATAACTTTTCAAATGTGCACACAAACAATTGTGTAATCTTCCTAGAACCATGGGATATAAGTGGCTTACTAAATTTTAATTGAGAAATAATACTAAAGAGAAAGTGAAAAACAAACTTCATTAATAAGTTTGTGGAGACCCTCCCATATAATAGGTCAACAAAACAATTTGCATGAATGGAATTACACAAAAAAAAACCATGTGAAAAAAGACCTACCAGGATGAAATTGTCGATTCCTTTTAGCATAAAATTGTTTACTTATTTGTGCATAAACTAGAGTAATGGAGAGTAGTTACCACCTCCAAAAAAATCTATAGTGGAGTGAAGAAGAGAAATGCCATATCTATTTTCTTCTTCAGCAGAAATTGGAGTGATGAAGAGAAGTTGCCTCCTACAACAACTATAATGGAGTGAAGAAGATACATGGAACATATAGTCATCTATTACATGAGCTATTTGATAGTGGCAGGAGGTGTTCAATTGGAGTGATGAAGATAATTTCCCCCCTACAACAACTACAATGGAGTGAAGAAGATGCATGCCACATATATTCATCTATTGCATGAGCTATTTGATAGTGGCAGGAGGTGTTCATAGCTAGAGTAGCTAGAGTTAAAGTCTTAATGTCATCTATTAGGTATGCAACCAAATATTGCATGCATATCAATGCATGGTTGTTGAAAAGACTAGAGGAACTTCTAAAAGTTACTATGATTTCATTGCATCCTCCCTCATGATGATGATGAATTCATTTAATTTGAATCAATGGGCACTTTTGTGCCCTACATAGGGACTAATAAGAGTGAGTGAAACATTCGACTAATAAGAGTTAGTGAAACATTCGACTAATAAGAGTGAGTGAAACATTCTATACTATATGAGGTTTTGTGTACAAGATTGCATGCACAAGATTGTCCACACCAAGGGATTGAATTACCCATGTCTAATTATGATTATCAACATTTTTAAAAGTTTTGTTAAGTTTTGTTATAGTTGGAAGTTAGTGTCTTGCCATACTAAATTATAAAAAAGAGAGATCATGAAAAATCTTGGAGAAGCTATAATTGAAAAAATTTTACAAACATCTTAATTAAGAGTTACAATTAATATTTTGAGGTGATAGGTGTTGGGAAGGGAGTTGTTTACAAACCTGCATGATATTATGAGTTGACTTATCCTTGGGGATTAAGGGAGACTACTACTAACTAGATTGGAGCATTATCCATCTATAAAGGACTCAAAATTTTGTGAGCAAGATGAGTCAGAAATCTAATTTTCATTGGTGATCATTTGATTATCATTCAAAAAATGAGAAACTTGTATTTCACTCCATCATCTAATCTAGATAGATGAATTGACCAAGTCCATAGGACAGCCAAGTATTTTGAATCGTTAGAATATTTTCAAACTCTTTGTAATCATAACTCTCAAGAAGATTCCTTGGAAAACATGGGCGTGCAAATGGAACAAAGTATGTTGTGCAAAAATTGGGGGGGTGGTCAAATATTGACCATATTCCATGATTAGTGTCCCCAAGAATTTTAAGATCTCTTTCCATCTTGTTAACTTTGACAAGTGGCTAATCAATTTATTTT
This sequence comes from Picea engelmannii, assembly GCA_009831015.1. Classification (NCBI taxonomy): domain Eukaryota; kingdom Viridiplantae; phylum Streptophyta; class Pinopsida; order Pinales; family Pinaceae; genus Picea; species Picea engelmannii. The sequence goes on from ML802791.1 coordinate 126,623, forward strand.
GAGCACATTGGAGTTTTAAGCCACCCTGCCCCCTATACCCTTCCATTGTTCTCTCATGCTTGGGAGGATGTAGTGTTTAATGAAGGTTGGGATGTGTTTACACTGTGGAGGTGGGATTTATGGATTGTAGGGGGGACTGCTTCATCATAGTTGTGAGGAATTGTGGTTATTGAAAGAGGTCGAGATATGTTCTTGTATACGCCCCATTGGTGGAGGTCCGATTGGATATTGGTTGGCTCATTTGATGATGTTTGTTGATCAGTGGGGGTTTTTCATTTTTGGGCCACATATATTGAATCAATCCTTCATTTGGTTTTGGGCATTCTAGGCTCCAACGTATTTCCAATATGTGAAAGCAGGAAACTTTGGGTTTAGTGCAAGAGTCTTTTGTCTTCACCGTTTACCTTTGGTCACTATACCTCTTAGAATTGATGGAAATTGTTGACATTATGGTTGTGACCCTTATGATATAGCATAATTTTGTAGAATTATTTGGAAATTAGTCGGACAAATAGAAGACCTACATGTTGTAGTCTCACAACTCAATGGTATTTTGCATGCTCAGATTGAATATTTAAAGGTTAAAAATGGAGATGTGGAGGTGAGAGTGGCTATTCAAAGAACTCAAATAGAAAGGTTGTACTCATAACACAATATGTTTTCTCAATTAATCTCATATTCTTCTAGAAGCCCCAAAACTTCAGTTGGTTCCCTTAGAAGCTCGAGTGATTGGGAGTAATATTCATTATCCTCCCCACCTAGGTTCAATTCCCACAAGTGACATGTTGAGCTCATAACAAGTATATTTTTGTAATGGATCTTGAAATTTTTTTTATGAAAAATAGCTATTAACCCCCCCCCCCCCCCCCACTTCCATCCTCCTCATTGGGGTGGAGGAGTAAGTGTGAAACACCCCATGAGGAGGATGGGGATGGTGGATTAAGTGTATAATATTGTCCTTGCAAGGGCGGGGGAGTAAGTATGCACCTCATGAGGAGGATAGGGGTGTTGGGGGAGTAATTGTTACTCCTGCACCCTCTCCATTCTCACGGAGAAGTTGAAGTTGAGTTTCCCAAGTCTAAGATCACATTGTGTATGTCATATTATCCAGTCTATGCACTGAATATGAACTCTCCATTGGTTCTTTTCTTGCGCAGTATTTGGTTCACTACTTTCCTTTCAGCAGGTACTTCCTTCTCTTGGGCATTGTGATCGATCATAGAGCATAATGTATGCAGTGCATTTTCATCCTCGACTAGCTCTAGGAAACTCTTCAAATTTTTTCCTAAGTTACATATCTTCTCCATTGACCCTTTGGTCATGATCTCATCATTAGTGGGATCTGTATCCCCCATAGGTGTCATAGATGATGTGGATGTTTCCCAGTTCTATCACAATAGTTCTTTCCTTACCTGTTTATAGGTCTCCTTCTCTTCGTGTGGTTCAAATGCTTATATTGGTGATTCTGATTTATTTACCCACTATTCAGTCAGTTTCCTTACATTGGTTGCATCCATCACTATTTGGTTCCTTCACGCGTAACGACCGTTATTTTGGGTCCTCCATCCTGTATCTTAGCGGATATCTTTTAAATGTTCGGGTTCTAGTTTTGATTCCCTCTAGGCTGCCATTTTTCCAACAGTTGTGGACTGTCCTCTATCGCATGTTGTAATGCCTGACAGTAAGTGCATGTTGTGCAGGGATTTTGGAAATCCCACACTAAGTGTCCTAGTTGGTTACAGTTATAGCATATTATGGGGCCTCTTCCTCCTCTCCTGAAGTTTGTTCTACCTCGACCCCTACCGAATCCTCCTTGGTTTCCCTGGTTAAACCCTCTTTGATTATTATACTCCCCTCCCCCTTCTTTCGTAACATTCTCCTCCTGAGTCCTATACATGTTTTTCATGCTCTCCCTCATTAAATCGAATGCGCGATAATCCTTATCTTCATGTCCCACTGATTTACAAAAGCTACAAAATAGGATTCTTGGGGTACTCTGATATTTTTGTAGTAACTAACACTCATGGGGGTTGTGTTTCCATTTCTTGCATATCTTGCAGTATCCTCCTCCTGGTAGCAGGTTTGGCACTTCATCGGTTAACTATTGTGCAAAGGCTAGACATTCATCTTTGTGGTGACCTTCAGTCCTACATTTGGTGCACCAGACCTATTCTTGTTTCTCTTTCCCCTTTGTGATTTCAACCAAATTAATCATTAATGTATCTAATTGGTTATGTATATGCACCATACCATTGTTGTCTCTGACCGGAGAGGTTTCCAGTTTCATAGCAATTTCCAATGCCTCATACTGCGATGTAAAATTTTGTTGTATTAAAGGACCGTGAATGTGAGGTAACAAGCCTACAATGAACCACTCTCTATGTTGTTGATTGGGTATTTGAAATGTTAACCTCCCCATCACATGTTTGAACCTCTAATTGAACTCCCATACTGACTCATTCTTTACTTGCTTTATCTCCTTGAGCTAAGTAATGTACTGTGACTCAGAATTTGGTTTCTTGAACTCTTTTAATAATGCTTGTGTAATCTATGTTAATGTCCTTGTCTGGCCTAGTATTGTCGTACTTTGGAGCTTCATGTACCAAACTAGCACACGTCCTCTAAAGGTTGTTTCCAACTGTGTGATCTTCCCATCATCATCATGAAGATTCTTTGCAGTTCAGATGGTTTCACGTATGAACAAATGGTGTTTTGGGTCTTTTGATCCAATTCCTTTGAACTCTTGTAATCTTAGTGTATTATCTACTCTTGCCATATTGTTGTGTGTAGGGCCCCTTCCTGGTGATATGGTTGGATTCTGATTAACTGCATTGTTACTATTTCTTTGTTTATTGTTGCTCTGACTTCCTCTATTGATTACAAGTGCTCTAGAAAGGTCTTTGAACGTTGTCTTAGATTCGGGTGATGCACGCGAGGATGTGGTTTCGATCCAGGACTCGACTCGAAAAGTAATTACTATTTCTTTTATAACTGGACTGAACTAGATATATTCTTCTTCTCCCTCTGTCTGTTGTACTTCTATGATATAGATGTTTGCACGATGTTTTGGGTACTCACTTGGTTTCTCTCTCTCTCTCTTCAGCCACAGTTCTCAATTTCTTGTACCTTCTCCCACTGTGTAGGACTCCAAATTTGTCTTCTCCTTCTAATTTCCCTTCCTCTTCCTCTTGCATTATCGTTCTTCTTTTCCTTTGTCCATTCTTCCTACCCTTAGATCAGCTCTTGGTCAACAAACCCCCAGTCCCTCTGTGTGTGCAAATTTCTTTAGCTATATGATTCCATCGTCATCACTTATTTATCACACATCATCATTTTTATCAAGGTAGTTAAGGAATTTATGAATCTTACTCGTGAGCCTTTAAAGAAGTCTCTTTATGTGACATTGTAAGCCTAGGTATATTCTATGGAAAATTATTTTACTTAGCCTTCCAGTATACTATCCAGCAAAAAATCAACTGCGCATGAAGTTATGTTATACACTGAATTTACTCATCCCACTAGTTCAGTAGTCCAATTCTTTGGTGTGGCTGGTCTATGTCTACCAATATTTTCAACAAATATTTCCAGCCATTCTGCTAAAAGATTAGGAGATTCACCAAAAAATATTTCATGCAAGTATATGTACACATACCTTTGCATCCATTGCTTATTTTTCAACCGAGGATTTCTATTCTCCTTCTGAGAAAATTCTTGTTCCTTTTCTTCCATCCATTCAGTTATCTCCTTCCTCATTGGTCTCCAAAACCTTTTCTCACTTCCAAATTATGGGTCCCAACAATGGAACCATTTATTGGCGCTCATGCGTGGAACCATTTATTGGCCCTCGAAACCCTGGGTTCAAGTTAATAGTCTAACAAATCCCTACAGAGACCAACCCTTTCAGCATCACCTGCAAGCAGGTGAAGTCTCACCCAAGGTATCTTTATGGGGACTGCAGGAACCAAGATTATGTAGCGGTGAGGGAAAGAAGGGAGACATGCTCTGACATACCTACAAGATCCTTTCACGCACTAGATCCTAGTTAAGCTAACCTCGTTACTTAATTCAATATGCATATCAATCCATCTTCATGTCACTTAGTGGTTAAGCATACAATGAAAGTGATTTTTCATTAACCTATCAACAATATTAGCAAAGATTAGCATTCCTCCATAGTAAAGGCAAGAATTAGCACTATACAGACATGAATAATCATTCGAAAGCACAATTAGACACAGATTTACCATGGTCCACACAATATTTATTTATTTATTATATTTATGGCATTCTACTTGCGCTCTGTGCTACAATGGATGTTCAATACACAATACTCTTCTTACATTGGTTTCTTCTTTACACACACAACATCCTACAACAACAACAACTACCAAGCATCCTCCCTAAACTTTGCGGATATTTTACATATTTATCCCTTTTTCTCATGTTTTTTTTCCAGCTCATAATGAGTTTGCTATGACTCCTGCTCGACTGGTGAAAACTCATTATGAGTTGGATACATCTCATGCTTGACTATTTTTCCCAGATTTTGCACTAGTTGTTCCTTCATGTCCCCCATCTTCTTCTCTTTCCTCTCTCTTCTTTCTGGATTCTCTTCTTCTTCTTGATCATGCACCTTCTGTTTGTACCTCATATCTTCTCATTGTTCTCTATCCAAAACTTCATGCCCAACAAGCAGGGAGCAAGGGAGTCGGGATCTCAAGGGTAGAAGGCGTTCGATACCTGGGCAAGGAGTGTCGAAAGAAAATATCGATAAGATGTGCGTAAAATTGGGAGTGTATGCCTCTTTCCTCTGGTAAGGTGAGAGAGATAGGTGTGTCCAGTAGGCTAGACATTGGGTAAAGAAGGAGAAGGTCAGTCAGCGGGTGGGTAGGAAAGAAGAATCTTCTTATTCCCACAGGCCTATGAACAACACATCTGTAGCTTGGGAGGCTTGGCTAGCGGTATATCGGTATCAAAATCTATGCTCATAGGAAGAAAAAAAGGCAGTCGAGGAGGTAGAAGAAGCAATTTGATGCTAGAGGAAAACAATAAGAAAAGAGGATATTTTGGAGGAAGTTCATGACTAGGTAGAGGACCCATATTATTCTAAGACCAGAGAAACTAAGTACTTCAAGATAGCATAAACATATCGTATAGTCAAGGTAATGGTTGGGAAGTCCTTGAAAAAGAGAAGGAGGGAACAAAGGGACATTCTGCATGCACTCAAAATTTTTGAGGGAAAATTCGAATTATTCTACAAGTCCCGACATGGAATTCGTTTCAAAGTCACCCTAGGAGGTCATCATCCTAAGAAGCATAAGGAGGAAAAGTGAACTTCGAGCCCATTGGGTTCAAAAAACTACCCAATCGATGTTAAGGTCCTAACCAGCACATAGGTAGATCAATGTATTCTGATGTAATAAAGGTCAATATTAATAAGGCCTTTCAATAAAATAGAATAAGGAGGATGAAGAAGACCTAATAGAAGCTTCTGCTTCTAGAAGGATCTTCCTCTAGATGTTTCTCTTAATAGACATATTTAGTATAAATAAGGGTCGAGGGTATGAAAACTGTTAAGAACCAAACATCAATATAGCATATAAAAACCTCAGGAAAAGTACTCAACGCCTTGAAAAAGAGATAATTTCAGATAATAAGCCTCTTNGAGGGGGCAACCTCCTTTTACCCCACTTAAATGTTCAAGTACCAGATGATTCCAAATGAAAATGTCTCCTTGGTATATATAGGAAACTAGGAGGTATAATTACAAATAATGGCTTAGAGCCGACATTATTAAAATAACATTACTAATCTAAATTACAACTAATGGCCTAAAGCCGACATAAATAAAATAGCATTACTAATCTAATATGCCCCAGTTAAGGGGTAATGAGCCAATATTAGCGCTTAACATGCCCCTCCCCTTGAGACAAGTGTTGTCCCCAACGCTTGAGTAACTTTGGATGCTTTTGTATAAAA
>ML802791.1:158817-183012 GCA_009831015.1 Picea engelmannii
AACTTATATAAAATATTAAGATATGATTTATGTTATTATTTATTAAATATCTAGAATCAATTTCAATTAGGTATATAATATATTGGAAAAATTTTGAACACCTTGTGTCTTTTCATTATGAAAAAACCTTATATATTACTTTGCAACAAAACCTTATATATTACTTTGCTATATAGTAAATATTAGAAAAAATAACAATACACATCATTCCCTACTGAGATGCTTCTGTAAGAGAAATGTGAGAAGGGCCATAAGTATGGATTTCACATTAATATAAGTTCTTGGTTCAAGCTTCATTTCCATCTATATCTATAAGGATACAACCATTTGAGATAGTAATTCATTGTATGCAACATTATATATTTAAATTGATAACCAGGGTTCTAGAACACCCTCAAGCTTTTGGTAGACATAATCAAGCTTGACACATAGATCACAACGAATTGGTAGACATAATCAAGCTTGACACATAGATCACAACGAATGACATAGTTCCTATGTAATGAAAAGCATTAGGGTCTCATACATTGTATTATACACAACTTAGAATCTTACCATGATTAATATTTTACATATCATGATTAATATTTTACATATCCATAGATTTTGAATGAACTCAAGATTATGGATCATGCATCATTTTTCCTAGATTTTGAATGAACTCAAGATTATGGATCATGCATAATTTTTCCTAGTAGCTTTAAATTTAACCATTTGAGCATAAGTAAATAAAGGGAAATTAACTCTAATGTATTAGAAGAGCTAAGATTAAGTAGCAAATAATCCATGTTTTAAAGAAAATGATCTTATTACACATATTTTGAGCAACATAATAAAAATAAACATTGTTTACATCATTTAATTACATTAAATCAAAGATTTCATACATTATTTACATCATTTCATTACATTAAATCAAAGATTTTATCCCTATATGAGGATCCAACCTATGTTCAAGTCCTCTATTACACAACCCATCCAAATTAGAGTTGATATCATTAGTAATTGTTGTTAAGCTACTAATTGGGAAATTGTGATTTGTAACTCTATATTAATTTTTTCTTACCATAATCACAAGAAGTAACTATAATTAGCACAACCATCCATAAGTCCAAGTATAAAATGATAGCCATGCACTCTTAATCTAGAGAGTTCTTATAGGATCAAACATTGCATTGGTAAAGAAAATTTGATGAATCTCTCTTGTGTAGTGAGAACACACAACCAAAAATTTAAAGTGTTTGTCTCACATTATCAAATTACATAACTTTTCAAATGTGCACACAAACAATTGTGTAATATTCCTAGAACCATGGGATATAAGTGACTTACTAAAGTTTAATTAAGAAAGAATATTAAAGAGAAAGTGAAAAACAAACTTCATTCATAAGTTTGTAGGGACCCTCCCATATAATAGGTCAACAAAACAATTTGCATGAATGGAATTACAAAAAAAAAACATGTGAAAAAAGACTACATAAAATAGAGTAATGGAGAGTAGTTACCACCTCCAAAAAAAAAAAAAAAAAAAAAAAANTAATGGAGTGAAGAAGATACATGCCACATATATTCATCTATTGCATGAGCTATAAACTATAGTGGAGTGAAGAAGATAAATGTCATATCTATTTTCTTTTTTTAAAGTAGAAATGGGAGTGGTGAAGAGAACTTTGCCTCATGCAACAACTACAATGGAGTGAAGAAGATACATGCCACATATATCCATTTATTTTTCTTATTTTAGTAGAAATGGGAGTGATGAAGAGAACTTTGCCTCATGCAACAACTACAATGGAGTGAAGAAGATACATGCCACATATATCCATTTATTGCATGAGCCATTTGATAGTGGCAGGAGGTATTCATATCTAGAGTAGCTAGAGTTAAAGTCTTAATGTCATCTACTAGGCATGCAACCAAATATTGCATGCATATCTAGAGTTAAAGTCTTAATGTCATCTATTAGGCATGTAACCAAATATTGCATGCATATCAATGCATGGTTGTTGAAAAGACTAGAGGACCTTCTAAAATTTCCTATGATTCCATTGCCTCCTCCCTCATGACGATGATGAATTCATTTAATTTGAATTTTTTAGCACCAGAAGTCACTCCTGGATTGCAGCAGGAGTAAGCCTGATACCCATCAGTTTATATGTCACGATTGTTTATAAATGGGTGACTGAATGGAAGCAAACTCAAAACAGTATCTCTTTGACTCGGAATCCTGGACCGGGCTATGCATGAACAAGTGAGGTCTTTATCTAAATTTCGTCAATAAGTTGAGTTTAAAATGAGCAGAGGGAAGACCTGGTGAGAAATATGAACAAGACTTATATGGGCATCAGGCCTTCCAGTAGCTTGGAGAAGAAAAACAAAACACTGAAATGTGCCTAAGTGACACAGCTACAACAACTATAAGGACAGCTCGACTAGATCTTCCAATTCCGAGCATCTCAAAACTACCATAACAACTTGACTGGATCCTCCAATTCTAAGCTATTCAGTGTGAGAGGGAGAAGGTAGCACAGGAAACTGATTAAAACTGGTGCAAACATGCATTGATCAAACATACATCATCCTACAATATCGCAACCCTCGACTACATCCTCCAATTCTGAGTGTTTTAATGCAGAGCTTACAGAGATGGAAAGAAGTTGGCTTTCATTAAACAGTAAGTCTCAAATACAAATGCATCACCAAGAAAACCAGTGCTTCATCAAAACTTTACAGTTGGGAGCTTAGCTCTACCATCGATAGATACAAAAATGGAAAAAATGCCTACATAAACTTGGAACTGGCTTGGACTCCCTGAAACACCATCATGTCAGGAGATCAATGCTTGATGTTGAGGAGCTTCTCTGTCAGGCTACACATGCAGACGTTGGGAAGACTTCCCATGCAGTCTTCTAATGGACGTGATCTTTGTTAGAAAGGACTGACAGTCACCTCTGCGCTTTTCTTTTCCCAGATTTCCATTTAAGGGAGGAGGTGATGTCTCACCCACCTTCTGCATTTTCATTAACTGATTCTTTGGATTTGGAAAGACTCTGGTCAACTCTTCTCCTGCAAGACGTGGCGGTCTCCCTTTGGCTACTTCTTATTTGTTGGGAAGCTACGAGGAGGCCCTGTCTGCTAATGTGGATGAGGATAACACGGGGCGCATGACACAAAATGGTTTAATGGGGGAAAACACTGGAAGTGGCGATTTAATCTGTGTGGCATGGGAGTGAGGGGAGGGGAGGCCATGTTGATAGGCGCGGTGGAGGGAAAGTGATCAAGTGGATGAGTAGTAAGAATTGTGGACGTTGAGGTGGAGGTAACAGGTGACAGAGACATGGGGGTATAGGTGTCAGGAGAAATACAGACGAAATAAAAGAGGACACGACACCTGGAAAGGTAGAGGACGGGTGTATGGTGCTTACTTGGTGAGGAAGGAGGATGTGATGGCGAAGGGAGAGTGAAGGCAGTCAGTTAGGGAGGAGATGACTGGGAGTGGGAAACACACGGCATGAGGCGAGAGGACGATGAGCGATGTCGAGACGGTGATAGGTCGGGAAGATGATGAGTGGGGTACAGATGGAAGGATAGGACTGGTGGGTGGGCTTGGCAGGCAGGTGTCAAGATAGCGAGGGGCCCGTGCGAGAATCAGTTAATTTCGGACCCCCCCCCTACATTAAAGGCAAAAGGGCAAGGGGGGTCTGGAATTGGACCTCAGCCATAGATCTGGGTTCTTTAATCCCAACCGTTCAAACTTGCGTGGCACCATATTGCACCGCCCCCCCTACGCTAAAGGCAGAATGGCAAGGGGGGTCTGGAATCGGACCTTGTCAATAGATCTGGGCACATGGATCACAGTCGCCCAGATCTATGCCCATTTTAAATCATACACGCCTGCTCACAAAACTTAGGACAAGTGGGTCTTCGACCCACTTTTGTCATTTTTTCCACCAAAGGGGGAATTCGCTAGGAAAACATCATTCTTACAACATTAGGTGATAACATCAGGCTCCATGGGGGATGGCACACCCCCTGCGGGCTACCAAGAACTCCTTTTGCAGCTTCAATGCCTTGTTGTTGGGCAATGAAGTCCCTTATTGAAACCAAACACAAACAGAAAACAATATTTACAAAAACAGAGGAGTCGTCTAAGGCTCAAACAAAACATTTCTTCAGGAAATGCCCATTCACAGGGCCATTAAAAACCTCCTTTCCTTCCAAGTACTGCAACCTGTAGGTGTTATTTAAAAATACTTCAAATATTTTGAAGGGCCCAATCCAGAGGGCTTCAAAATTTTTGTGTTTGCCTCTATCCTATTTGGGTGCATCCCATTTAAGTACCAGATCTCCCAACTGGAAATATTCTTTCCTGACCTTCCTGTCAAAGGCATGCTTAATATTCTACTGATGATCATGAACTCTGTCCATTACTTTCTCTCTGGTCTGTTGCACTTCCATTAGTTGATAAATTCTTTTAATCATATGGTTTGGCTCCCCTTCATAATATTGAAAGAATTTGGCTACAGGTAGCGCCAACTGAGTGGGAAACATAGCTTCTATCCCATAAACAAGCTGTAAAGGGGAGGTGCCTAAAGACCTCTTGGTTGTCACTCGATTAGCACACAGAGCGAATTTGAGCTTTGAATCCCATGCCTTCTTATTATCTTCCAACAATCTTTTAATGAGCTTGATCAGGCTTTTATTGGAAGACTTTGCCAATCCATCTCCTTGAGGATAATAGGGGGTGGAATGAATCAGTGAAATCTCAAACTGCTCACAGAACTTAAATAGATGCTCAGACCTGAAAGAGGTAGCATTATCAGTGACAATTTTGCTGGGGCAGCCAAACCTTGTTATGATGTCTTCTAGGAATCCAATGATTACTTTATGAGAATCACTCCTGGTGGGGATAGCCCGTAACCATTTGGTTAAATAATCCGTTGCAGTTAAGATCCACCTGTGTTGACTACTTGAAGCGGGATGAATCTCTCCAATAAAGTCCAACCCCCATTGTTGAAAGGGTGCTTCCATTACTACAAGCTTTAGTGGCAGAGATTTGAGTTGTTCCTTTCCTGAGAATTTTTGGCATTTGATGCAGGCTCTGACCTCTCTATAGACATCAGTGAATAAGGTGGGCCAGTAGTACCTAGCCCTGATAATTTTTTGGGCTGTGGTTTTCCAAAAATGTTGTCCCCCACATAGGTTGCTATGGAAATCAAACGTCACTTATTGGGCCTCATGTGGGTTCAGACACCTCATAAACACCCCTAGAGGGTCTCTCCAATACAAGACTCGGTCAATAAGGAAATATTTGACTTCTTTTGAGCTTTAAATCTCTTGCCTTAATCTTGCCCATTTCATAAGGGGGCTTTAATTCTAGCAGAAAATATATAATATCTCTATACCAGGTGCACTCTGCTAGTGTAGGACTATATTGAGGATTTCCATTAGACAATTCAGCCTGTTGATTTTCTGAGCAATCATTGATGAAGTTAACCCCCAAGGCTATGCAATTGGATTCAGCCAGCAGCTTGGCTAAACCCTGCCCTTTAACCAACTTGGTGGGCTTAATATCCATTTCAAATTCAAGGATCTTGGCAATCCATTTACCCCTTCTCCCATCTATGTCAGGTTGTATGAGAATGTCCTTCACTAAGACTAAAGGAACATATGCAATCACCTTTGAGTGCAAGACATAAACTCTAAAAACTTTGAGAGCCTTCACCAAGGCATAATCTTGTTTCTCCATGATTTCATACCTGACTTCTGCATCTCTTAATGCCTTACTGAAGAAGGAAATGGGCTTCTCTCGTCCTTCCTCATTTTTCTGCAATAAAACTATTGTTACTGTGTCAAAAGAAGTAAAATAAAAAATCAGGAAATCCTTGGAATAATCAGGACTGATCAGCACAGGTGCCTCAGTCAATGCCCTTTTTATTTGAACAAAGGATTCCCTAGGTTCAACGGTCCATTTTACTTCATTTCCCTTTCTGAGCATAGTTGTGATGTGCTTCACTAACTCAGCAAAATTTGAGACAAGCCTCCTCAAAAAGTTAATCTTTCCCAAAAGAATCTGGACTTCTTTTCTGGACCTGGGAAGTGGTAAGGCCTAAATTGCCTCCACCCTGCTAGGATCAATTCTCACTCCCTCTGCTGATACTATATGGCCCAACAATTTTCCCTCCTTCATGGCAAAGAGAGACTTCTTAGAGTTTAAGGAGAGGCCAAACCTTCTGCGTTTCAAGAAAACTTTCCTTAAGTGACAGCAGTGCTCCTTGTCAGATCTAGAGAAGACCGTGATGTCATCTAGATAAATCACCATAAACTGATCTTTCTTCCCAATGAAGGCTATGTCCATGGCTCGCTGAAACGTTGCCCCTTCATCCATCAATCCAAAGGGAATTTTGGAATACATGAATGTGTCCCAAGGAGTTGTGAATGTTGTTTTCTCCCTGTCTTCAGGCAGAACCGAGATCTGATTGTAGTCAGAAAATCCATTAATCATTGAGATTATGGATGCCCCTGTTACCCTCTGCAATATGTGTTCTGTTATCACCTTAACAATTTTTATATTGGGATCTAAAAATTTATGAGATTCAGCGAGATGCTATACCACAGTAGAGGCGTGATAGTTTAGGGCGCTCGGTTATATCCCGCGGCATATATAGCAGAGGCGGGAAGGGAGTAGCTCGATGGACCATTGATTTTGAAGAATCCACGGTCGAGGCCTGCATCGGACCAACAAATAGCACGGAACTTAACATCATGAAGGCAGACCGGGAAAAACCATTATGGTTTTGATAGGGAATGCATGGCGCTCTTACACACGCATCGGGGTAGACAACGGATTGCCCAAAACCACTTTTCCTATGTCCCTGATGTCACGTGATTCAAAATGTCACATCAATAACTCACGGGGAGGATAGCGGTTGGTCACATCACCTCACATCACCGGTCCAGGCACTCTCCCAGATGACGTGCCAAAAGGACGTTGTTTCATAACTAACTCGAGGATCATCATTCGAAGTTGATTGATGAAGCATGGCATACCAGCATACTGTGAAAGTAATTCATGATTAAAGTACAAAAAACCATCAAGTCTCAGATATGAAATCATTTTATCTTATTCTGGGATATTGCCATCTTATGCGTAAGGAAAACAAGCTCAACCTGCGTTCTTGAGTTCTATAATTTCAAAGGGTGGCCAAATCAAGGTCTCTGCAAAGTTCGAATGGTGTGGATAATACTCATCAAACGGTGTCTGGCGTGACTAGGTTCTCAACTAATGTACCAAGCAGGTCGATAAGCAAGAAAGAAATATGGGTCTTGCATATATTGGCAACTAAATTTCATACCGAACCTGAAACTAAGACAGAGTCGGGAGTAAAATTAAATCTCGTTATGAGGGATCTCGTCATAAATGAACATGCAGACAACACCTGCCACCCAGCCGAAAGAGGAAGAGGAGAAAAAGGCGGAGGATATAGGCCAAAACCCAGACGATAGTGAGCGTCGAAGAAAATCTCGATTGGTGGGGTACCCTGGAAGAGGAAATCGCCAAGCTAAGGTGAATCCTCACATGAAATTTTTGTGTATTTCAGAAAGTTTTGGATAGATGTCGACTTAAGAAAAGGGAGTCCTAATATGACAGACCGGTTACTAACGGTCCCTTTAAATAGTATAATTGTTCTTCCTTTTCGTAACTTGTATCTATTTTTGAATTATGAGGAAGTCGGAACGTTTTAAATTCCACATGACATTCCTCTATATATGCTTGGCCTCACAAGTATAGAAAGATGGAAAAAAAGGAGGAACCTCCCCTCTGTGTAGGAAAACTTTGTAAGTTTCTGGGATTGAAATGAATACATATGCAAAAGCATTTGGAACTGTTTATGAAAAGATTCTAATTGGCTGTGATATGAGTTCATTCTTCTTTCATAGTGTGTTTTTTCTTGTGTTTCTTTAATTCCATTTACACTATCTTCTGTTTAAATTGGAGAGTTAAAGGCCCAGAATTCGTCTTGTGACACTCTCATCCTAAGCAATTTAAATTGTGTATGTTTCTTCTTAGATAATTCAGAATTCATTCATGTAATGCTCTGATGTAGTTGTTTGTTTCCTCTTCCCTCTTACCACTCTGATTTATTTTAAGTTACAACCCAGATTCATTGCCTCATTTAGCCTTTATCCTTTAGAGATTTCTATCGGTTGATCATTGTCTTCATTCATTTTCAGAATTTTGACTCCATATCCCTGTGTGTTCCTCCCCCTCCTTGCCAACAGATTTATACAAATCCCCAAAACAAACCAAATCTAGCCACCTAATTTCCAAACAATATCAAGTGACACGAGAGAGCCCTCTTTGAGTTGAATTGGCTAGTTTTCATCTCTAAAGTAGGTTGAAACAGTTACACTGTCGTCTGTCTTGACAGTCGAGCAGATTTACAGGGTGCTAACATTTTGGTGTCGTTGTCGGGGATCAAAATTGAAATTTTTTCCCTGGGAAGAATGACATGGTTGAGTTCTAAGGTCTAATAGCGGCAGACACTTAGGCACACATTGGTTGTATTCCTGCTCTGGTGACTCCACATCGGTTTGAAGGAGACTCCACTGATAAAAGAATCTTGCATTTCCAAGAGGTGATTCTACTCTCAATGCTCCAAGCGCAAGACATAGACTTCACTGAAAGATGAAACCCCTTAACAGGGAAGAGGAAAGGCATCATGAGGGAAAACAGGTACTCAAGATGGTACCTCTTACAAAGCATTTTAATTTTTATTTTAGGTTTCCTTTACTCCTCCCTCGAATATGTTAAAAAAACTTTATTTTACCTATTGTACTTTAATAGTGATCAGGAAAGACTTGCAATTGTATTTCCTCCTCTATACATTGCACGTGCATACCCTCACCTTGTCACTGGTTATGATAAAAAGTTTTCACCTGGGCCACGAAATGATAGTGACCAAGTTGATGAATCCCATGAGACTCAGTCCAATGTTTCCCCCACTGTTCTTGGTCCAACACCCCCTAATGCCCGACATAGGTATATGCCCTTAAAGCTACCCCAAACCCTTCATGATTTACCTCCAAATTACTATGAGTACCTACCTGTGTTCGACGGAGAATCGGATATCATCTTGGATGAAAAGAACATTCAAGGGTTTGAACATTTTATAGATTTATTCGAGATTGACCATGATGATGTGTGTATGAGAGTTTTCTCTCAATCCTTGAAAGGAGACACCAAACATTGGTTCAAACATTTACATCCAGAGACCATCATCTCATGGGTAGAATTAAAGAAGGTCTTCTTAAAGTTCTGGGGCAAAGAAAAATCCTTAGAGAGACAACTCAATGAGTTTTATACCTTGAAAAGACATAGCAATGAAGCCATTTATGTGTTCAGTAGAAATTTCTCTAGCATCTATTATAATTTTTCCGAAGAAATTCAACCCTATGAAGCTGTTGCCATGCTCCATTATTCAACTACACTTCATCCAAATTTTTCTTTCCTCTTGATGGAAAGAAGACTTGAGTCCTTACAACAGATGTTTAGTAATGCTCAGGACATTCAACACAACATTCAATCATGTAATCTGATCCATAATGAGGAGTTGAATTATCAAGGGCATGAAAGCAAATGTGAACAGGAAATAGTTGATTGGAATTTTGAGCATAGAGTAGACAATATCATAGGTTGTCTCGAAGTTTCCAATGGAAATGATTTTGCAAAGAACTATATTCCACTTGTTGAGAGAAGAGGTGTTGATTTATCTTTTGATCCATCCCATGATAATCAGGGGGCTGATCGTTTTATGTATTCATTTGTAGACAGTCAAGAAGATGAATTTGCAAATTAGTTTATCAAAGAACATGTTGATATTCCAAGTTTGTTCTTGTTAGATGACATTGCATATGTTGTTGATTTTCCTATATATGATGAATATGATGATGATTATGATGTTGACTCCCTAGAACAACCAACTGCATGTTCTCTATCAAAAAATGTTCCTTTTCAGCAGTGTAATGAGAGAAATCGACCTACATATCACAGTTACAAAGAAGAAAGTATTGAATTAGCTGAAGGGAATTCCTTACCTTTATGCTTTTCTTCATTCAAATTGTTGAAAGAAAATCCTAAGATCATCATTGAGGAAAACAAAGTTGTGCTTATGAAAAACCATGCTAAATTAATGAAGCAGAATGACAAGATATCGCAACACTCTTTTCGTGTGCCTGAAAACCCTATTACTTCACTGAAATGCAACCATCTGCTGAGAATAAAATTGAAGACCGTTTCGAATCAGGTAGGACAACCCTACCATTATGTTTTGCTTCATTTGAATTTTTGAAGAAAAATATTTGTAGCATCTCAAGTCAGGGATGCTCCGAGCATGAGCAGAGTGGTGATGATAATATTATAAACGATCACATAAAGGGTCATGTCAGCTCAGATTCACAGTCTATGTTCAACTATCAGCCTAAAAAGGAAGAAGAAGTTTCTCCAAAAAGTATTGTTCAAGGTCATTTTCTCTCTCACGAAATCAATATAGATTCTCAACATGAAAAAGTGTTTCAAAGTATTTTCTCTTCCCTTGAGAATGACGTCGTGGTTCAATTTTTAAAAAACATAGATATAGATGAAGATTCTGAAATTGCATCTATGGAAGTCTCCAGCAATAAAAAAAAAACAAATGACATAGATTTTCGGGAAAGAGACGAAGCAGTATATACCACTTTTCCATTAGAAATACAGAAGGATAGCGAGGGGGCAGTGGGTTTATCTGAGTCATTTGAAAGTTAGGGTTTTGAAAATTCATCCATAAGCATTCTAGACTATGAAATAGTGCGCGCTGTTGTCTTTTCACAGTTGCTAGAAGATTATGAGCAGGAACTTATTTCAAGTAATTTGTTTGAAGGTCAAAATGGTTGTATTCAAACAAATTCACAAAAATTTAATAAAACCAAATCAGAGTTGTTAGATGAACAAGAGGATAGCCTTTATGCACATAATATGGTTGTCATATTTGAAAATGTTCAGGAATGTATGAATATTTTTGTTGATATACATGAGAAAGCAGACAAACCTGTCATTACCATTTCATTCGAAAATGTTCTCAGAACAGAAGAAATAGAGAAAAGAGAACTAACACTGATGAAAGAGGATTGTCTTTCGGTTTTTGCTCATCAAGGAGAAATGGTCTTTCACAGTTTTCAAGATCCGGTGGCCATCCTACTACAGACTTCAGTCAAAGATGAATTTGTTTCATTCATAAGCTCAGATTGTGGTTTCAATCTATTCTTTCAGCCGCCATCTTTTACGATTTTTCACCAGCTTAAGAAAAATGTGGACAAAGGAGAATCAGGAAACCAATTGCTTGATTGGCTGCATTGGCACTTTAGCATCACTTTATTGAGTAGCCATCCCAGTAGTTTTAGGGTAGGTAGGAATGTGAAAATAAGCTTATCGGTCAAACATTTTTCAGTTTGAGTTTTCTAGTACTAAAAACAGTCAGTTTTCAATAATATACTCGGGCGTCCCGCACGCAGTTGGAAGCAGTGCACAGAGCTTGGTAGCAGCAGGGTACACACATGTTTTGGGAACATCCCATGGATCAGGCACCGAGTCTACAATTTCTTTGCTACCTCGCTGGGAGGATAATATCCCCAGTTGGAGCCAATGTTATCACCTTAACAATTTTTATATCGGGATCTAAAAAAAATTTAGATTCAACAAGATGCTATACCACAGTAGAGGCGTGATAGTTTACGGTGCTTGGATATATCATGCGGCATATATAGCGGAGGCAGGAAGGGAGTAGATCGGCGGACCGTTGATTTTGAAGAATCCCCGATCCATGGTCGAGGCCTGCATCGGAGCAATGAATAGCATGGAACTTAACGTCGTGAAGGCAAACCGGGAAAACCCATTATGGTTTTGATAGGGAATGCATGGCACTCTTACACATGCATCGGGGTAGATAGCGGATTTCCCGAAACCAATTTTCGTATGGCCTCGATGTCACGTGATTCAAAATGTCACATCAATAACTCGCAGGGAGTTTGGCGGTTGGTCACATCACCTCACATCACCGGTCCATGCACTCTCCCAGATGACATGCCAAAAGGACATCTTCGCATAACTAACTCGAGGCTCATCATTCGAAGTTGGTTGATGAAGTGTGGCATACCGGCATACTGTGACAGTAATTCATGATTAAAGTACAAAAAACCATCAAGTCTCAGATATGAAATCATTTTATCTTATTCTGGGAAATTGCCATCTTATGCGTAAGGAAAACAAGCTCAACCTACATTCCTGAGTTCTGTAATTTCAAAGGGTGGACAAATCAAGGTCTCTGCAAAATTCGAAAGGTATGGATAATACTCATAAAATGGTGTATGGCGCGACTGGGTTCTCAACTAATGTACCAAGCAGGTCGATAAGTAAGAAATAAAGATGGGTATTGCAAATATTGGCAACTAAATTTCATACCGAACCTGAAACTAAGACAGATTCGGGAGTAAAATTAAATCCTGTTATGAGGGATATTGTCATAAATGAACATGCGGACAACACTTGCCACCTAGCCGCAAAGAGGAAGAGGAGCAAAAGGTGGAGGACAGAGGCCAAAACCCAGACGATAGAGAGCGTCGGAGAAAATCTTGATTGGTGGGGTACCCTGGAAGAGGAAATCGCCAAGCTAAGGTGAATCCTCACGTGAAATTTTGGTGTATTTCAGAAAGTTTTGAATAGATGTCATCTTAAGAAAAGGGAGTTCTGATATGACAGATCGGTTACTAATGGTCCCTTTAAATAGTATAATTGTTCTTCCTTTTCGTAACTTGTATCTATTTTTGAATTATGAGGAAGTCGGAACATTTTGAATTCCACATGACATCCCTCTATATATGCTTGGCCTCACGAGTATAGAAAGATTGAAAAAAAGGAGGAACCTGCCCTCTGTGCAGGAAAACTTTGTAAGTTTCTGGGATTGAAATGAATACATATGCAAAAGCATTTGGAATTGTTTATGAAAAGATTCTAATTGGCTGTGATATGAGTTCAGTCTTATTTCATAGTGTTTTTTTTCCTATATTTCTTTAATTCCATTTACATTGTCCTCTATTTAAATTGGAGAGTTAAAGGCCTAGAATTCATCTTGTGACACTCTCGGCCTAAGAAATTTACACTATGTATGTTTTTTCTTAGCTAATTCATAATTCATTCCTGTAATGCTATGATGCAGTTGGTTTTTTCCTCTTACCTCTTACCACTCTGATTTATTTTAAGTTACAACCCAGATTCATTTCCTCATTTAGCCTTTATCATTTAGAGAGTTCTATCGGCTAATCATTGTTTTCATTCAATTTCAGAATTTTGACTCCATATCCCTGTGTGTTCCTCCCCCTCCTTGTCAACAGCTTTATAAAAATCCCCAAAAAAAAAAAAATCTAGCCACCTAATTTTCAAAGAATATCAAGTGACACGAGAGAGCCCTCTCTGAGTTGAATTGGCTAGTTTTCAATTCTAAATTAGGTTGAAACAGTTACCCCTGTCGTCTGTCTTGACAACCGAGCAGATTTACAGGGTGCTAACATGTTCCATCTTTGGTAAAGGGTAATTGTCCTTCTTTGAGCTCCTGTTTAGATTTTTGAAATCAACACAAAGTTTGATCTCTCCACTCTTCTTCCTTACTGGGACCAGGTTGGCCACCCATTCATAATATCTCAAAGGGACAATGATTTGGGCATCCAACAGTTTCTTTACCTCCCTTTCCATGACAAGCAGCAGCATAGGATTAATATGTCTTAGTTTCTGCCTGAATGGCTTGGCCTCCTCTTTCAGTGGGATCTTATGCTCAATGACAGTTGTTTCATATGTTTTTAGGTCTTCATAGGTCCAGGTAAACACATCAGAAAATTCTTTCAATAGCTTAGTGTATTCTTCCCTCTGCTCCTTTGACAGGCTGCTTGATAGCTTGACAAGCTTGGGATCCCTTTCTGTGCCAATATTGAACTCAGCTACATCGGCATCATCCCTCGGATTGTTTCCCTTAACTGCCACATCATTTCTATCAAATAACCTTTCCAAAGAAACCAACCCCTTGGGAATATGATTGTTGGGCAGCTGAACAATATGATGATCAACAATTTTTTTGAGAAAAGTATCTTCCTGAGAGTCTTCTCCTAACGCAGAGTCTTGATCAATGTGCAATGCTGAAAATTCTTCAAAAGTCTCCAGGAACCTCTTGATCTCAAGATCATCCTCAAAAACCTTCCAATTCTTGACATTGTCAGGTATGGAGGGCCTGTATTTTACTTCTATATCATATCTGAGTTTGGGTAGTAGAGGAACTCTGAAATTGCTTGTTGAAACAGCCAAAGAATCAGCTACTGTATTCTCCTTTCTAGGGATGAATGAAATATTAAAATCCAAGAAGAAGATGTCAATGAGGTCCCATATTTCATTCTTATAGCTCCTGAGCCGAGGATGTTTGGCCTGATAGATATTTCTGACCTTTTGGGTGATCAACTCAGCATCACCAAACACTGATATTTTTTTAATTCCCATGTCCTTTGCAGCCCTCAAACCTAACACAAGAGCTCCATACTCTACCACATTGTTGGTAGCTTCAAATTCTAATTTGTATGACAGAGAAATGGTTTCCTGAGCAGAGGAAAAAAAAACTATTCCAGCTCTAGCACCATCTTTAGAGGAAGCCCCATCAAAGAACATTTTCCACATAGAAGTAGTTGAAGGAGAATCCTCTTGGGAGCCAATTGGCTTCTTTCTGAGTTGAAGGGGAGGTTCATGGGTGTTGGTCAGCTCCAACAAGTTGGATCCCAAATTGATGTCAAGGGAAAAGATGGGATGATTGGTGGGGTATACCTCATCACTGACAATGTAGGCCAGCTGAGCTTCTCTGTACAATCTTCTATGTTCGCCTCCAAATAATGGAATGGTGGCATATGTGAAGTCCATCTATAATGTTCCTCCAATCTTTCTTATCCATGATCTTGACAATAGCATGCAAAACTTGGGAGGAACATCAGCTACCACAATGTTCATGACCGCGCTCTTCATGGGCAGCTGAAACAATGATACTACCAAATCTTTGATGACACCAAGATGTTGCACTCTCCTTGAATCAAAGGAGTACAAATCATGATAGGCATTTGTAACTTCCAGCCCAAGCTCTTCCATGACAGTTTTGGGCATGAGGTTATGAGATGCCCTAGAATCCATCAGACAATTATGCAGCACCTTATCATGTATATTTAGGGATGTGTAGAAGGGTGGAGATGAATCATCTCTATATTATACCATAGGGCCTAGGATGACTACTGGATTTTCATCTTGGAGGTTGACTGAGTCTTTGGAATGGTAAGATGGCTCACGCTGCAAAAGCTTAGAGAGGGATTTTTTGAAATCTTCATGTTTGACTAGCTCTGAAAGGGGGATAGGGATTCTAATCTTTTGAATTTCATGTTCAAAGATAAAGGAGGGAGGAGGCTTTTGAATTTCCCTTACCTCTGAGATAGGATCTTTGGTTGTTGGAGAGAGATTCTGAGTTTTTTTTTCTTTGGTGATATTTGTTGCTTGTTTAGCAGGCTTCTCTACCATGAGGGGCTTATCAGACTTCTCTTATTTCTTCTTTGACCTGAGGTTATATTTATTGGGACTTCTATAATTGGCTTTCTCCCCCTTACTCAGCTCATTGATTTGACTATTCATAAGGGATTCTTCATATGCAGATTGAGTCAAATGGGGGAAAGAGGAGTTGTCTCCAAAACAATGGATTTCAGGATCAAGCTCATCTATCTCCTCTCCTTCTTCATGAGCAACAAGGTTATTTTGGAGAGGGGTTTGAATTCTCTGACCATCTTTGTCTCTGTTCCTCTGCTCCCTTGGCATCATCTGAGGAACATTGTTATTTGGCCTCCTGAAGTTGCCTCCGTTATCAATGTTTTGGGGATTTCTGTATGTCTGCTTCCCCTCAAATTTCATCTTCTCCATTTTTGCAGTTAATGAATTCACCATATTGGTCAATTCATCCACTTGGGGGTGAGCTATATAAGAACCATTGGTTGAGGCCTCATACTTTCCTTTCCCTTTGTCTCTGTCAGACTTGCTCCTGAGCTTATTAACTTCCAACACATTGGATTCTACTTCCAGGGATGCATCTTGCATGTTAGCCAAGGAAGTAGCTCTTGTTTCTCTGAGAAGTAGGCAGAAATCAGGGTCAAAA
Organism: Picea engelmannii; assembly: GCA_009831015.1. NCBI lineage: Eukaryota > Viridiplantae > Streptophyta > Pinopsida > Pinales > Pinaceae > Picea > Picea engelmannii. The sequence continues at coordinate 175,071 of ML802791.1, forward strand.
GCACTCACATAAGTAATTGTAGCAGAGGCTTCTGAGGGTTTTATCTCAGCAGGGATCTTATTGTACATCTTATTGAATCTTTTGGAGAAGTTAGAGACAGACTCTCCTTCCTTTCTTTTCAAGGACCCAAACTATATCATGTAGTACATGAGATATTTTTTATCTCCCCATTGTCCCAAGAAGGCATTATATAAAGCCTCAATCCCAATAATAGATCCAGGGGTCAGTCCCCTAAACCATTTCCTAACCTCACCATCAAGGCTCTGGACAAAAACTCTCATCCAGACATCTTCATTTTCAATGTTCAGGTTGTCTGCATAACTGTAGAAGGCAGCAAGGTGCTTGTCAGCAGTTATGTCTTCCTATCCAGTGAATTTAGGCATGTATTTGAGATAATCTCCAGCGGGGAGAGGATTCAAGGGTTGAGGTAGAACTAGAGGAGCATACCTCCCAGCCACAATGGAATCCATTCTATTTACAGGGGGATTAGCACCTGCCATAGGGATATTAGGTGGAATAGAACTAGGAGGAGAAGGTGTTCAGACAGGGGAAATTGGAACAGAGCTTGTAGGAGAGAAAGGAAATAGCAGAGGATTCAGAGAAAAGGCTACAGGGCTTGAGTCAGCAGAGGCTTCTCTCTCCGTAGTAGCAGCAATAGTAATAGGAGGAGGGGTGGTAAATCTCGGAGTGGGAAAATTTTTTGTGGTCCTAGGTCTAGAACAAGGAACAACTTCAGGGGAGAAAGGAGTGACAAGGCTTTCTCCCTCCAACACTAGACCAGGAGGGGAAAACTCAATAGGAACACTTCCGAAGTTTAAAGTTCTGGAAACTCCAGCAGTAGGTATGACAAGGGTGTGAGTAGAAAAAGGAGTTTCTATAGAAGAAGATGGGATATTATCAGAAGTACTTGGTTCAGCAATAGAAGCTCCTTATCAAGAGGCCTTTTCCTTTCTGATAATCTTCTCTGGGTCATCTTCAGGCATAGCTAGAGGCAGTTGTAGATGAGACCGCGTGTGTCTGCCTCGGGAAGCCACAACTGAAACAGAAGATCCGCCACAGTGGACTCGCACAATGGAGTCTCCAGGTGCACAACAACATTCTTGGATGGCTCTGATACCTGATGCACCTTCATAATCAGAGGCTCAATGACATTCAATCCTGGGGAAAATCTTCAACTTCATCCCCGGTAACAATGCCAAAAATGTTAGCACCAAAAGTCACTCCTGGATTGTAGCAGGAGTAATCTTGATACCCATAAGTTTATATGTCAAAATTATTTATAAAAGGGTGACCGAATGGAAGAAAACTCAAAACAGTATCGCTTCGACTCAGAATCCTGGACCGGATTATGCATGAACAAGTGAGGTCTTGATCTAACTTCCATTAGTAAGTTGAGTTTAAAATGAGCAGAGGGAAGACTTGGTGATAAATATGAACAAGACTGCTATGGGCATCATGCCTTCCAGCAGCTTGGAGAATAAAAACAAAACACTAAAATGTACCTAAGTGACACAGCTACAACAACTATAAGGACAACTCGACTGGATCTTCCAATTCAGAGCATCTCAAAACTACCGTAACAACTTGACTAGATCCTCCAATTCTAATTTATTCAGTGTGAGAGGGAGAAGGTAGCATAGGAAACTGATTAAAACTGGTGCAAACATGCAGTGATCAAACATACATCATCCTACAATATCACAACCCTCGACTGGATCCTCCAATTCCGAGTGTTTTAACGCAGAGCTTACAGAGATGGAAAGAAGATGACTTTCATTAAACAGGAAGTCTCAAATACAAATGCAACACCAAGAAAACCAATGCTTCATCAAAACTTTACAGTCGGGAGCTTATCTCTACCATCAATAGATACAAAAATGGCAAAAATGCCTACATAAACTTGGAACTGGCTCGGACTCCCTGAAACACCATCATGTCAGGAGATCAATTCTTGATATTGAGGATCTTCTCTGTTAGGCTGCGCATGAAGACATTGGGCAGACTTCCCATGTAGTCTTTTGATGGACGTGATCTTTGTCAGAAAGGACTGGCAGTCACCTCTGCGCTTTTCTTTTCCCGACTTTCCATTTAAGGGAGGAGTCGATGTCTCACCCACCTTCTGCATTTTCATTAACTGATTCTCAGGATTTGGAAAGACTCTGGTCAACTCTACTCCTGCAGGACATGGCAGTCTCCCTTTGGTTGTTGTTTCTTTTTTGGGAATCTACGAGGAGGCCCTGTCTACTGACATGGACAAGGATAACATGGGGTGCATGACACAAAATGGTTTAATGGGGGGGAAACATAGGAAGTGGTGATTTAATTTGTGTGGCATGGGAGTGAGGGGATGGGAGGCCATGTTCATAGGCACGACAGAGGGAAAGCGATCAGGTGGATGAGTGGTAAGAATTGTGGATGCTGAGGTGGAGGTAACAGGTGATGGAGACATGGGGGTATAGGTGTCAGGAGAAAGAGGGACGAAAGAAAAGAGGAAACGACACCTGGAAAGGTAGAGGACAGGTGTATGGTGCTAACTTGGCAAGGAAGGAGGATGTGATGGTGAAGGGAGAGTGAAGGAAGTCGGTTAGGGAGGAGATGAATGGGAGTGGGAGACACACGGCAGGAGGCAAGAGGACAATGAGCGATTTCGAGACGGTGATAGGTCGAGAAGAGGATGAGTGGGGGACAGATGGAAGGATAGGACTGGCAGGCGGGCTTGGGAGGCAGGTGTCAGGATAACGAGGGGGCCATGTGAGAACTGGTTAATTCCAGACCCCCCCCCCACCTTAAAGGCAGAAGAGAAAGGGGGGTCCGGAATCAAACCTCAACCATAGATCTGGGCACTTGAATCCCAGCCGTTCAAACTTGCGTGACACCATATCGGACCCCCTCCCCCCCCCATGCTAAAGGTAGAACGTCAGGGGGGATCTGGAATCGGACCTTGTCTGTAGTTTTGGGCGCGTGGATCACGGCTGCCCAAATCTACGCCCATTTTAAATCATACGCGCCTACTCACGAAACTTAGGACAAGTGGGTTTTTGACCCACTTTTGTCATTTTTTTTGCCAAAGGGGGCATTCGCTAGGAAAACATCCTCCTTACAACATTAGGTGATAACAGAATCAATGGGAACTTTTTTGCCCTACATTCGAATAATAAGAATGAGTGAAACATTCTAGACTATATGAGGTTTTGCGTACAATATAGCATGCAGAAGATCGTCCACATCAAAGGATTGAATTACCCAGCTCTAATTATGATTATCAACATTTTTAAAAGTTTTGTTATAGTTGAAAGTTAGTGTCTTGCCATACTAAATTATAAAAAAGAGAGATCATGACAAATCTTAGAGAAGATACAATTGAAAATTTGTTACAAACATCTTAATTAAGAGTTACAATTAATATTTCGAGGTGGTAGGTGTTGGGAAGGGAATTGTTTACAACCCTGCATGATATTATGAGTTGACTTATCATTGGGGATTAGGGGAAACTACTACTAACCAGATTGGAGCATTATCCCTCTATCAAGGAATCAAACTTTTGTGAGCAAGATGAGTTAGAAATCTAATCGTCATTAGTGATCATTTTATTATCATTCAAAAAATGAGAAACTTGTATTTTAGTCCATCATCTAATCTAGATAGATGAATTGATTGAGTCCATAGGATAGCCAGGTATTTTGAATCATTAGAATATTTTCAAACTTTTTGCAATCATAACTCTCAAGCAAATTCCTTGGCAAAAATGGGCGTGCAAATGGAACAACGTATGTTGTGAAAAAATGGGGGGGAGGGGGGGGTGTCAAACATTGACCTTCTTCCATGATTAGTTTCCCCAAGAATTTTAGGATCTCATTGTTGAACACACCAACCACACTTAGAGGGGGGGCGAATGAGTGTGGGGCTCTTTTACAAAACTCCCCTTTCACAAAACTCCTTAGTTAGCAATCACCATTTATTCATCACTTATTACTATCATTTATAACCAGTCAAATGTGAACATATATCAGCAACAGATAACAACAACATATATCATCAACAAGTCATTACCACAAGGAACACAAAAAACACAAGACATATGTACAATTTTCTTTTTATTACAAAATTGTATTTAATCCACAAGACTTAGCTTATAATCCACAAGAGCAACAACTTTATAATCCAAGACTTAGCTTACACAACTCAGCACCAACTGAGAAGAGGCATCAATCCTCAACATATACCAATCTATCAGCAGGTACGTGACCTTCCAATAGTGCATCACGCGTATGTGCGCGCCCTACCAGTAGTACAACTCACGTATGTACGTGGCCTTACTGTACTATAGCATGTGTAACTTATGACAACCAATACAACCATATCACAATATTCATACCAAGAATGCCTTAAGCATTCACCATACAATAAGCAAGAGTATCCATCAAGACAACTATGTAACCATACCAGAGTTTCTATGGCAGACCTGAGCCCATAGAATGTAGATCTGGAACTTGCTTCAGCCTTCAAGAGCCTGGCACCATCTTACACTCAAGTCTTCATGACTTCCATCTGTTAGGATATTTAGACAGTTGGGGGTTAGTTAAGATCTACTTGGTCTAATGTTTCATTAGGTAAAAGTGTGTTTCTTAGTGTGTTTCTTTAGTATGCATTAGTATTCATTTGTAGTTAGGAAATCCAACAGTCATGATATGTTCCCGACATAGAGTGATCTGACGGTTCATACTCTCCTCAATCTTAAAAACCATTGATCTGTGGCTTAGCACCCGATTATTCCATGATCTCTATTTAAAGAGCATGGATGGTCATTTGTCGATGATCGATTGTGATAAAATCTTGTGTAAAATCTCTCTGTAATCTTTTTCTTTGCATTAATAAACTGCTCCAAGTGGTTGCATTGGCTAGGGCCGTGGATGTTTCCCCGTAGGGGTTTTACCACATGAAAACATCAGTGTGTTGATCTTTGATTTGGTTATGTGAGTTGTTACTGAAGGTGTTCATCCTCTTTTGGAATACTTGTGTTTTCAAACATGGTATCAGAGCTTGTTTGAAGACCCACTCCTGTTGTAGATCGAGATCGTGAAGTCGAGTTGTCTCATCTCCATTTTCTATCATTTTTGTACATTTCTAGGATGAGGGGAATGTTCCATTGTGTTCGGAGAACTCGTTTCATTCAGGAACACTTTTCATTTCACTCGAAAAGGTTTTGAATTTGCCCAAGATACGGCCATTACAGTCAGATCCGGAGGTATAAAGCCTGAATATGCATTTTTTTAATTTCTGCAAAGTTTTATTTTGGTTTTATTTCGGTTTGTATTTTTTTATTTCTGGGTTGCTACTCTTTTAGATTTGCACATTCTCTTTTCCCTGCACCCTGTGCGATCTCGGAAAATCAGAAACAAATAGGAAAAAGGTGCATCTTCTGGGTAAGCTAACCGAGATCTAGCATAAGAATTTTTTTTCTTGTGTGAAAAAGAGTATTTTTTTAGCACGCTCTCCAAGGTCGTCTTCAACAACAACAACAACACCCCCAATCCTCCTTCTGAACATTACAATATGTTTTGCTAGACCATTTGGTTAAAACTTGCCTTATTAAGTAAGAGGTCTTGAGTTCAAGTCTCTCTTTTGTGACTTTTTTGAAAAAGTTCATGCTAAAATTGTAAAGTGTATTTCACTTCAAGTATAAAAGTGAATCGCTATAAGTAGCTTTAATATTTTGTTTTAGAGTTATTTATTTTTCATGCAGCTTTTCTGTTATAAAGTAACTTCATTGTAAAAGTGATCCCCACTTCTCTTTATAAAAGTGGGTCACTTCATAAAGCAGCTTACACTATCACGTGGTCATTTGGTTGTCGTTTATATTTTTTTTTAAAAGGGCATAATTTTCACATCGGAAGTCCATTTTCAGTGTCGTTTTTTTTTAAAACCGCATAATTTTTCGAGTTATTTCCATCCAGATCATCAGTTTTATTTTTTAGATCCATATTATCTGCATATTTAATATGGCTTCTACAAGTAATGTTTTTCTTACCAGCACCAACTACTTCCAATGGAAATCTCATATGGAAGATTTATTAATAAGTAAAGGCTTGTACCAGATTACCTTGGGAAAGAAAAAAGAACCCACTGATGATGATAAGAAAGCCAAATGGGCTAATAGGAGTGATGAAGCATGTGGACTAATCGAAATGTCCATCTCTCATGATTTAAGAGACCACCTCCAAGAAATTGATGACCTCGAAGAAGCTTGGGACAAGATTGAATCTGTATTTAGTAAACTCAATTTTATTCGAGCACAATAGTTAGAAAATCAAGTACTGACCTTGAGTCCAAGTGATTTTTCTTGCCTTGGAGACTATCTATCTAGGTTTAAAACACTCAGAATTTTATGTGAAGAATGTAAGATAAAAATGGAGGAAGAGCGTTGCATCTATCTTATTCTTTCTAAGATAGGTAGTGCATATTATGTTTTTGTATCTACCTTTTATTCCATGAGAGAGGCTCTAGGGAAAGCTTATGAAAAAACCACTCTTGAGTCCTTTTTTCTGCTTTGATTAGAGAGGAATATAAGCTTGTACAACTTGGAGTGATCAACACTGCAAGTACCTCCAACAAAGCCTTAGTTGCCCAGCAGAAAGATAAACCCAATAATCCCAAGAAGCAACATCCTTTCCAAAACAACAAGCAATATAAGGGTCCCAAACCCACTCAGACATCTTTTTCTCCGAATGGAGACAAAGGAGAAAAATATAAAAATAAGAAGACTGACAGACATTGCAAATTTTGTGATAAAGATGGTCATGATGAGTCCAAATGTTTCAAGAATATGGAAGCTTTAGAAGTAGTGACGAAGAAGCACAACATCAGTATTGATCCTACTTATTCTTCTTCTTCTCATGGACATGCACTTTCTGCTTCTGGTTTCTCCTTCAATACACCTTCTACTTCTACTTCTAATAAGTAGCTTATTGATTATGGAGCATCTTATCATATGGCTAAGGATAAAGGCATATTTTCTACTCTAAATGAATGTAACATCAAGAAAATATTTGTTGGTGATGATAGATCTCTTAGTGTTGAAGGATATCGAACAGTACAAGTAGAAAAATGGCCATTTCAATGATGTATTATGTGTTCCAAGTCTTTCTTGTAAACTTCTATCAGTGTATCCAATCACTCATTCAGGTGAAGGTAAAACCGTAGATTTTTCACCTCACCAAGTTGTAATAAAGGATCTAAAAGATTCTAATCATGTTCTTGCAACTGGAATTGTTGATGATATTACCAGGTTGTACAAGTTTGACAACTTTGGGTCATCATCTTTTTCATCAATTTTTCTTGCTCATAGTGATGACTTGAGAAAACTTTGGGATGAGTGGTTTGGTCATCTAAACTATTGCTCATTGCAGAAACTATGTAATCAACAGATGGTGATTGATCTTCCTCTTGTTTCATGAAGAGAAGGTGTTTGTGTCGGTTGTGTTCTAGGAAAACATCATTGGGATAGTTTTGAAAAATGTGCCTCTTGGCATGCCCCAGGTCCTTTGCAACTTGTTCACGGTGATTTGTGTGGTCCACTTTCTTCTCCTTCTTTTTTTGGGTGCAATTATTTCTTAACTTTCATTGATGACTTTTCCATATGTACTTGGGTTTACTTCTTAAAACTTAAGAGCAAAGTTTTTGACAAGTTTTTGGCCTACAAGGCCCTTGTAGAAAAACAATCTGGCCATCAAATTCAAAGGTTAAGAATAGATAATGGAGGCGAATATGTGAACAATAATTTTACAAATTACTGCACTACGCAGGGAATCCAAATGCAACACACTGTTCCATATACACCACAACAAAATGGTGTTGCTGAGAGAAAGAACCACACATTAAAAGAAATGGCTAATTGTATGATCCAATCTAAGGGATTAAGTCTAAAGTATTGGGCGGAAGCCAT
>ML802791.1:183062-198930 GCA_009831015.1 Picea engelmannii
GTAAATCGCACTCCCACAAAGGCTCTTAAAAATATAACACCGGAAGAAGCTTGGACTAAAATTAAACCAGATGTAAGTCACTTCCGTGTATTTGGCAGTATAGCATGGGCTCACATTCCTGATGAGAAAAGGAAAGCATTGCACCCTAAAAGTGAGAAGTGTATATTTGTTGGTTATTCTAAAGATGTCAAAGGTTACAGACTTATTCAATCACATTGTAATGAAATTATTATTAGAAGAGATGTTAAATTTGATGAAAATCTCTTGGCCTACGAGCCTAATTCAGTGTTTGTGCCTTCTTTGGCCTGCGAGCCTAATTCGGTGGTTGTGCCTTCTTCGGCCTGCGAGCCATTTTTAGCATTTGTGCCTTCTTCTGATCTAGATTATTCTTCAGATGATGACAGTGAGGATGAAAATACACCTCCGCCTGCTCACCCTCCTCTCGATGAGTCCTTTGAACCTGAACCAGCACCAGTTCCACTGCTTCCTACATGGGTCTTTTCAACATGAGAAGCAGCTAGTGATCTTGTCAGTGATCCTTCATATCAACGTCAGAAACGTTCACAGTTCCAGCGAGCCTCTTCTCTTTTGGCTCAAGTTTAAGAAACTCATGATCCAAAGACATTTGCAGAAGCTTCAAGTCATCCAGATTGGGATACAATAATGAATGAAGAGTATCGTTCTTTAATGGAAAACGATACTTGAGATCTTGTACCTCTTCCAAAAGGAAGAAAACTTGTCAGATGTAAATGGGTCTACAGAACTAAGTATGCATCAGATGGAAGTGTTGAAAGACACAAGGCTCATTTAGTTTCCAAAGGATTTTCCCAAGTTGAAGGAATTGACTATCATGAAACCTTTGCCCCTGTAACCAAAATGAATTCCATCCGCCTTGTTCTTTCCCTTGTCGCCTCACATAAATGGGAGGTCCATCAAATGGATGTTAAATCTGCCTTCTTGCATGGAGATTTGCAAGAAGAAATTTACATGGAACAACCTCCTAGCTATGTCCAGAATGACTCTAGCCTTGTTTGTCGCCTTAAGAAATCTCTTTATGGTCTCAAGCAATCTCTCCGAGCTTGATATGCCAAAATGGACACCTTTCTTATTGCCACTAGATTCTCTAGATTCCATTATGATCCTAATGTCTATACCAAGAAAGTAGGAAGCCATCTCATAATCCTTTTCCTTTATGTTGATGACCTTATCCTTACTGGTAGTGACTCAAAAAAATTTAAACCATGTGAAAACTAGCCTTAAGAAGAAATTTGAAATGACAGACTTAGTTTTTTTGCACTACTTCCTTGGCCTCCAATTTTTGCAAACCAATGAAGGAATTTTTATTTCCCAGTCTAAGTATGCTTGTGACCTTCTTCGTCGCTTTCACATGGACAATTGTAAACCAACCGCTTCTCCCTTCCAGTTTGGAGTTAAGCTTACTGCCACCTATACTTCTCCTGAAGTTGATTCCACCCTGTACCGTCAGTTAGTTGGTAGCCTCTTATACTTTACTCATACCCATCCTGATCTTTCCTTTGTTGTTGGTCTTGTTGCCTGGTATATGCAAACACCCCATGAAATCCATTGGAAAGTAGCTAAAAGGATACTTCGTTATGTCCATGGTACATTTCAGTTTGGGATACATTACAGTTCAGGGGGGGCTCCTTTATTGGTTGGTTTCACTAATTCAGATTGGGTCGGCGACCCTAATGATCGGAATTCTACTGCAGGTTATGTTTTCATCCTTGGTTCAGGACCTGTCACTTGGGCCTGTAAGAAACAACAGGCTATTTCACTTTCTTCAGCAGAAGCAAAGTATCGAGCAATGGTAAATGCAAGTCAGGAAGCCTTGTGGCTTCGACGGATCCTTTCATAGTTTGGATTCCATCAATAGCATCCGACCAGCCTTTGGTGCGATAATTAGAGTGCCATCAAGCTCATGAAAGACCCAGTTCAACATCAACGTAGAAAACACATCGAGATCCACATGCACTTCATCAGAAATCCCATTCATGATCAAGTTATTGAAGTGCTCTTTTGTCCTACAGAAGATCAAGTTGCAGACATTTTCACAAAGTCTCTTACAGAAGAGAAGTTTTCCAAACTTCGATCTATGTTAGGAGTTCAAGAAGTTTTCATTAAGGGGGGATAGGCTCTAATGCCTCCTTCCTTCTCCTATTGTGTCAGTATTGTAAATCATTCAATCCTATCCCAAGTTGTTCTTAAGGGGGGATGTTAGGATATTTAGACACTTAGGAGTTAGTTAAGATCTACTTGGTCTAATGTGTCGTTAGGTAAAAGTGTGTTTCTTAGTGTATTTATTTAGTATGTATTAGTATGCATTTGTAGTTAGGAAATTCGACTGTCATGATATGTTCCCGACATAGAGTGATCTGACGGTTCATACTCTCCTCAATCTTAACAGCCATTTATCTGTGGCTTAACACCCGATTGGTCCATGATCTCTATTTAAAGAGCATGGAGGGTCATTTGTCGATGATAGATTGTGAGAAACTCTTTTGTAAAATCTCTCTATAATCTTTTTCTTTGCATTAATAAACTGCTCCAAGTGGCCACGTTGGCTGGGGCCATGGATGTTTCCCCATAGGGGTTTTAGCACATGAAAACATCGGTGTGTTGATCTTTGATCTGGTTATGTGAATGGTTACTGAAGGTGTTCGTCCTCTTTTGGAATACATGTGTCTCTGCCTTCCTTTATCCTGCGTGTGTATGCATTCTGCCTCATTGTAGCTCGCGTATGTACGCGCTCTGGACCACTACTACTTGTGTACTCCTTCAGAAACTAGGGTTTCTAAACTTCCAAAACTTTCATCATCATGATCTCAAACTTACGAAAATTTTGATGCATCCATGAGATCCTCCATTCAATCTCTCTCTCAAAATAGATATTCAATATATGCTCAAGAGATATTTTTTACAAGAGACCCCTTGCCTCTTATTTACAATCTCCAAGTAGCTTCCTTAGAAGCATCTTCTAGGTAACTTTGCCCACATAGCCACTTTGTCTACATAGTCACCTATGTCCAACTTTTCCCAATTTTCCACTTGTCCATGTATCCAATAGCCACTTGACCACTTAACCCACTTTCCTATTTTTAGGGTTAACCTTCTCATAATTACTTTCCATAAATAGAAAGTTCTCCATTTACTTTATTAAAATAATCCTCCTTGACTTTGTCACTTCACTTTATTATTTAAATAATCCTCTTGCTTTGCAGTCACTTTGACTTCTTTGACCTTTTGGGGCTTCAAGCCAACATATGAGGGTCCTCCAACTTCGTAAGGCCATAAATATCAAATCGTGAGGAGTTATGTGGCGTTCCACATACCACCAGAAATGGCATGACAAGCATTATCCATATAGGATAGTTTCACTAACAAATTCACTGATCATTATCTCATTATTCCACTATTAAGCATGGGTTCTCTAACCATACTTCTAGGATAACTCAATCGTAAAGCGTCTTCCCGTGACGGCTTTCACCATAAGGGGACCACTTTGGAGTTCATCCATTTGTACTTCTTAACAAGACAATAATGAGTCATATTTACATCAATATATCACTATGACATTGTCCCTTTGTCATTTGTTCCATTCATGATCACATGATCCAATGATCAATACATGAATGTATCAAACCATCAATGAAAACACATCAATCCATCTTCATCTATGCAACATATATCAATGAAAACTCATTGATCATCTTAATCTATGCATGACATCATATGAATATGATCCCACTTGACATCATTCCATTCTCATCAAGGATAATACATATTACATTAGTATGCTATGACAAGACATTGTTCCTTTGACATCAAACTTTTGATATCAATCATCAATCAATCAATCACTCAATCCTTTGGCATCAACCCTTTGACATCAATGACAACATGATCCAACAATCTCCCCCTTTGGCATTGATGGCAATACCAACATTGATGTCAACACCAATTATTGATGGCAACATGTTGACAAAGCATTGTTCTACATCAATAGTCATCTCAATCACATCAATGTGACTATCTCTCCCCCTTTGACATCAATGGAAAAGGGTAGTTATCTCCTTGGGGCAGCTCCCCCTATCTGAACTCTCCTTGGGGTTGCTCCCCCTACTTGAATGCCTTTTATATTCCTCTCAATAATATCTCCCCTTTTGAACAAGGGATATCATTGCATGAATGCATTTGATCTTCCTCTCAATAATATCTCCCCTTTTGAACAAGGGATATCATTCTGATGTAATGTTGAAGATATATAGCTCATGCTTCCCTTGGAACTATGCTTGCATCTATGTGACCAACGCTCCCCCTGGAACCATGCCTCTGTCCTCTGCATTTGATAAATCTCTCCTCCTAGAATTATGGTAAGAAGAATGACTCCCCCTATGGGTATGTCTCCCCTTATCTTCTCTGCAATATGAAAAATATGCTACCACTGTAATCTACTTCCGCTACAAATGCTACTGCTCAACCAAAACATAGATCAAACACTCTTTATATGATGATCCTTGGACCTGTCCATGAATAAAACTTGTGCCATACCATACATCATGAAGCAAAAGATATGTCAACAATGAAATAGAGAATCATGAACAAAACATCAACCAAGTACATCATGTACCAAATTGTGTGCCAATGTGCACAACACCCATGTACATCAACCATGTACATCAATACCATAGAATATGCCATAAGATATCATCAATGGAATGTATCAACCATATGCCTCTACCAACATTCCAACCATGAGCTTCAAACAAGTGTCATATCACCCATGACATGCTTCTATCATGAACCAAGTGCCACAACCATGTATCTCAATCAATCAAGTGTTTCAACTATATCATCATGTACCAAAGTATATTCTAAACAAGTAATACCAATGGTGTACTTTGGCCTAGTACTATCATCCACAGACATATACCATCTATGAGTGCATCAACATAGCACTAATCATGTATCACCACATGTACCAAGCAAGTGCATAAACCATGCACCAACACCACAATAAGATGAACTGCAATCAAGATGTGTCCTCAAGCATGTATGCCATATCCACCATAAAACATGGGCCAATCATACTTCTAGTAGGTGCCTCTAACAATGTACCAAAAGTGTACCAATCATGCATCAACTATAAATTAAGATATGACTCATCAATGATGTACAACATGACCACTTCATCAACTTATCAACCACATGTCCCAATATGTATCCCATCCATATGCCAAATGCATGCACCAAGATATCCAACAAATATGCTTCCAATAGTACGTCATAAGATATCAATGAAACTCAAAGATGTACCAGCCATGTATCCCAGCAGATCAGCCTCAACCTCCATTCACTGCAACAAATACTAAGCATCCAATAATACATGTACTAGAAGTGTGCCTCAATAGATCAATTACATCCCTAGCTAGCATCATCATGATATATCTCATAACCAAAGTGCCATCACTTCACTGTCACAATCAACATTGTTCTTCAACAGAAAAATGTCTCAATCCACACTCTAGGGTTAGTACCATGCATCCAAGATAGTCTTTCAACACTCAATCATATGTCACCACCATACATACATCAATTATGTATGCCAACATGTAATCATGAAAACCTGCAGCAAACAATGTCAGAAACAAACCATGTCAGACCCTGCAACACAGAGTTATACCATCATACCATGCTGCAATTTTTATGCATAGCCTTTTTCTGAAGGCTTTACCACATATATGTAGTCTATTGCACAGACATCTCATGTATGTACGCGACCTACTCATAGTTCAACATGTGCATGTACGTGACTGTTACCATTGTAACCTGCGTATGCTTCTGAAGATGGCAAACTTGAGCTTCCCTTAAGGCTTCCATTCTGCTCTGGTTGTTCAGTCTTCTTTACCCACTTCTGAAGGTGTCCCTGCTTCTTAGAAATTTAGCTCTAAGCTTCCATCTTTTCGAAAATGTCTTCCTTCTGAACTTCATGTCTTCTTCTAGTCATGCTATATGAAGTCCTTATCGTGTACTTTCTTCTAATGTTCTAGCAATCCTGGGATTTGTGACCAAATCCACTACAGTTGTAGCATCTCATGATGTGACAGTGAGCAACAATGTGTCCTACTTGATTACATCTCCAACATATTAAGGTGTTATGAAATCTTTCATTATCTCTCATTGCATACAATCTGCACTCCAAGGCTTTGTGACCATATTCATTACATGAGTAACAATGACCATGAAAACATTTCCATACATTTTCTTTGGTGTCCATCTTGAAGGTGTCTCTCTTCCTTGAGGTGTAAATATGGCTTCTTGATGTCTTCCTTGCTTTGTTCTTTTGAAACTTTCCTTGCCTTGTGTAGATGGTTGACTTGCAACATTATTTCCATCCTTTGAGAGTGAGGAACTTACCTCATGCTTCTTTGAGGTGCTTGCTTCAACATGTGCAGCTTCTTTGTTGTATCCAAGACCTGATTTATCATTTGGTGATCTTTGACTATCCAAGATTTCATTCAAGATTGTTGAGCTATTCAAGAATTTGTTTGAATTCTCTACTTTCTTTCTAAGATCAACAACTTCAGCCTCCAACTTTGACATGACTCTTCCTTTTCATTTACTTGATTCTTTAGTAATTCCTCTATCCTTTTGGCTTCTTTAATTTGGGTCTTGAGATGGATATTAACTTCAAGACTTTTGTTAATCTCATCATCTAGCTTCTTATTCTCTTATATTTCATTCCTTAGTCTTTCGATCACTTCTTCTTTCTCTTCTAATTGAGTATTTTTATTTTCTTCTTGTTCTTTGAGCATTTCTTTTAACTTCAAGATATGCTTTTGATTCTTCTTAAGAAACTTTTTAGTGTTGTTGGAAAGATAGTTATATTCTATGTAAAATTGGTCATAGTTGTATTCAAATAGACCCCATTCAACTTTCCTTTTAAGCTCTGATAGTTCTTCTTCTACTTTTTCCATGGGATAACCATTATCTAACTCTACAGATTCTTCTTCACTTGTAGAGAAATATTCAACATCATCACATTTTGAAATATTGCAATCAGGGAGTTTTGGAGATTCTTTACCTTCATTGATCTTGATGGAATTGTCTTCAAGGTCTTCCTTTTTGCCAACATCGTCACATTTAGAATCACTGCAAATAGAGGACTTTGGAGATTCTTTACCTTCATTGTTCTCTATGGAGTTGTCTTTAGTGTCTTCCTTCTTCCTTTGGTATGTCTTCTCTAGCTTTAGCCATATATCCTTGGTGGTAGTGCATTGTCCCATGCTTTCTTTGATAGAAATTCAGAGTCCACTAAAAATAGTCTTGAGAGCCAATGCATCATTCTTCTTCTCATCCCTTTGAGCTGCAAACTTTGACTTGTTCTTCAATGGAACTGATCCACCAATAGTTTCCTTCCAAATACCCACTCCTATTTCCTTCAAATTCACTTTCATTTCTATTATCCATGTAGAATAGTTTTCCTCATCAAGGATTGTAACTTCACCATCCATTTGTGTGTCCATGGATCTCCTCCAGGCTTGTTAAGGCTTATAGAGAAGGTCCTCTTTGATACCAATTGTTGAACACACCGACCACACTTAGAGGGGGGGTGAATGAGTGTGGGACTCTTTTAAAAAACTTCCCTTTCACAAAACTCCTTAGTTAGCAATCACCATTTATTCATTAATTATTACTGTCATTTATAACCAGTCAAATGTGAACATATATAAGCAACTGATAACAACAACATATATCATCAACAAGTCATCACCACAAGGAACACAAAGAACACAAGATGTATGTACAATTTTCTTTTTATTACGGACTACAATCCTTGGGTTATCAACAACAACTGTATAGAGTTACAACTCCACAAGAGAAACAACTCTATAATGCAAGACTTAGCTTACACAACTTAGCACCAACTGAGAAGAGGCATCAATCCTCAATAGATACCAATATGTCAACAAGTACGTGACATGCATGTAATGCAACGCGCGTATGTACATGCCCTACCAGTAGTAAAGCTTGCATATGTGCATGCCCTACCAGTAGTAAAGTTTGCGTATGTACGCGGCCTGACTATACTATAGCCCACATATGACTTCTGAGTTACTTAGGGTTTTCTCTTCATGAAAAACTCAGATCCTCTACAGCCTTCAGTCATTCACTTATGTCTTTCACTTGTCCAATCTGAACCATAACCAATCTCAACACATCCATGCTCTCCCACAACTTACTCATGCAACTCAACCATACAATATGAATGTTACTCAATCATGTATAAGTAACTAGTATACTATGGAAATCATATTAGTATTGAACCATAAGAGTGTTTCTCACTCTATCAATCAACCAATACAACCATATCACAATATTCATACCAAGAATTCCTTAAGCATTCACCATACAATAAGCAAGAGTATCCATCAAGACAACTATGTAACCATACCAAAGTTTCTATGGTAGACCCGAGCCCATAGAATGCATATTTGGAACTTGCTTCAGCCTTCAAGAGCCTAGCACCAGCTTACACTCAATTATTCATGACTTCCATCCAACTGTACGCGCTCTGCCTTCCTTTAGCCCGCGTGTGTATGCGTTCTGCCTCACTGTAGCTCGAGTATGTACCCGCTCTGGCCCACTATAACTTGTGTACTCCTTCAGAAACTAGGATTTCTTAACTTTCGAAACTTTCATTGTCATGATCTCAGACTTATGGAAATTTTGATGCATCCATGAGATCCTCCAGTCAATCTCTCTCTCATAATAGATCTTCAAGATATGCTCAAGAGATATTTTTTACAAGAGACCCCTTACCTCTTATTTATACTCTCCAAGTAGCTTTCTTAGAAGCATCTTCTAGGTCACTTTGCCCACATAGTCACCTATGTCCAACTTTGCCCAATTTTCCACTTGTCCATGTATCCAATAGCCACTTGACCACTTAACCCACTTTCCTCTTTTTAGGGTTAACCTTCTCATAATTATTTTCCATAAATAAAAAGTTCTCCATTTACTTTATTAAAATAATCCTCCTTGACTTTTTCACTTCACCTTATTATTTAAATAATCCTCCTTCTTTGCAAGCACTTTGACTTCTTTGACCTTTTGGGACTTCAAGCCAACATATGAGGGTCCTCCAACTTCGTAAGGCCATAACTCTGAAACCGTGAGGAGTTATGTGGCATTCCACATACCACCAGAAATGGCATGACAAGCACTATCCATATAGGATAGTTTCATTGACAAATTCACTGATCATCATCTCATTATTACACTATTAAGCATGAGTTATCTAACCATACTTCTAGGATAACTCAATCATAAAGCATCTTCCTATGAGGGATTTCACCATAAGGGGACCACTTTGGAGTTCATCCATTTGTACTTCTTAACAAGACAATAATGAGTCATATTTACATCAATATATCACTATGACATTGTCCCTTTGTCATTGATTCCATGCATGATCACATGATCCAAAGATCAATACATGAATGCATCAAACCATCAATGACAACACATCAATCCATCTTCATCTATGCAACACATATCAATGACAACTCATTGATCATATTCATTTATGCATGACATCATATGACTATGATTCCACTTGACATCATTCCATTCTCATCAAGGATAATACATATTACATTAGTATGCCATGACAAGACATTGTTCCTTTGACATCAACTTTTGACATCAATCATCAATCAATCACTCAATCCTTTGGCATCAACCCTTTGACATCAATGACAACATGATCCAACACTCATACCATCTTGTTAACTTTGACAAGTGGCTAATCAATTTATTTTGAGCACATTGGAGTTTTAATCCACCCCACCCCCTATACCCTTCCATTGTTCTCTCATGCTTGGGAGGAGGTAGTGTTTAATGAAGGTTGGGATGTCTTTACACTGTGGAGGTGGGATTTATGGATTGCAGGGGGGACTGCTTCATCATAGTTGTGAGGAAATGTGGTTATTGAAAGAGGTCGAGATATGTTCTTGTATACGCCCCACTAGTGGAGGTCCGACTAGATATTGGTTGGCTCGTTTTATGGTGTTTGTTGATCGATAGGGGTTTTTCATTTTTGGGCCACATATCTTGAATCAATCCTTCATTTTGTAATGTCCCCATTTTGGGACATTATAACATTACAACATTTCAAAGTGGTATGCCTACCCGAGTAGCCAGATAGGGGTGACAGAGAGTTCGGTAGATATTGAGGGGTTTATTTGGGCCTGAATTGCATAGTTCATCATCAGGATCCATTCCGCACAACTTGGATTTGGTTTCGTTGCATTCTGACGATTTTCATAATTTTGAGTTATTATGGGTCATATCTTAATTAAATTCACTAAGAAAGTCATAATGGGCATATTACTTGGAGAAACCTCTTAGTGTAATAGCTCATCGGAATCGGGAAGAAGAGCACTACAGGATAAGATGATGAGAAGTGACTTTCAGTGGCCAGAGAAGCCATAAGGATGGATAAATCACTTTTTAGAGTTAGAATGGTTAATTAATTAATTAAGTGATTTAATCGAGGAATAATAAAATAAATTAAAAATCACTTGGAGGGAAAAGGTCAACAACGAATTAGGGTTTCAGCAGTGAATTAGGGTTTAGAAAAGATATAAGAGAAGGGTCAGTGACCTAATTCATATTATGCAGATTATGACTTGTCATTGAGGAGAGAGGCGCATCTTAGGAGAGATAGTTTAGTGGATTCTAGGAGGAAGACACCAGTTGGCTAATTTCGGTGTTGAAGACACACCCTAGTCACTGGGAAGATCACACAGGTCTTCCATCATTCTTCAGCAGCATTTATGCAGGGTTCAGCAGCAAGGGCGCACTTATCCAAGGTGAGGGCGCAGCTCCTGAGGAGGTTGAGGGAATCGACTTGTCCCATCCAGGGAGAATTCAAAGATTTCCCTCCAACCCATTTGAGAGGAAGGCAAGGCGCATCTTTTTCCTGGTTCCTCATCAGATTCTGACAAGGGAATCATCTGGGGCACATTTTCCAGACTTGGAAGTGCGACACTTTTGGCAGATACATTCGGGGTTCTCGAGCGAGCATCAAGTCAGATTCGGGGAAACCCTTCCAACCCATTTCCCAGTAGACCAAGGCAGTCATTTTGAGATACATCTCAGCCAATTCCGAAGGTGGAATCACTATGGCACATTTTTCCAGAGAGAGAGGGGTGCATTCCCCCAAGGAGATCCATCCAGGGTCCAAACCCACCAGTAGAGGGGTCTGACAGTTACTAGTACTAAGAACTAGAGCAGGATGCATCATTTGGGATAGTTTCCAAGTCATTCTAAAAGGTATAGCCACCAGGGAGAACTTTCCAGACTTCCAGCAGTTACCGTACGAGCTGCCATAGTTCCAGCGCATCCATTGATCCTGCAGTGCTCACCTATTACGGGTATTATCATTTAGTTTGCTTATTGTATTCTGGCTAAAGATCCTTTTGTATTTTGATCTAGCCGAGTGTTGTCATTTTATTTAGCCGCATATGGCCTTTATACTCCGCAGAGATATCATAATATAAACTTTGCACTCCTTTGTCACATTTGTTATTTATATGATCATTTATATGTTGTAAATGATTAATCCTACACACACATTAGCAACGTTTCCTAGACTAGCCAAGTCAGGAACATTATAGTGGTATCAAAGCTAGTTTTCCTTCCAACCTAAGGGGAAAATCAGATAAGGATCTAGATACATCATTACCAGCGAATGGATTAACAGGGGCACAGATGGAGCCTACACCCATTAGATGCAGGGAGCGTTGCTACAGTTGCAAAGTGCCTTGGAAGCCAAATCATAGATGTAGGGGTAAAGGGAAGGTGCACATTGTTGAGGTGCACTATGATAGTGAGGATGAGAAGATGCATATGAATGCAACCATAGATACCTATTTGGAGCAGTCTGATAAGGCTAGTGACTCTTGTGCATCTGAGGGACAGTTGTATGGACAGGATGATAGCGCATATCCTTCATCTTCCCCATCAGGTAATGTTGAGGATTCAACACTTCAACGTAGTGGTGACACTTGTGAGGACTCATATGTGTTGGCATTTAGACATGATGAGATTAGGAGGTTGGATGACCTACCGGTGGGTGTAGACATGGCTTCCAGGAAGTCATGTATGGAGAATGATGAGCTTCCTATGATGAGTGAGCCACTTTTTTCATATTCTCAGTCACCTATGCTGGCCACAACACATGAGGATATCAGTGGCATTCCTGATATGGTAGAGGTGCCTTGTGTAGGGATTGTACACAAGAAACATATGGATCTGCAGACCCAGGAGGAGAGGTATGGCTTGGAGATAGTTGACCTTACACATACCTATCAGTATGAGGAGAGTGAATCACCACTCTTGGAGATTCCATTGATGGACCAGGTTGTGGAGACCAATAGCTTGTTGGGAAACTTACTCCCAGGATCGATCTACAATGATGAGGATGCACTCCTTATTGGTCGGAATGACCATAGCACGTGTCTGGACACATCTGTATGGGATCCAGGCGCAGATGATATTAGTAGGGTGAGTGCACAAGAGGATACAGCTTCCCATACAGGAGATGGTGCGATTTAGATAGGGGTCGTAGTTGTGATGGTGTGCAGTGGCATATAGGAGGACTTAGTAGCACATGGGACAGTGGGCAGTTCAGTGCCTTATATTTTGAGGAGTGTGTTGTTGGGGATTCCATTGTTGACATTAGCAGTGAGAGGCATGAGGTAGAACCTCAGCAAGATTGTGACTAGGAGTCACGACACTTGGAAGGACAGTTGAGAGTCACTGAGGACATGATCATGGCAACCACTAGATGCATTGATGATACACATACATTGGTGGCAGGTTATTGTTGGAGGGCCTCTATGGCACAGGATAGTTTAGATGGGAGACTTGTCATTGTTGACTTCCATACACTCAGGGAGAGAGTGATTGTGATGAGGGCCGACTACCAACAGTTGTTGATGGATAGGGATTACCTATTGGAGGTTGGCGAGATGTATCACGAGGCACTGAGGGAGAAAGGGATTGAGGTGGACCGACTCACTCATGATATGGTAAGCACATGGAGATTCTTGGAAGGCACATAGACAGCCCTTTAAGAATGAAAGTCTAGATCAAAGGATCTCCTTGAGGAAATTAGACAGAGATCCACCACATCTATTTCAGCAGAGAGTCAGAACTCAACCAAATTGCGAGAGGATGTTGGTGGTTTAGCAGTGGAGCACCAGTTGAGGGAGGAGCATGAGGAGACATTTACTTGAAAATTCAGTCAATTGGGTTTAGCTCAAGTGATTGGGAGTAATGTTTGTTATCCTCCCCACCGAGGTTCAATTCCCACGAGTGACATGTTAAGCTCATAACAAGTATATTGTTGTAATGGATCTTGATTTTTTTTTTATGAAAAATACCTATTAAAACCCCCCATCTTCCATCCTCCTCATTAGGGCGGGGGAGTAAGTGTTCAAAATGTTTATTTTCCTCTGGAGTCCATGAAAATGCATCCTTCTTAGTTAGTGTCATTAAAGGTGCTTCTAATCTTCCATATTGCCGAACAAACTTGCGGTAGTAACCTGTCAAACCCAAAAATCCTCTAAGATTCTTCAATGTTTTGGGAATCGACCAATCCATCATGGTCTTAATCTTGTTAGGGTCTACCTTGACACCTTCATGAGATACAATATGACCCAAATACTCTACCTCCTTCAATCCAAAGAAACATTTGTATGGTTTGGCATATAGTTGTTTCTCCTTTAGTAGTTGTGGCACCTTGTCAACATGTCGCACATGATCCTCCCAAGATTTGCTATAGACTAGTATATCATCAAAAAATACTAACACAAATTTTTGAAGCAAGGGCTTGAAAATGGAATTCATCAACTCTTGGAATGTGGAAGGTGCATTTGTAAGGCCAAAAGGCATGACCAAAAAATTCATAATGGCCTTCATGAGTTCGATATGTTGTTTTTGGGATATCTTCTTCCTTCATTCTAATCTGGTGATACCCTGAACAGAGATCCAACTTTGTGAAATAGATTGATCCATGTAGTTCATCTAACAATTCATCAATGACTGGAATTGAAAACTTATCTTTAATAGTGATCTTGTTGAGCTCTCTATAATCTGGACACATATGCCATGAACCATCTTTCTTGAATACCATTACCACCGGTGCAAAGTAAGAACTTTGGCTAGGTCTAATAATGCCAGCCTCTAACATTTCTTCAAGCATGCGCTCAATTTCACTTTTCTGGGCATAAGGGTATATGTATGGCCTGATGTTAGGAGGAACACTCCTAGGAATTAGGTGAATATCATGATCATGATTTCGAGTGGGTGGAAGACCTTTGGGAATATCTTCAAATACTTTGGAATGATTATCAATGATCCCTTGGAGATCTAGAGGAATAGATGGTTTAGATGTTTGAACATCTAGTGAACATAATTGTGCAATAACACCTTGATTACCCTTTTTCAATAATTTTGTTATGCCATTAGAGCTTATCACCTTACCGGGTTTCCATGTGATACCTCTTAACTCAATTTCTTTTCCTTCCAATGAAAAGTTCTTGAAAATTAAAATCCATCATTCCTAATGATTGTAACCATTGGATTCCTAGTACAATATCAGCACCACCCATGGGTATAGCAATCATTGGACTATTCATTACATATTCCCCCACAATAAGATTGATCTTATTGCATTTTCCTGAGCAATAGATAGTTCCTCCATTTGCAATCATTACTTGAAACTCTGGCGCTGGATATACAAAGTAATTGAGAGCTTTGGCTAATTTATAGTGAATGAAATTATGAGTACTGCCAGAATCAATTAGGACTATTACCCTTTTCTTTTTGATATATCCTTCGATCTTGAGGGTTTGAGGAGTGCTAATTCCAGCCAATGCATTACACGATATTGTGGGAGTCAATTCTTCAGACGAAATTGCTTTTTCATTTTCATCTTGAGATGGTTCTTGTTCTTGTTCTTCTTCCTCTTCACAATCTATGTAGAATAATTTCTTCTCACCACACTTATGTCCCTTACTGTACTTGTTGTCACAATTAACTCATAAACCTTTTTCTTTTCTTTCCTCCAATTGTTGAGGTGTCAACCTTGTAGGTTGAGGTGTTTTAGAATAAGGAGCATTATTCTCTCTATAGTTGTTAGGATTGGTCCTTCTAGTAGTCATATCCATATTTTTACTTTCAACATTTCTTGCCACCCTAAATGAATTCTCCAATGATTTGGGTTCCCAAAGGAAAACCTCATGTTGAATGTTATCCTTTAAAGTTCCTATGAATACATCAATCAAGTGCTCATCTGGAATATTTGTTACCTTTATATTCAATCTTTGGAAGTTCTCAATGTGCTCTGTAACTGAACTCTTTTGCTTGAGATTTATCAATTGGCTAAAGAAGGTATTGTTCCTTGTATCCTCATAGTGTGTTATCATTTCTTTCATGAAAATTGTCCAAGTGACGAGTGATTTGCAAGAACAAAGCCATCAATACCATACAAATTGATTGGGTTCTAAATATAAAGAAGCAATTAGTACCTTTTTTGCATGTGGCAAATTATGTAGATCAAAGAATTGCTCCATCTGAAGTATCGATGTGATTGGATCCTTGCCATCAAACTTCCTCATATCGATCTTAGGAACGTGGTTGGTCTTCAACCTAAAGTTGGAGTTTCTCCATTCTTGATTCACCTTCCTTGTGTCCTCATCATGAATTTCATGGGATACATTTTCACTTTCAGGTGTCCTCTCTATTAGGAAATTTTTCAATCCTTCCATGATCTCCC
>ML802791.1:205899-216085 GCA_009831015.1 Picea engelmannii
TTTTTGGGTGGCATGTTGGCCAAGTATCACTTTTGAACCTTGATTTTGAGGTGGTTCTGCTAGACAATCTTTCTTCTACTGTATCTCCAAAGTTTCGGCCCTTATGGGTATGAAAATTTATTTTTTGTAGTTCTCTGATATTTATTCTCTACAATTCCACAGGTCTGATCAAAATTGGATGTACCAAGTGGAATTTATGGTAACTTCCCCACAACTTGCTGATGTTTGGCCTTTCCAGGAGATCTCACTTGTATAGCATGCCCCGCACAAAATAATTGATATAAAATTCTGACACTCGTACCATAAATACTATAGACTGTCCACTATCCAATGCAACTGGTCTCACTCAATTTGGATACTCTAGGAAGAAGTTATGATTGTTTTACCTGGAAAACCTTCTTGAGACTAGTCAATAGGACTAGTCAGATACCCTATCTTCCACAGGGTGTATCTACAAATGTAAGATGACCCAGAAGATAAAAATTTTACCACAGATACCTTACTAATTTCTATGAATATCCTCAGGATTTCAGGGTCTGAAACGTTACATAAAATGTTTTATAGCGAAAATTTCGCAATGACTCAGTTCAGGATGATTCCAGAACCCTATCTTTCACAGGCTGTATCTCCGAAAGTATAAGGCCTCGGGAGCTGAAATTTTAACCCAACATACCTTGATCCATCTACTAAATATCCTCCAAGTTGTTCCTTCCAAAATGTTGTAGAAAACAAGTTATAGCGAAAATTCCAAGGTGTCTCAGATGTAGCAGCGAAACCCCAAGACCTTGAGCTCTGATACCATATGTTAAGAACCAAATATCAATATAGCATAGAAAAACCTCAGAATAAGTACTCAACGCCTTGAAAAAGAGAGAAATTTAGATAATAAGCCTCTTCAAGGGGACAACCTCCTTATGCCCACATAAATGTACAATTACAAGATGATTCCAAATGAAAATGTCTCCTTGGTATATATAGGAGACTAGGAGGTATAATTACAACTAATGGACTAAAGCCGACATAAATAAAATAACATTACTAATGTAATATGCCCCAATTAAGGGGTAATGAGCCATTATTTAGGGCTTAACATCGGCATGGGTCTGTAGGGAAATTTGCTCGCAGGGGTACCATAGGCTGACGGTTCAGTCCCCACGACTGGACTTTCCATACGTTCTGTGTTTTTTACTCGGAGTTGTCGATCTATTGACGCGCATCTTCTTCAATCAACAACTATGCTCCTGCATCGGGACTTTGACCCCTTCAATCAGATCGAAGGCCCTTCTTCTCCCTTCTCGATCAACGATCGAGAGCTACTTCGGGTCTTCGGGCTCTTCCCCCCTTTGCTTTCCTTCGGAGCTCTAGATCTGGTGTCGCGTGTCCATTTGAATCAGACAACTGAGACTTACTCTGGGCCTTCGGGCTTTGGCTGTTTCGGCGCTTCGGGACTTTGGGAGGCACTGCCACTAAGATCAACGGCTCCCTGCTGATTTTGAGATCAACGGTCCATGATTTCTTTGGGAGTTCGGGCTTCAGAAGTTTTACACACTTCCCACTTCAAAACTCCCGAAGCTTATTTCCCCGAACACTGGGACCATGGCACCTTTCAACTTTAAGATCGACGACTCGTGTTCACTTTAGGCCTTGGGACTTCAGACCTTTTGCTCTGGCACTATACTTCGCACTATTTTGGACTCCCGAAAGCCTGTGAGCCACTAATCCAATCTTCACAGGGGATCTCAACCGTTGAAAAATGAGCCTGCCTACTTGAAAGATTAAAACTATTTGTTGCTTGCGCCTCAAGCCCAAAATGGACTGGTATGAAAGTAGCGCTTTGATGCTTCTTGTGTATACCATGAACTCAGACGACCTACTGCCTCTTGACAACTATATGTGATAACATTTGGCTCCATAGTGGATGGCATACTCCCTGTGAGTTGCCAAGAATGTACAGTTCTAGTGCCTTAGTTGTTGAGCTATGGAGTCATGCTCAAAAATCATCCTGCTGAGAAATAAAAGCCGACAAGCACACTATCCTAAAAAAAAAAAAAAGACACATGGACTCCAGGAGGAGGTTATTTATGTACATTCCTAGACTAACGGGTTTTTACAAAGCGCTAGGTGAAAGCAAACTTCCACCATAGCCATTCAAGCAACTTCCTAGTTGCAAACTTGTTTACTCTGTCACTACTCAAATAAAAACAATGTAACTGTGACAGCAAAATGATTACGTTTTTTAGCTCTCCTCCTAGTGTTGAAGTCAGAATAAAGTTGAGTGGCTCCAAGACATGAAGGAAATGCAACTCCATGTACTCTCTTACAGGTTCATAGAGAAAGTGACAAAATCCATTGGGCTAGTGATAGAAAACATGTTCTTTCTTACAGCTTCTCACACATGGCTGAATGTCTTTGGCAAGCACGGGTGAGTGAACGGTTGATGCAGGCTGACTGATCCTAGGTGATGGTTTCTCATTTGCAGGCTCTAGGAAGGATATGAACTGCACATTTGGTTCTCCCTCTTCTTCTTCATGACTCTCCCAAGGATCAGAATCATAATCATCATAAACAAGAACCATGGGAAATCTTTGTTCTTTATCATGCTCTTGAATGTCTTCTGTAGGCCCCATATGGTTGATTTCCACACAATGTTTTTCCTCAATGAATAAAGGAAAAGTCTCTATAGTGAGGTCTTGGAAATTTTTAAAATCTGAAAATACGACTCCATGTATATAGCCATAGGATCATGAATCGTGTGACAGAATCTTGGCTACTTTAGAAGACCAAGCTGCTCCTCTGTAAATGCCTCTCTGCTTGTAAATAAGAGACTTCCCTGTTCTTTTGAAAACAACTCTTGATCATCAACAGTTGCAAGCTCTTATTCATAAGAATGGTCATAAGATAATGGTGCAGTAGGATTTAAAACGTCATAACTATGATCAACCAATAACATATAGTTATCTATGCAATCAACCACTGCTACATGCTCAAAATGTTCCAGAAACTGATCATAAGATGGATATACATACCTGCCCATAGAATCTGCAAATATGGAAGGATATGTTTCCAAATGTGAGTCACACCCACCTCCTTGTTGTTGTTCCATCTATGATTCATACTCACTATATTCCTGCTCATAATCTGAAGCATATTGACAGTCTTCCTGCTTATGCTCATGCAATTTTTCAAGATATGCTTGCATCTGAACCCCCTTGCTAGCCCTGATGTTCTCTTCGACTTCTTCAACATCTTCAAACAGGTGTCTTAATGATGAACATTTCCTCTCTCTCAGGAGAAGGACTAGCTTTGGATGCTGAGCCATGACATAGTACACCATGGAAGCAATCTTTGTGGGTTTGATCTCCATAGGCATACTATGATAAGCACTGTAAAACCTCCTTTTGAAGAAAGCCAAGGCTTCCTCATCCCCTCTCCTCAAGGCATTAAACTCAAAGCAGTATTGATCAAGGGACTTGTTCTCACCCCAATCCTTTAAAAATGTATGGCATAACTCGGTCCAGGAACCAATAGAACTGACTTTCAGACATCTAAACCACACTGCAACATCTCCAGACAGGGATTGCGAGAACAACCTCATGGTAACATCGTCATGAACAATTTCAAAATGGTCAACAAAATTCTCAAAAGCCCCCAAGTGCCTCTCAGCTGTAACATGATCCTCCCTAGAAAACCGAGGAAGATACTCAAAGGAATAAGGAGGATATGGATGCAGGTGATGAGGGAGCCTTAAAGGTTTAAACATCCTATCTCTGATCTTAGCTTGGAAACTTGTGGGCTGACTATAGGGTTGAACAAGAGGATGGGAAAGCTCAACAGAAATAACAGAGGGTAATGATATCTACGAAGGTTGTGAGCCATTTTCAACCCCCTCAAGGCTACAAGGGTGATCAATTTCGAGAGGAGATAAAATATAAATCTCACCTTTATGAATAGGCATAGGTGAAGACACGAGATTGACATCTACAACACAAGAAGGGGGCATGTTTTCTTCTTCCAAGGATGCATAAATGAAGGAAGGCTTACAATCACTTGAGTAGACAAAGCAGAGGATAATCCTCTTTATATGTAAAGGGAAAGAGAGAAATGAGATGATAAAGAAAAACAAGATTTCATGAAGAAATCTCATAAACTGATACCTGGTCTTCCCCTTCGATATGGTCATCTTTTTGTCAACAAGATCCTCCACAGTGGAGTCTTTAATTGTGGAGTCGCCAGGTGCAAACTGCAATCTTCAATGGTTCCGATATCTGATGCACCTTCAGAATCATAAGTTCTTTATCATTCTATCCCAGGGAAAAGTCTTCAATTTGTTCCCCGGCAATGGTGCCATAAATGTTAGCATTGAGAGTCACCCTCAGATTACGGGAGGATAAGACCAATACCCATCAAAGTTTAGGTGGATGTTGGTTTTATATGGATGGAGGTCAATGGACAAAACTCAAAATAATGAATGATGTTCAACACAGAACTGGACAAGAAATACACAGGGAAGTGAGGGCCACATTAACTTCAGTCAGTAAATTGAGTTAAAGTGAGAGAAGAGGGAAGATTTAATGAGGGAGGTGAATGAGACTGCTATGGGCATCAAGCTTTCAAGCAGCGTGGAGAAGAAAAACTCAGACTCAAGATCACTCTTAAGCTCAAGCTTCAGACACTGAAATATGTCCAAACAACACAGTCACAACAGCGCAATGATCAAACCTACATCACCATGCAGCTACAACAACTCGATTGGATCCTCCATGCCCGAGCCATTCAGTGTAAGAGGGAAAAAGACATCAAGGGAGCTGACTAAAACTGGTCACGATACCACTGTAATCAAACCTACATTACAACAGCATAACAACCCTCGACTGGATCCTCCATGCCCGAGTGTTTTAGCACAATTTTTACAAAGAGATGAAAATAGGTTGACTTCTATTAATCTAAAAGTCTCAAATCCGATACATAACCAGAGAACAGTTCTGGCATCAAAACATTACAAAATAGGGAGCTCTACTCAACCAGTTGACGACCTTAAAAAAATATTAAAACTATCTATTTATACTCAAAACAATTCGCCACCACCAAGAGTGTGACATGGCCACTACTATCAAAGCTTTGTGTCGGTGACTTCTTCTGTCAGACTATGCATGTATCCCTTCTGTCAGACGCGAGCTCAGATCGGCATGGGTCTACAGGGAAATCTGCTCACAGAGGTACCATGGGTTGACGGTTCAGCCCCCACGATCGGACTTTCCATACCTTTTGTGTTTTTTACCCAGAGTTGTCGATCTATTGACGCACGTCTGCTTCAATCAATGGCTTTGCTCCTGCTTCAGGACTTTGACCCCTTCAACCAAATTGACAACCCTTCTGCTCCCTTCTCAATCAATGATCGAGAGCTACTTCGGGTCTTCGGGATTTCCCCCCCTTTGCTTTCCTCCGAAGCTCTAGATCTAGAATTGCATGTCCATTTGAATCGGACGGATGAGACTTACTCTAGGCCTTCGAGCTTCAGGTGTTTCGGCGCTTTGGGCCTTCGGGACTTTGGGAGGCACTGCCGCTAAGATCAACGACTCCCTCTTGATTTTGAGATCAATGGTCCATGATTGCTTCGGGAGTTCGGGCTTCGACTCTTCGGAAGTTTTACACACTTCCCACTTCAAAACTCCCAAAGCTTATTTCCCCGAACACTGGGACTAGTTGCCACCTGTCCACTTTAAGACCGATGGCTCGCGTTCGCTTTGGGCCTTTGGACTTCAGACCTTTTCTTCTGGCGCTATACTTCACACAATTTTGGACTCTCGAAAGCTCATGAGCCACTAATCCAATCTTCACAGGGGATCTCCATCGTTGAAAACTGAGCCCACCTGCTTGAAAGATTAAAATTGTCCATTGCTTGCGCGTCAAGCCCGAAATGGACTGGTATGAAAGCAATGCTTTGACGCTTCCTATGTAGACCATGAACTCAGACGACCTGCTACCTCTTGACAACTATATGTGATAACACTCCCCACCCAGATTCAAATTCCCACCTCCTCATTGGGATAATCTCATGAGGAGGATGGAGGTGTTGAGGGAGTAATTGTTACTCCTCCACCCTCTCCATTCTCATAAAGAAGTTGTAGTTGAGTTGCACACTTGTAATGGTGGGGTTATTTTGAGTTTTACACACAAAAATGGAAATGCAATTGAATTGCACACGTCCACCTCCACCTTTATAATAATGCCACTCATTATTATAAATTCACACCTTGTAACTTATAATAATCTTAATAACTTAAAACATATTCATAAAATAATAGTATCTATATAAACTTATTATAATTCACTCAACACATACATTGACCTGAATACTTAATACTTTCATTTATATATATAAGTACATATTCATAAAATAATACTTTTATTTATATATATAAAAGAACATATTCATAAAATAATAGTATCTATATAAACAATTATATAGATAATATTATAAGTTTATTTATGTATATATATAAAAATAAAAGTATTCATGTTATTGTCTGGGTTGAGTGAATTATATTATAATAAATTTATATAAATACTATTATTTTATTTATAAATATATTTTAAGTTATAGTTATATAAACTTATTATAATTCATTCTAACACATACATTAATATATATATATATATATATATATATATATATATATATATATATATATATATATATATATATATATATATATATATATATATATATATATATATATATATATATAAAACTTAAAACATATTCATATTGATAAAGTAAGAGTATCCATATAAACTTATTATAATTCACTTTTCACAATCATATATATATTAATTTTATTAAAAATATATTTTTTTATTAATACAAAATAATTTTTTAATTAATAAAAAAAAAGGTTAAATAGTTTTTCATTAATAAAATAAAAAATTAAATATAATTTTATATAGAGATATTCATGTTTTCGTTTTCATTTATCATGAGGAGCCAACGTATGGTCAAGTCCTCTATTACACAAACCATCCAAATTAGAGTTGATATCATTAGAAATCATTCCTCTATTACACAAACCATCCAAATTAGAGTTGATATCATTAGAAATCATTCCTCTATTACACAAACCATCCAAATTAGAATTAATATTATTAGTAATCATTCCTCTATTACACAAACCATCCAAATTAGAGTTAATATCATTAGTAATCATTCCTCTATTACACAAACCATCTAAATTAGAGTTGATATCATTGTTAAGCTACTAATTGGGAAATTGTGATTTGTAGTTTTATATTCATTTTTTCTTACCATGATCACAAGAAGTAGCTATATAGCTATAATTAGCACAACCATCCATGAATCCAAGTATAAAATGATAACCATGCACTCTTAATCTAGGGAGTTCTTATAAGATTAAACATTGCATTGGCAAATAAAATTTTGATGAATCTCTCTTGTGTAGGGAAAACACACAACTAAAAATTTAAAGTGTTTGTCTAACATTAGATTACATAACTTTTCAAATGTACACACAAACAATTGTGTAATCTTCCTAGAACCATGGGATATAAGTGGCTTACTAAAGTTTAATTAAGAAAGAATATTAAAGAGAAAGTGAAAAACAAACTTCATTCATAAGTTTCATAAGTTTGTGGGGACCCTCCCATATAATAGCTCACCAACACAATTTGCATGAATAGAATTACACACAAAAAAATAATCCATGTGAGATGAAATTGTCGATTCCTTTTAGCATAAACGTGTTTACTTATTTCTACATAAACTAGAGTAATGGAGAGTAGTTACCACCTCAAAAAAATAACTATAGTGGAGTGAAGAAGATACATGCCACATATATTCATCTATTGCGTGAGCTATAAACTATAGTGGAGTAAAGAAGAAAAATGCATGAACTATAAACTATAGTGGAGTAAAGAAGAGAAATGCCATATCTATTTTCTTCTTCTAGCAGAAATTGGAGTGATGAAAAGAAGTTGCCTCCTACAACAACTACAATGGAGTGAAGAAGATACATGCCACATATATCTATCTATTGCATGAGCTATTTGATAGTGGCAAGAGGTGTTCAATTGGAGTGATGAAGAGAAGTTGCCTCCTACAACAACTACAATGGAATGAAGAAGATACATGCCAAATATATCCATCTATTGAATGAGCTATTTGATAGTGGCAAGAGGTGTTCATATGTAGAGTAGCTAGAGTTAAAGTCTCAATGTTATCTGCTATTTGAGTGGCAAGAGGTGTTCATATGTAGAGTAGCTAGAGTTAAAGTCTCAATGTTATCTATTAGGCATGCAACCAAATATTGCATGCATATCAATGCATGGTTGTTGAAAAGACTAAAGGACCTTCTAAAAGTTACTATGATTTCATTGCCTCCTCCCTCATGACGATGATGAATTCATTTAATTTGAATCAATGGGCACTTTTGTGCCCTACATAGGGACTAATAAGAGTGAGTGAAACATTCGACTAATAAGAGTGAGTGAAACATTCTAGACTATATGAGGTTTTGTGTACAAGATAGCATGCACAAGATCGTCCACACCAAGGGATTGAATTACCCAGCTCTAATTATGATTATCAACATTTTTAAAAGTTTTGTTAAGTTTTGTTATAGTTGGAAGTTAGTGTCTTACCATACTAAATAATAAAAAAGAGAGATCATGACAAATCTTGGAGAAGCTAAAATTGAAAATTTGTTACAAACATCTTAATTAAGAGTTACAATTAATATTTCAAGGTGGTAGGTGTTGGGAAGGGAGTTGTTTACAACCCTGCTATGAGTTGACTTATCCTTGGGGATTAGGGGAGACTACTACTAACTAGATTGAAGCATTATCCCTCTATCAAGGACTCAAAATTTTGTGAGAAAGATGAGTTAGAAATCTAATCGTCATTGGTGATCATTTGATTATCATTCAAAAAATGAGAAACTTGTATTTCACTCCATCATCTAATCTAGATAGATGAATTGACCGAGTCCATAGGATAGCGAGGTATTTTGAATCGTTAGAATATTTTCAAACTCTTTGCAATCATAACTCTCAAGCAGATTCCTTGGCAAACATGGGTGTGCAAATGGAACAAAGTATGTTGTACAAAAATGCGGGGGGGGGGGTTCAAACATTGACCATCTTCCATGATTAGTGTCCCCAAGAATTTTAGGATCTCATGTCTGTTAGAATATAGAAGATGGTGTGCTCATTTTACCATTGACGATACCCTCGTCACCCAACCACAGGCCGAAGCCTCCCTCCGAGCACCTTAACCTTGACCTGAGAATTCCTCCGGAAGAAAAACCCTAGGCTAGATAGCCAAACAAAGAGCAACGCATCAATCCCCAAGGATATCGCAACACAAAACACTGATCAGATGTTCCAAACCCTAGCCAAGAGATATCCAAACCAAATACTGAAACTTGCTGCTGCTGCAGCTGCACCTGCAACCCTCCTCCAAACCTGTGCACCAACTGCAACTGCAATGCGCACCAACTGGGAAAACTGCAGTCCTGAGATGTGACAAATGAAAAACTGGCACCCTGTATTTATAGTAATCCTGCCAGTTTACTGGGGCCGACTTCTCCTTCTGGGTATGTGTCTGTTCAGTATATTATTATTAATTCTGGCCAACTTCTTCTCTTGGAGGCTAATAGCCTAATATAAATTATATTCTTGAGCCGACAAGGCTTCTAGGGTTATTAGCCATTTCATTAGGGTTTCTCTTGCTTCCCGGAGTCTTCTATTCTCATCGGGTTCACATGTAGAGGTAAATACCTCCCGCARCTACCATAATATTAACACTCCCTCCTAGCTAGAGAGGTATTTACAGGTAATGGACTTGAGCATAAAACATACCATTTACCCGGTAGCATCAATATAGTCATCTAGACTATTTCATGACTAGATCATGAGCATCACCATCACCATCAGCTGCATCATCTCTCGAAACCATACTCCATCTGAGTAGTTAGATATGATGCCAGATAAGACACTCTCACCATGGGGTGATACAAAAAGCTCTAAACTGTTTTCCGTCTAGAAAATCTTTGTTCATCATTCATCTGAATGATCATCTCCAATAATCTGTTGATAGTCTTCAAGGCAATTAGAACAAGGATAGAACACACCTGTGTCTATTCATAGTAGTACACAACTACAATCCAGTGGT
>ML802791.1:220147-293602 GCA_009831015.1 Picea engelmannii
CCTCAACGAGCTCAATGTCTAGCGGTTATGTTTCCTTCCAGCGTTTTAGGCTGACTGAAGGGGTGTGGGCCCATAACCTGTTAGAATATAGAAGATGGTGTGCTCGTTTTACCATTGACGATACCCTCGTCACCCAACCACAGACCGAAGCCTCCCTCCGAGCACCTAAACCTTGACCTGAGAATTCCTCCGGAAGCAAAACCCTAGGCTAGATAGCCAAACAAAGAGCAACACATCAATCCCCAAGGATAGCGCAACACAAAAGACTGATCAGATGTTCCAAACCCTAGCCAAGAGATATCCAGGCCAAATACTGAAACTTGTTGCTGCTGTAGTTGCACCTGCAACCCTCCTCCAAACCTGCGCATCAACTGCAACTGCAGTGCGCACCAACTGGGAAAACTGTAGTCCTGAGATGTGACAAATGAAAAACTGGCGCCCTGTATTTATAGTAATCCTGCCAGTTTACTGGGGCCGACTTCTCCTTCTGGGTATGTGTCTGTTCAGTATATTATTATTAATTCTGGCCAACTTCTTCTCTTGGAGGCTAATAGCCTAATATAAATTATATTCTTGAGCCGACAAGGCTTCTAGGGTTATTAGCCAATTCATTAGGGTTTCTCTTGCTTCCCGGAGTCTTCTATTCTCGTCAGGTTCACATGTAGAGGTAAATACCTCTCGCAGCTACCATAATATTAACAATGCCATCTTGTTAACTTTGACAAGTGGCTAATTAATTTATTTTGAGCACATTGGAGTTTTAAGCCACCCTGCCCCCTATACCCTTCCATTGTGCTCTCATGCTTGGGAGGAGGCAGTGTTTAATGAAGGTTGGGATGTGTTTACACTGTGGAGGTGGGATTTATGGATTGTAGGGGGCACTGCTTCATCATAGTTGTGAGGAACCGTGGTTGTTGAAAGAGGTCAAGATATGTTCTTGTATACGCCCCACTGGTGGAGGTCCGATTGGATATCGGTTGGCTCATTTTATGGTGTTTGTTGATCGATGGGGGTTTTTCATTTTTGGGCCACATATCTTGAATCAATCCTTCATTTGGTTTTGGGCATTCTAGTCTCCAACGTATTTCCAATTTGTGAAAGCAGGAGACTTGGGGTTTAGTGCAAGAGTCTTGTGTCTTCATCGTTTACCTTTGGTCACTATAGCTCTCAGAATGGATGGACAATGTTGACATTATGGTTGTGACCCTTGTGATATCGCAGAATTTTGTAGAATTATTTGGAAATTAGTCTGACAGATAGAAGACCTACATGTTGTAGTCTCACAACGCAATGGTAGTTTGCATGCTCAGTTTGAATATTTAAAGGTTAAAAAGGTAGATGTGGAGGTGAGAGTGGTTATTCAAAGCACTCAAATAGAAAGGTTGTCCTCATAACACAATATGTTTTCTCGGTTAATCTCATATTCTACCAGAAGCCCCAAAACTTCGGTTGGTTCCCTTAGGGATGAAGCAATGGAGGAGGCTACTATCCATGTAGCACATTAGCGCATGGAAATTGAAGAAATGGATGTTAAGCTCAAGGTAGAGAACATGCAAAATGTCCATAACGGACAAAATTACAAATATTTTTTCGAGGTTTTATGTTTTGTACATCGAAGTGTATGTTAGGATAGTTAGTCTGGATTTACAATACTAGGAATGGTAGTTTTTGGAAAAACTGTAAAAGCGAGGAAGGTTTTAAACAACCCCCTTAGATATTTTATGTTTTTTGAAGTATTAGAAGTAGATTCTATGTTTGGATTGTATTAATTTGTTGTATAGTGAAATTACAACATTTCTTTAATATAATTAATATCCATTTCGGTTTAAAAAAAAAAAGTTACAATTAATATGATAAGGAGATATTTACTCGAAAATTTAGTCAATTGGGTTTAACTCGAGTGATTGAGAGTAATGTTTGTTATCCTCCCCACCGAGGTTCAATTCCCACGAGTGACATGTTAAGCTCATAACAAGTATATTGTTGTAATGGATCTTGAATTTTTTTTTTATGAAAAATACCTATTAAAACCCCTCGGCTTCCATCCTCCTCATTGGGGTGGGGGAGTAAGTGTGCAACACCCCATGAGGAGGATGGCGATGGGGGAGTAAGTGTATAATCTTATCCTTCCTCCTCATTGGGGTGGGGGAGTAAGTGTGCAACACCCCATGAGGAGGATGGCGATGGGGGAGTAAGTGTATAATCTTATCCTTGCAAGGGCTGGGGAGTAAGTGTATAATCTTGTCCTTGCAAGGGCGGGAGAATAAGTGTGCACCTCATGAGGAGGATGGGGGTGTTGGGGGAGTAATTGTTTCTCCTCGACCCTCTCCATTCTCATGGAAAAGTTGTAGTTGAGTTGCACCCTTGTAATGGTAGGGTTCTTTTGGGTTGTAAACATAAAAATGGAGATGCAATTGAATTACACATTTACCCCTCCACCACCTTTATAATAATATCACTCATTATT
This sequence comes from Picea engelmannii, assembly GCA_009831015.1. Classification (NCBI taxonomy): domain Eukaryota; kingdom Viridiplantae; phylum Streptophyta; class Pinopsida; order Pinales; family Pinaceae; genus Picea; species Picea engelmannii. The sequence continues at coordinate 222,615 of ML802791.1, forward strand.
ATAATTCACCCCTTATATAATAATCTTAATAACTTAAAACATATTCATAAAACAATAAAATCATATTCATTATTATAATTCACCCCTTATAATAATAATAATAATAACTTAAAACATATTTATAAAATAATAAAATCATAAAATAAAATAAAATAATAATATCTATATAAACTTATTATAATTCAGTCAACACATACATTAATATTAATATTAATATACATATATAATAAAATAAAAACATATTCATAAAATAATATTATCTATATAAACTTATTATAATTCACTCAACACAAACACATACATTAATATATATATATATATATATATATATATATATATATATATATATATATATATAACTTATTATAATTCACTTTTCACAATCATAATATATATAGTGGGGTGAGGCAATAAATATATATATATATATATATATATATATATATATATATATAACTTAAAATATATTCATAAAATAATAGTATCTATATAAACTTATTATAAATCACTCAACAAATACACTAACATGAATACTTTTATATATATATATATATATATATATATATATATATATATATAACTTATTATAATTCACTTTTCACAATCATCACATATATTAATTTTACTAAATAAATATACATATGAATTTTAATAAAAAGTAATTTTTGAATTAATAAAATAAAAAAATAGTTTTTAATTAATAAAATAAAAAATTAAACATAATTTTATATAGAGATATTCATGTTCTCGTTCTCATTATACGTCTGCTTAAGCTGACGCATAATTCACCGACTTCAGATATTGCTAATAGTGCTAATAATCGACAGCATAGATATACGGTAAACCTACCCTACCTACCTATATATTTAGTATGGATTCCTTTACTGTACACATAGACCTACCTACCTACATTTAGTATGAATTCATTCACTGTCAACACCTGCACTAACATGCTATTTATAAATAATCCTTTTTATTATTATTATTAATTGTTATTGCTATAATGGAGATTGTTAGTAAGTGCTGGATTATTTTTATTTTATTCAGTTATCCGTGATTTGCATTCACAGCGTATTTGGGATAGAATTTCTCGGCACAAACGACAAAGGCTGTAGATACCAATCTTGCAAAACAAGATTCATGAACGGGGGCTGGTTGTTAATGTACTCCTGAGTCAGCTAAAATTCTGGAACACGTATAACAACAATTCCCTGACTAAATTCTGCATTTCTAGCTTCAATAGGTATCCACAGCCTTTGTCGTTTGTGAGGGGTATCTCTTTAAAAGCAAACCACAAAAAACCAACGATGAGAAGTAGGCAACCGGATCCCCGGCGATGCAGATCATGTCCTAAGGTACATGGAAGGTATGTGTACGTGTGGTGTTCCATCCAACAATCATTACTAGTATCAACAGGTCAGCTCTTGTTTTTCTACCTGATATATCAGAATCAGGTGCCTGTGTAAGCAGTTGGTTGTTACATGTTTTTCTCTGATTTGCAGAGCAAACTTCTTTGAATTCATATAAATGTGAAAGAAGCATGTATTGTTCTAATGCATTCAAATTCTATATATGTCCCAGCTTGAATTTCTGCTTTTATTGGAGTTGATTTGCAGGAACCAATCGAAGTAGAAATAGAACAAAGATATGGCTTACAGTGGTATGGCAGCTAGCTATCATGGCCTGCATTTTATGACTATTGCTACTCAAGAATGCAGTTTGAAGAGAGGTTCTATCCCATCAAGACGTTTTCATGGAGTTCCAACGTCATTGTGGTCTTCTAATGGCTTCCAAGGCCATTTAAAGAGGCAGTTATCAGCATATACATTTCTGGTATCATCATCTAGATGCTCAAGCACAATTGCCCAGTTGGCTAATCTGCGTGAAGAAGTAAAGGAGGTCATTAAATTTGATTTCAAGGAGTACCTGCTTTCCAAGGCAATGGCAGTTAATGAGGCACTGGATAGAGCTGTCCAACTTCGTTATCCTGAAAAAATACATGAAGCTATGAGGTATTCTCTTCTAGCAGGAGGGAAGCGGGTTCGTCCTGTTCTGTGCATTGCAGCATGTGAGCTTGTGGGAGGGACCGAGAAACTCGCCATGCCAACTGCCTGTGCAATGGAGATGATCCACACAATGTCTTTGATTCACGATGACTTGCCTTGCATGGACAATGATGATTTTCGCCGAGGTAAGCCTACAAACCACAAGGTCTTTGGTGAAGGCACCGCTGTTCTTGCAGGTGATGCACTGCTTTCATTTGCATTTGAACACATTGCAGTGTCCACAAGCAAAAGTGTGGGGAGTGATAGGATTTTGAGGGTGGTATCTGAATTGGGTAGAACAATAGGCTCTCAAGGGCTCGTGGGTGGGCAGGTTGCTGATATTACGAGTGAGGGGAATGCTTCTGTTGACCTTGATACTCTGGAATGGATTCACATTCATAAGACTGCAGTGCTCTTGGAGTGCTCAGTTGTGTGTGGGGCGATCATCAGTGGTGCTTCAGAGAATGAGATTGAGAGAGTTAAAAGGTATGCCCGTAGCGTGGGGCTTCTGTTTCAGGTTGTCGACGACATACTCGATGTCACGAAATCATCAAAAGAATTGGGCAAAACTGCTGGAAAGGATTTGATTAGTGACAAAGCCACTTATCCCAAGCTGATGGGTTTAGAGAAAGCAAAACAATTTGCTGTGGAATTGTTGGACAGAGCTAAGGAGAATTTATCTTGCTTCGACCCAATGAAGGCTGCACCATTGTTGGGTCTTGCAGATTACATTGCATTCAGACAAAACTGAAGAGTTTCCTAAAATTGTTCTTACGTATGCCTTTGTGTTTTTTTTTACATGTGTACATCCTAGCAAATAGCATTTGCAACTTCATGTCTCTTTGAGTTGTCATGATGGGCAAGAATGGCTCCAATATAAAATAAGGACTGGATTTAGGTACAAGGAATTAGTACCTTGTTCTTCTGTACGAGTTGCTTTAAACTTTAGAGCAATTTATCTTTGATGTTACTCTGTTGCCAGAGGAAAAAGTTGTGACAGCTCAGCTGAGCTTGGAAAATATCGTTAGCTACTTGATTCAATTAATCTAGTTTAACCTACCTTGATGTTGAATGGCGAAGATCACAATTTTCTTTTGGTTGTAAAAGTATTTTTGGTTTTTTTCCTGAAAAGCATATCTTATATTTTATTAATCCACATAATCAATCATATAATTATATTTCAGTGAGCCAAGGCATGAACATGCGGATTAGCAAGCCCTATATAGGCAAGGATTGCCAGCATATTCACTTTGGCTCCAATTTCAAGAAAGTCAATAGCTTTCCTAATGATTCTATCCTAGCTGAAAACTGTATTGAAAGATCAGATGTGAAAGGTGTGAATTCATTAATGTAAAGAGTTGAGTCTCGATAAATAATAGCCTGGCATCTCCTTTTCCTCACGAAGGAAATGCCAGTTCAATCTTCTGGTGTCCTAGATGTTCCTAGTACCTACCCATTTCTAAGGGAGAGGGGCAACAAACAAAATGTGATATTCTACAAACCTCACTTTTAGAGCGTTCGAGCTACCTTACATTCCCACAAATCATGCCTGACTGTTTCTGTTTTTTGATAGATCATTCAACAACCATCCGTACTTCCTGTGCGATGAAGTCTATCTTTGATTGTTAGGTCATTATTGAGTACCAGACACCCAAGCACCTTGGATTTAAAGGAAGAGAAGGCTTTCCAGATGCCCTGAGCGATGAAGTCTTTGATTGTTAGGTCATTATTGAGTACCAGACACCCACGCACCTTGGATTTAAAGGAAGTGAAGGATTTCCAGATGCCCTGAAATTTCCAAATCCATCTGACTTTATTATCCTCTTCAACCCATCTTCTGTTGAGCCTATCTGCAAGTGAAAAGCAAGGCCAGGTCTTATCATAAAGTTCTTTGGTCCTGTACTTGAAAAACGATTTCCTGTAGCATCGTCCCCCATTGGTCCATTTTTGCTTCTTTTATATAAGTAGTAGAATAAGAGAAAGGAAAAGCCTTTAACTATGAGAGTTCTCAAAGGCTGGGTTGCAATTCTCTGAGTTCAGAGGCTGGGTTGTAATTTGATAATTTGAAGAATTGTTGTCTTCTTTTAATGATTATCATGGAGATAAAGACATACAGGTTGCAATGAAATTTGATTTCTTTTAGTATTTTTCTTTCTTTTTTGGTAGGAAAAACAAATGTTATATTACCAAATGGCAATGAACAGGCCAGCTTGATTACAGAATGTTTGTCCCCCAACAGGGAAATTGTAAAGTAGTTTGATAACAACTCCTATTAAAAAAGTGGCATGAGTATGCTTGCGTTCTCAGTCTTTAAAAAAGTGGCATGAGTATGCTTGCTTTCCCCTCTACTGCTCTGTGCTGCAAAAAAACATATTTCTTGGGAGTACTCCATAGCACCTCAGTCACATGCTTTCTTAGATATCCCCATTAAAATAGGCCAGATATGCCTAGCATCTATATGTCTTAGGATTGTTTCTATGAGATAAATACTTCTCTACCTGTCTATAAGGAAAATGGATTGACTTCCTTTATACTTTTTAACAATGAGCATTCACCACCTATCAAGAGATGGGACATCATTTACACTGGATGCGTATACCATAATTGAAAAAATCACTGATTTTTTTGGCAAAATTGCAAAAAGAGTGAGTTGTGGCAAGGAAAAATTGGTGGTTTTATAAAAAATTCAGAAAAAAATTGCAGTTTTTCCTAAAAAATTGCGCCACCTTCAGCAAAAATTGTCAGGGAATGTGAAACCCCTCATAAAGTGGCAATTTCCATTTTTGGGGGGTTATTTCTCTTTGCAACATTTGGGGATTGAGAATGAAGGAGTTTACCATCATCATCAATCGATCTTTAGGTGGGCCAGACAATCATTCTAATCTCCATCAAAGTTTTTTCCTTGGAGTGGGGATCAATTTCTATCTACCTACAGTTTCGATATTCTTAGGTATTTGTTAAAACTCCATTCTCAAACAATTTTTTTCCAGATTAAGCAAGGATTTTCAAAGTGCATGTTGTTTGCCTCTTATTATCATCATGGATCATTGTTTTAACCAGCAATCTGGTTTTTTACCAGCATTCTTTTATATATTTTAAAAATGGGGCAAACTAGCAGAGATTGACTTGTAAGCTGTGTGGGCAGACCATGACAGGAGGGGTTAGCCAGTTGAAATATCACCATACTAGAATCCCAAGGAAAGAGATTGCAATTTGTACAAAGTCAGGCCCAGAAGTTATGCTAGCTGTGCATCAAGCTATTAATGAAAAAGATAAAAAGAAGGACGATTCAACAGCTCTCAAACTTGAAATTGCCATTGGTGGAACAGCTGGATCCTCAAAAACCACATGGATATTTGGGACTGGGGGTAGTGAGAGGGACTCCGTGAGTTCACCTTCTATGTGGACCTCACCTTTCTTTGTTCCAAGAATTGGAGATGGGGCACAACATCCCATCAGGTCAATAGTTAAAAGAAAGGAGAAGCAAGAAACAGATAGGGTTGTGGGGAGGAGTCTTTTCTGGAGCAACATACCTTTGAGCATATCAAAGACCAATCATTTTTTTTAGTCAATGTTTGATGCTGTCAATGTTGTTGGTCTAAGGTATAAAGCCCTTACCTTTGAGGAGTTGCAAGGTCCAATACTTGAAGTGAAAAAGGATGATATCAATACGAGATTGGAGGACCTAACAATATCACAGGAGTCCATTGGATGCATGGTGATGTCCAATGGTTGGATAGATGGGAAGGGTAGGATCCTCCTTAATTTCTTGGTACATTGTCCCAGGGTATAACGTTTATTAAACACATTGATGCATTGGTGCATGTGATAGATGTGGCATTGTTGTGTGAATTGTTGGATGGGTTTATCCAAGAGATAGGTGTGCAGCATGTTGTGCAATTAGTAACAGATAATGCAGCTAATTATGTGGTTGTTGGCAAGTTGCTAATGCAGAGGCACTCCACAATGTTTTGGACCCCATGTGCTGCCCATTGCATCTATGTGATGCTTAAGGATTTGGGAAAAATCTCCTTTATCAAGGATGTAACTGATCAGACCAAGAGCATCACAAAATACACATGTAACCATACATTTGTTCTTAGGCTCCTGAGGAAATTCATAAGAAATAGGGAGTTGTTGCCTCCTACAATCAAATGTTTTTTGAGCAACTTCTTTTCTCTCCAATCTATGCTCCATTGTCAATTTGAGTTGAAGTAGATGTTTGTTTTTTATAAGTGGTGTGATTATGCATTTAGCACAAGATAGGATGGGAGAGCCATTGTTAAACTAGTGTACATTGATTCCTTCTGGGAAGGGGTGGACGAAGTGTGCACAGCTATTGAACCTTTAGTAAAGGTTCTTCACTTGGTTGATGGGGATAAGCCCACAATGGGCCATTTGTATGAGGCCATGGATAGAGCCAAAGACAGTATCCAATCTAATTATTTGGGAAGGGTACCCTTGGACATGAAAAATACACGTGGATTCAAGATTTGATTGATAGTTGATGGACCAAGACTCCCCATTTTCTCATTCATGCAACAACACTTGTCCTCAACCCCACCTATGCTTACTCATGTAACTTTGATTTCAATGGTGAGGTTATGGAAGGGTTGCTTACGTGTCTTTAGAGGATAGTACTTCATCAAGAAACTTGCAAAACCATTAATCATGAGATGGAGATATACAAGAATGCTAATAGACTATTTGGCTTTGACACTGTTGTCCAAGAATTTTAATGCCAAACAAGCCATTGGAATTTAGAATTTTAATTGCGTGTTCATTTGTAAGTTGAATTATATTTTCTTTGTTTCATATTTGTGTCTATAACGAAATTTAATTGAAAGTCTTTTTTTTCTTATTTGTTGTAGATGTTTGGTGGAGAAATTATGGTGCAAAAGCACCTCTCATATGGAAATTTGTCATTCAAGTGTTGAGCAAAACTTCTAGTGCTTCAAGTTGTGAGTGTAATTGGAGTGTATTTGAAAAAATACACTCAAAGAAGAACAAGAAGTTAAAACTAAGCAATTAATTATTATAATTATGACCCTCCAACATATATATGACCCTCAAGACTTGTTCAATTTATTATGACCCTCTTACATGCTAGATTTTCAACTTCTAAATGATATGGTTTATGTCCACTACAATCTCTAACTATGGGTGAGGCAGCTTGAGAAAATGCCTGATGTGGATGTTATTTTGTTGGAAAACATTAATATAATATCTCAATGGAGGGTGGAGTACAAGACTCCTATTATGGAGTAGGTATCTAAGTGGTTAGAGGAGGAGGAGCAATAGCAGGTAGAGGGGGTAGAGGAGGCTGACCCACAACCATTATGGGAGGAGGAGTACTTTGACACTAAGGAGGGTGATGTGGCAACTTCAACACCACCATCTACACAATTTGATACACATACAAACAGCAGTGGTTGTCAGATGGACGATGCATGACCTTCCACTAGAAAACAAGCTATTACCTTTTCCCGTAAAAAGGGGAGAGGGAATCGATAGCTAGCTCCTAGATTTGTCACTATAAAATCTAGATGACTCATGATGTTGAGATACATTTATATATTTCATGTCATTTTGTATTGGTTGTCTAGTTTTGAGTCCTTGATCAGACAAGATTGAGGATTCAAGTTTCAGTATCAACTTTGATGTATCATTTATGATTTGGCATCCTATTAGCACAAATTTCCGCACTTGCAAGAATGTGAATGAATTATGAATTGGCAAGCTAGAAATGCATGCAACTCGAGGAGAAGATGTCCTAACTGCCACTAGCAAAAACTCCTCTTCGTTTGGGTTGGTGCGTGCCAACCTTAGGGGGGTGTCCCTAGTGTTTTGTATGTACTATCTTCCTTGTAAATATGAAAATTAAACCTGAAAATACACACACAAGATGACCTTTGGCTAGCGATTAAGCTACCAAAGGGGTAAGTTGTATAATTTTAAAATTGAAGTGGAAGAATTCCCTACAACGTTAGCTTTGAGAATTATGAAAAAAGAGAAAGAGAATTTGCTACTAGAAGGTTGAATGCACCACAATAATAGGCTAAGAATTTCTAAACAATGCATAAATTTCAAACACAATACCAACAATGTTCGAAAGCTTGATATGAGCATAACAAAGTTTTATTCCTATGCTTTCCAAAAGGCTAGTTGCACCATAGGAAACAAGTATAAGAACTAGTATAGTGATGATCCCTACACAAAGAGAATAGAAGCTAGAGAATAAAAGAGAGAGAGAGTCAGCGACTGCTGTTGAAGAAATCGACCTAGAATCAATGTAGAAATCCTCAATATATAGGAGAATGAGGGCACATATCCCAATAATAGTTTCCCTCATGCAATGCAATTAGATGAGAGAGTGGAGTGAGATAACCATGCGCTCATGTGTAACTATTGAGATAACAGTGATAACTCATGTGAATACACGTGTTAATTGAAGACCACTGAGGAAGAAGGGAGGAAATAAGAGGAAGGATCCATGCGCACTACTAAAGAGGAGATGTGCATGGGTTGAAGGAGTTAAGTGGGAAAATATGGTGTGGCGCATGAGTTGAAGTATACATGAACTAAAGAGAGAAGTAATGTGCCAACACAAAGAGTGTGGAGGCGCTAAATACGAAACAGGGAGTTATGAGGAGAATAAGAAGGAGAGAGTGCATGGAATTAGGGAGATGTGTAAGAAACATGCTAAGAAATAGGGAGATATGCACATGGGAAGGAGGAAAATTATGGGAGAGGGAGTGAAGTAGGAGGGATAAGGAGTTAAGTGGGAGAAGTGAAAATAACTCTTTAGTTAACTCGACCACGCCAACTAATAATGCCAACCATGTGCCAACTCATCTCAACTAAAAAGATGCACATGTCCTCAAGCAAAGCCCCCAATATACTCATGCATGTATGCACCACATGTCACACTCTGAAGCTACCAAATGTCGGAATCTAGACCTGCCACATGTCACCCTGCACGGAGACCACACCTACTAATAATAGCCCTACTAAAAATAGACATGCTAAAAATAGAAGTCTGGCCGAAAAATATGAAAAAACCAAATATGTACGAGATTGCTAGGAGATCCATGCCAAATATAGTACGCCTAAAAATAGGCATTGCTAAAAATAAAAACTCACATGTCCATGAAACCATACTCATCAGACTTGATTTTCAGAGGGGAGTCGAAATATGTGATCATAATTGACGTGCAACCATTGTTAAAAATAGAACGCTCTTGCATGTTAATGCAAATAGGCTCATCGGATTCGATTTTCTGTAAGGAACCTAGATATGTGCTCGAAATCATCATCTGAACCCTGGAACTCCAATTGTTAAAAATAGTAAGTTGCTCGTATGTCATCCGGAAAAGGCTCACTAGAATTGTGAGCTTGCAAGGACTCTAAATATGTAATCAAAACTACCAAGTGGACCTTTGATCTCGGTCTCTTAAAAAGTAGGAAATATGCTAAAAATAGACATCTCTCTCTATCCATGAAGACATGTGCAAACTCTTGTCTCGAAAGCAAGGAACACCACTAAACCAATCCTATGCATGAACTCGTACAATAACCAACGCTGGCTCACACCAAGCTATCTGTGGGAAAAATATTTGAATGCCAGCCAAATAAGACATGCTAACTCTTAACCCTCAGGATTTGCAAGTGAGAAAGTTAACACATCCACTACATCATATATATCAATGGTGTTAGATTTTTAGGGAAAAGAGAAAACAGCAATAACTTTTAAATTTGATCACTAGTACATACAGATCAACACTTAAAACAAAATTTTGAAGTAGATAAAATATTGAAAATACAAATCTGAACATGCTAAGGATAACAGACTTTAACTAGGACTAATCACGAACAAAAAAGAAACATTAACTTGAACTCAAAGCAGATGTAAATATAAGCACAATAAAATCTATACATACCTTAGCAAAACAAATGATAGAAGTACCTGAAGTGTGGTTGTCCTCTTTCTTTATGCTCAAAAAAGCTATGAAGGTCATGGATCAAACCCTCATGATCTTTAAGTGAATAGTTTCCCAAGACGAACTCAAGGATAATCAACAAGAGTAGGGCTAATACAGAAACCCCAAAGACAACAAGAAAGCTTAACCAAAAAAACTGTCCAATATAAATTGTAGTGCTACAACAACAAAACCCCCACAACAGAATCTGATAGATAGAAGTAGAAGGCAACAATATCAAGGACAACAAGAGATAACACCAGCACCAATAGGAAGAGGAGCCAAGGGTTGCCTATGAGGCAGCGGCAGCCTTAGGACACCCAGCGACACCTAGAAGAAGGGTCAAGGGAAGGCCGCGACACTTACAACAGCAAGAGGAGGGTCTCCCCACATTAACACAGCAAGAGGAAGGTCCGCGACACTTTAAACACAGCAAGAGGAAGGTCCGCGGCACTTTAAACACAGCAAGAGGAAGGTTTGTGGCACCAATTCCCAGCAAAGGGAGACCATACACCAAAAATGAAGCTACCAGCCAGCAAGGAGAAGAAGTCTAAGAGGCCGCACCTCAAATCAGAGAGAGAAAGTCCACCAAGGAGGTTGTACCCAAGACAAGAAACAAGCTAAAGTAGCCACCGAAAATCAGACCATAAGAAGAGTGTGAGTGAGAGTAGGAATGAGAGAGGGGTAGGTTCATTTTTATAGTTTTGTGAAGGGTTAGGATTAGGTTTAATTAAAAACCTAAAAATAAAAATAAAAAAAAATAATTAATATTTTTAATTAATAAAAATATTAATTATAAAGTCAAATTAGTCAAAGTGGCTTATAGAAGACCAACACAACATCAAGCAAGATGGAGAATGAGAATCAAGCAAGGGGAGGCTACAAGACAAAGTCAAGGGGGTCTTCTTCAATGGAAAATTGTCCACATATGTCTCGTGATAACTTATAAGTTTTTATCATCCCTGCATAAGAGGAGAAACCAATGATGTGGTCATTCCCGTCCTCTGGCTGCTCCTAGGTCTCATGGACCATCTCGGGAAAGAAGAAGAAGATCACACATCATCACATCTTGGTACACAACCAAGAACCCACCTGGTCCCAGACCAAGATACCCTAGAACACATCTAGGGTCTTTCATCCACCAAGGTACAAGACGAAGGATCAACCCAAGCGTTTAAGCAAAGATTCCCTGGAATACATCCAGGGGCCCTAGAACACATCTAGGAACTTACATCATCAACCACCAAGGAACACATCCAAGGATTCCCCGGAACACATCCAGGGGCCCTAGAACACATCTAGGGATTTACTGCTTGGTCCTTGACCAAGAACCCTAGAAATACACTAGGGGCCCTCACTAGGGTCTTTTGCCATGGCTCTAACTACTTGGTCCCAAACCAAGAACCCCAGGAGTGTACTGGGGGCCCTAGATCTCAGCTAGGGTCTTATGCCATCCTCCCGAAGAATGGCTCTTGCAGTTGCACTAATTTCAACACTCCCTCTCAACAAGAGAGGCATTCTCAGCAACACCGAGCTTGTCTCGAAAGTACACAAGCTTTTGCAAAGATAAAGGCTTGGTCAAAATATCTGCGGTTTGTTCCGTCGTCGGAACATACTGAATACTGAGAATGTTCTTCTACACCATGTCCCGAACATAGTGATATCTCATCTCAATTTGTTTCGATCTGTCATGAAACACTGGATTCTCGGAGAGATTTATACAGCGTTGGTTATCACAGTGAATTACCGTGGGTTCCAACTCAGCACTGAAAAAATCTGAGAGTAGCTTTTTGCGCCACACTGCTTCTCTACTAGCAGCATTTGCAGCAATGTATTCTTCCTCTGCAGTGCTCTGGGCTATGGAGCACTGTTTCCTATTAGACCAGGAGATCATCGTTGAACCCAAACTGAAACAATATCTGAAAGTACTCTTCCGATCCACTGTACTGCCCATCCAATCTGAATCTGTAAAACCATGTATCATTACCCCTCCACTGGAAGTGTATCTGAGCCCATATGCTATAGTTCCCCAGACATATCTGAGAACATGATTAACAACAACCATATGAATATGTTTTGGTTCACACATGAACTGACTGAGGGCATTCACTGCATAACAAATGTCCGGTCTGGTATGTACCTGATACATCATGGACCCAATAATCTGACGATATACAGTGGGGTCTTCTGGATCTGAACCTGTAGCTTGATCATGTAACTTCTTCAAGTTAGAAATCATAGGTGTGGTCATGGACTTACAGTCTAGCATGCCAAATTTGCGAAGCACATAAACTACATACTTGCTTTATGAGAGAAAGATCTCACCCGATTTCTGCCACACCTCTAAGCCAAGGAAGTAATGCATAAGACCCAAGTCTTTCACTTCAAATTCAGTTGATAACTCCCTCTTAGTCTGAGCTATAAGATGTTCCTCTCCTATAAGGAACAAATCATCCACATATAAAACCAAGATAACAAGATGATTCTGCACAATCTTTATATAAAGATTAGGATCTGCTATACTCTTGGAGAATCCAAGACTCTGTAGGAAACTGTCAATTCTTCCATACCAAGCTCTCAAAGTTTGTTTCAATCCATACAAGGCTTTCTTGAGTTTGCAGACTTGTGATTCTTTCCCATGGATCACAAAACCCTCAGGCTACTCAATATAAACTTTTGCTCAGCTTCACCATTGAGAAAGGAAGTCTTAACGTCCATTTGGTGAAGTTTCCAATAAAAAACGGAAGCAAGAGAGATAATGATTCTGATGGAAGTATACATGGTGACAAGAGCAAAGATCTCGTCATAGTCAATTCCTTCTTTCTGAGAGAAGCCACGAGCCACAAATCTAGCTTTGAATTTTTCAACACTGTCATCTGCTGCATGCTTTATTTTGTAAATCCATTTAGAGGTTAGCACTAATTTTCCATGAGGTCTTGGGACCACTTCCCATACATCATTCTTTAAAATTGACTCGTACTCTTCTATCATGGCATCCTTCCACACTTTATGTTTGGAGGCCTCTTCAAACATGGAAGGTTCTGAGTCAATCACAAGATTCAACTGCGCTATCAGGTTGGAGTACTTATCTGGTTTCTTGCTTTCTCTGAAGGTACCTTTAGGTGCTGCATGATTTTTTGATTCCTTTAAAATTTCCCAGCACTAAGCTGGATTCCCTTTGACAGGAGGTTTCTCTAAGGGAAACTCAACAGAATCTGATGGGTGTTGTATATGCACTAAAAATACACTAAAAACCCTCAATTAAATTGTCAACCCGGGGTAAGTAAACTTAGAGTTGTAGCAAAATATATGCCAAGGTAGAAGAGCTGGTAGTAGTATAGTCTAACTAAGAAAGTGGCTATCTAAGGGTTAATCTATTCAAGAAAAGCTATCTAATGAGAAAACCCTACTAAGCAACTTGAAACTATGTAACTTAAGTACTTTTGGACCAGGGATCAATGGATAGCTCTAAGAAAGCAAGTAAAAACCCTATGTAAAGCAAACTAGTTCATAACAATAAGCAAAAGCAACTATTAAGCATAACAATTAACTTGCCAACCTAAATTCAATGAAAAACTACTCTATGAAAGCAAGTAAATAAACAAGCCAACAACTATTCTATTAAAACAAGTAAACAAGTAAGCAAAACAACTAGCTAACCTATTAAAGCAAGTAAACAAGTAAGCAGAACAACTAGCTAGCCTATTAAAGAAAATAAACAACTAACTACTCTAAGATAACTTCTACTGCAAGTAATATAATTAAAACTTTTCATTGAACAACAATCTAGCCTAAGAGGCAAGTGGACTATATTCTTAATTCAAACTTCAAAACTATTTCTAATTCATAAAATGAAATCTATTTAATTGAAAGCAAGAAGGACTAACAACTAACCTTTAATCTATGATAAACAAACTGCTCTCTAACCTATCAAAGCAAAAGACTATCTATCCTACAGCAGCAATAAAACTATATTTTGATCTATGAAAGAAAGAAACTATATTTTCTGATCTACAAAAGTAAGAAACTATCTTTTGATCTACGAAAGCAAGAAACTATCTTTTAACCTATGAAAACTCAAATATAGTGCTGGTGGTTGTGTGAATGTCTCCGGTGTCGTATGATATCTCGATGGCACTTGACAACAAAGGATAATTCAAGCGGTATAAGCTCTACACTGATTTCAATAGCAAAGTGAAAGGTATGGATTAAACAATCCAATAAGAATTTAGCCATCACAGAAACAAAGTTAATTACCCTGCATATTCATGAAATTATTAACCATCAACAATATAATGAGATCATAATTGTACTTCTATGCTATGTAAACAAACTTCATAATTAAATTCAATCATTAACTAAGAAATATAATTGCAATCTAATTATAGGAAAGGAACTGCATAAAGTCAAACTATGTTATATCTATCTTAACAATTCAAAGTGCAAGAAAGAAAATGCTTATAAATTAAAACATGGTTCTAGCATATGGAAAGTAAACTAATGAATAAACTAATTAACAATTAGTTAGCAAAATCTAAATGACAATTAAATAGGCAATAAAAACCGAAACTAACCCTATCCATCCACCGAAGCCTTGGTTAAAGAAAACATGAAATAAAACTTTGTTCTACTGTTTTAACTTCTATTTTAAATTTGATTTTAAAAGCATAAATAAAATTCAATCTAACATCTAATTGCACACGGGGTTAGTGTATGAGTTTGCAAACTCATTCCTAATTATAAAATCAATGCATATTAACAAAAACCTTCATACTAACCTGCAAAAGAGAATTAAAACAGTTAAACTATAACAACAAATTATATGACAAAAGAAAAATAACAATGCATGTACAGGAAATGAGATAAAAGACATCTAAGCTATGAAATACATAAATAACACATAGAACAGTTACCAGACTGCTGGTGGCCCCCCCAGCAAGTCGTGGTCCCTTCTCAAATGCACACCACGAGCTCAACAAAACGATTTCACCATTAAAACTTGAAAAACACAATCTTATACAATTCTGGCAATTGAAAAATGCAAAAACAGAGGAAAACAATTTTATCTCTATCCTCTATGTTGTCTACTGCTCCTTAGCTATTGTATGACCACCACGGTGGTATTTATAAGATTTACAGACCAAGTGGTCGATCACAGGAGGGTTGAACCACTTCTAAAAACGACAAATTACATTAATGGTGCCCTAACTGCCGAAATAGAGCGAGCCAATAATCGCTCTGCTCAACAACCTAAACTGAGTTGTCAAGAGTTCAGTAGCTGAAGGGGATAAGCACAAGAAAAACCCATGTCCCTGATTCGCCCACCACTGGCCGCCAATACCATAACCGCCAAATCGCCCATCGTTTTTTGTGCAGGACGAGGTGCTAGATGGAGTGTCGGACCGGGTACTGGATTGAGTACTGGATGGAGTGTCGGACTGAGTGCCAGAAGCAGAAACGTGATGCGATTTTTCCCTGGTGTAGATCATATTGTTTTGGCACAAAATTCTTCAAAAAGCTTCTCCAAAACATGAAAAACACATATGTACATTCTGCAAAAGTATCTAATTACTGTCATAAAACTGATCATATCTCGGGCCCAACAAAATCCCTTATGGGATCCACTGAAGGTTCTATGGTCTCCTTCCTCTACTCATCTGGTAGTGGTGAATCTGAAGGTTCCGGAGATGGAGCTTCCTGCTCCTCTGTATCACATGGAAGTTCTCTTGAACGACGAAAAGGTGCTTCCTGATGAAAAGTCACGTCTCTATTGACCTCAATGAACTTTTTCCCTGGTACATAAATTTTGTATGCTTTTGAGGTCTCACTGTATCCCACAAAAGTTCATTTCTTTCCGGAGGGCTCTAACTTAGTCCTATTTTCTTTAGGTATATGAATGTAGACTGGACTTCCAAAGATTCTCAAATGGTCAACTGAAGGCTTCTTACCGGTGAAGAATTCTTCTTGAGTTTTCTTTTCTAAGACTTTATGAGGACACATGTTCTGAATATAGACTGTAGTGCTTGTAGCTTCGGCCCAAAGAGACAATGGTAGATTATGATCATACATCATGGCTCTGGCTACTTCACAAATTGTCCTATTCTTTCTTTCTGCAACCCCATTCTGTTGGGGATTATAAGGCACAGTCAGCTCCCTCTTAATCCCTGAAGCCCGACAGAGATCATCGTACTTGTGGGAGTCAAATTCTTTTCCATTGTTTGTTTTGAAAACACGAATGCGTCTACCTGTCTGATTCTCAACAAGATTCTTAAAATCCTAACATTTACTGAAAGATTCATCTTTAGTCTTCAAAAAATAAATCCAAGTTTTACGAGAACAATCATCAATAAAAATGATATAATAAAGACAACCATTCATTGACGGAGCAATCATAGGTCTACAAAGATCAGAATGAATAAGATCTAAAATGCCATTGGTTTTTCTATTACTGTGAGGGTAAGCTTTCTTTGTAATTTTACCAAGAGCACAACCTCTATAAACACTATCATGCTCAAATGAAAAAACTGGCATACCTGTTACCATCTTTTGCAAACCGGGGAGAGCATTGTAGTTGAGATGTCCAATCCTTTTGTTCCATAGCTCGCAGGGGTTTATCATCTCGTGAGCTAATGCTTGAACAACTTGACCAGTGATTTTGTAAAGTCCACTCTCTTGAGTTCCAATTGTCATGGTTGAGCTCAAACTCCCATTTGAAGGCCACATGAGAGCCTTTCCTTTGGAGAAAGCTACTGAGTACCCTTTGTTTTCTAGCACTGCAACTGAGATGAGATTTTTCTTTAATCCAGGAACATAAAGAATTTCATCGATATGAAATACATTACCTGTCTGAAGCTGAAAAGATGTTGATCCAAACCCTTTGATCTCATAGGTGCCATCATCACCCAATCCTACCTTCACATTGAACTTCTTATCCTGATAGTTTACAAGATTTTGTTTGAAGCCTGTCATGTGTTTGGAGGCCCCGTTGTCCACTAACCAAACATCTTCTGACTTGGTTACAGTGTCAGAGAGGGCTGAGATAAGATAACATTCTCAACATTGTTCTTGCTCTTTAGTGGCTGCTCTGGTTTTTCTTCTTTGAGGTTCTACTTCCTCAGTTGTAACTGAAGCATGAAACCTACCTCTCTGCTTTTGTAGTGAAGGAGGGTTCCTACAGTTTTTTGCATAATGACCTAGACTTTTACAGTTAAAGCATCTTATTTTAGATAAATGAGAGTGGAAGTGAGATTGCTTACCTTGGGGTTTCTTACCTTTTCCTTTGTGCTAAGGAAACTTCTTCCATCTCTTGGCTTTGACTGAAAGAGCATGGTCTCTTATCGTTGAGGGCTCATTCCTGCTTTTGAGTCTACCCTCTTCTTCCAAACAATCATGCCATAATCTCTCGAAGTTGGGTTGAACTTCTCTTCCGTTGACTGAAGAGAGAAATGTCTCCCATGAGTCAGAGAGGCCATCAACTGCAGTTTGTACAAGGTCATCATCGTCCACTGCAATTCCAATTGTTGTAAGTTGATCTCTTGTTTGAGCAATTTTGGAAAAGAGGCAGAGATAGTTTCGTCCTTCCCCATCTTTAATGTACATAGTTGTTTCTTCAATATCCTCTTCTCAGTTGGAGCCTTCTTTTCATATAGATTTGCTAGGGCATCAAAGCATTTCTTAGTTGTCCTTAGATGGCCAATGAGGGGCATCATGCTGTCCTTAACTGAGTCAAAGATGATTCTTTTAGCCTCGGCCTGCCTTTTCTTATATGTTGCCCTGCCTGTATTCGAAGTGGGTTCTTTTATCACCCTGGTAACCAGCTCATCCAAGTCAACCTCTTCTAGTATATTAAACACCCTAGCCTTCCAAGCATTGAAGTTGCAGGCCCCTTCAAGCCTATCTTCTGCTTTGACGGAAGATGAAGTCATGTTGATTTCAAGATTTGATTATTTAAAATCCTTACTGTTGATCTGCAAAACAAACCCTAAAACGTGGATCTACGGAGGCTCAAAACTCTGCCACTTATTGAGCTCTTTTCACGCCTTAAACTCTGATACCATGTTAGATTTTTAGGGAAAAGAGAAAACGGTAATAACTTTTAAATTTGATCACTATTGTACATACAGATCAGCACTTAAAACAAAATTCTGAAGTAAATGAAATACTAAAAATACAAATCTAAACACGCTAAGGAGAACAAACTTTAACTAGGACTGATCATGAAAAGAAAAGAAACATTAACTTGAACTCAAAGCATATGTAAATATAAGCACAATAAAATCTGAACTTACCTTAGCAAAACAAATGATAGAAGTACCTGAAGTGTGGCTGTCCTCTTTCTTTATGCTCAGAAAAGCTATGAAGGTCATGGATCAAACCCTTAAGGGTTTGATCTCATCGTGATCTTTAAGTGAACAGTTTGCCAAGAAGAACTCAAGGATAATCAACAAGAGTAGGGATGATACAGAAACCCCAAAGAAAACAAGAAAGCTTAACCAAAAAAACTATCCAATATAAATTGTAGTGCTTCAACAACAAAACCCCCACAACAGAATCTGATAAACAAAAGTAAAAGGCAGCAACATCAGGGACAAGAGATAACACAAGCACCAACAGGAAGAGGAGCCAAGGGTTGCCTATGAGGCAACGATGACCTTAGGACACCCAACGACACCTAGAAGAAGGGTCAAGGGAAGGCCGTGGCACCTACAACAACAAGAGGAGGGTCTGCCCACCTTAACACGGCAAAAGGAAGGTCTGCGGCACTTTAAACACAACAAGAGGAAGGTCCGTGGAACCAATGCCCAACAAAGGGAGACCTTACACCAGAAATGAAGCTACCAACCAACAAGGAGAAGAAGTCTAAGAGGTTGCACCTCAAATCAGAAAGAGAGAGTCCACCAAGGAGGCCATACCCAAGACAAGAAACAAGTTGAAGCAGCCACTGAAAATCAGACCATAAGAAGAGTGTGAGTGAGAGTAGGAATGAGAGAGGGATAGGTTCCTTTTTATAGTTTTGGGAAGGGTTAGGATTAGGTTTAATTAAAAACCTAAAAATTAAAATAAAAAATTAATTAATATTTTTAATTAATAAAAATATTAATTACAAAGAAAAATAAGTCAAAGTGACTTATAGAAGACCAACACAACATCAAGCAAGATGGAGAATGAGAATCAAGCAAGGGGAGGCTACAAGACAAAGTCAAGGGGGTCTTTTTCAATGGAAAATTGTCCACATATGTCTCATGATAACTTATAAGCTTTTATCATCCCTGCATAAGAGGAGAAACCAATGATGTGGTCATGTTCATCTTCTAGCAGCTCCTAGGTCTCATGGACCATCCCGGGAGAGAAGAAGAAGATCACACATCATCACATCTTGGTACACAACCAAGAACCACCTGGTCCCAGACCAGGATACCCCAGAACACATCTGGGGGCCCTAGAACACATCTAGGGTCTTTCATCCACCAAGGTACAAGACCAATGATCAACCCAAGCGTTTAAGTAAGGATTCACTGGAATACATCGAGGGGCCCTAGAACACATCTAGGGACTTACATCATCAACCAACAAGGAACACATCCAAGGATCAATCCAAGCTCCGAGCAAAGATTCCCTGGAACACATCCAAGGGCTCTAGAACACATCTAGGGACTTACTGCTTGGTCCTTGACCAAGAACCCTAGAAATACACTTGGGTCCCTCACTAGGGTCTTTTGCCATGGCTCTAACTACTTGGTCCCAAACCAAGAACCCCAAGAGTGTATTGGGGGCCCTAGATCTCAACTAGGGTCTTATGCCATCCTCCCGGAGAATGGCTCTTATAGCAACACTAATTTCAACAAACTTTTTTTCCATATTTATGTGTCAATGTGTTTTTTTAATGTTTTTGTTGGTTTATATTTTTTTTAAATGAAAAAAATTAATTTGTTTTGTATTTTTTAATGCTTGATGCAGTGTATTTGTTTTTGTCGATTTTTAGCCAATTTTTTCGATGTTTAGATGTTCGGACCCTCGACAATTTTTGTTGGTGCTGATTTTTTCAACAATGGCGTATGCCACTTGCCCTTTTGTACAATCTTTATGGCTCAACTGCAAAAACAATGGCCCCCTTGCTGAGACGTTGACCTACCTCTTAGGGGCAAACAACCACATGATATAAGAAGAGTCGAACCCTGGTGGAAGCTTTAAGAACACTTTGCTTTCACTAACCTAACTTACTTGTTGTAGTTAATAACAAGTCCTATTTGCAGTTACAACATCCTACTGTTAAGAAAGTGCATCCATACAAGTAAACCCTATAGGAAAATATCGTATACTTGATCATAACCACAACTAACCTCTTTAGGAGGCTTTCATATGTTGATATTTTCATATTTACCATTAAGTTGAAGTTGGATCCTAGGGTCTACTAGGTTATTCTCTATATGTGCTAATTCTTTTCTCGCCATTCTCATTCCCATCTAGTCTTCACTATAGCTTCCACCTTTCCTAAACTGTCTTGCTTCACTCATGGCTTTGGCACAACTTGTGTTGAATTTTAGGGGTCTCTTGCTTTGTCTTACTTTAGGAGATTCACCCTTCAACTTTTTAGCTTCTAATTCTTTCACTCATAGTTAATTATTTATGTCTTCCCCAAAAGTCTCCTTTTTTCCGAGGAAACCTCACAGTATCACTCCATGTTCCCCAAAATATCCATCTACTCCATGTTCCCCAAAATATCCAGATGGAGGGTGGCTCAACTGCTAGCCATAATAGACGCCAATAACATAGTGGGACTCGAACCTCATCCAAACTAGAACTGGAGGCCTCATGGAAAACTCCACCTTGAAACAATGCGTTTGAATTGTTTGAGCTAACCCACTGAATTGTTTGAGCTAACCCACTGAGCTCTCTCTTCCCCAAAGTCTTTAGCTTTTTTTTTCAAAGGTTTGTTTGTCATACAATGTTATGCTACTCAAATCTACCTTGTGCAATTTATGTTATGTAGTAATTGGTATTATATATTAGTTGTTAGAGTTTTATGTTATTCATTGCATTTTTTTGTTAGTCATAGGAAGTTTTATCTTAAGGTGTAATCAGTTGACTTGGTCAATGGTGGTAGTTGAAGAACCATTGTCTTTATGTGGTTGACCTCATCCTCACATGGTATGTGAAAGTTAAAGAAATTAACCTTATCAGTTAGGTGGAGGTAGTTGGGATTCCACCCATTCATTGGTCTATGTGGAGGCCACACATTTATGGAGTAACTACCTCGCCCCTTGGGCTAGGAGGGAGTAGCAAGTATAAATAAAAGGCTTGGCATTTAAGCAAGACATCTAGAGTAGATTTTTGGGTTTTTACAGGTATTTCTTAGTGGACTAAGCTGGGCTAAGAGCAGCATCCACACTGCCTTTAATAATGTGGGCCTGAGTTGGCGACCATACCTCCTCAAGAAAGTTGGAAATAATAAATTGCATCTATTTGAGTCTATTTTTCTTCTATTCACATCGTTCCATCCACTCATAATGTTCATTTTTCTGTTTAGGAAAATAAGTTTTCCAATTTCAGTCCAGAAATCTCATATTTGTAGTTTCAGCTGTAAGTCTTCCAATTTTCAGTTCAGATTTTAATTAGCAGGTTTATTTTCCATTCATAACAGCACTCTTCAGTCAGTTTAGTGGCAATAATCATGTTCAGTTCATGACAATAGTATAAGAGCCACTTTATTGGCCTTGTGGGGAGAAGCCTAGTAATGGAAGACCTTTATAGAGAAGTGTGGTTTTTTCATTCCTCATTGACGAATATCCAGGCTTATGAGAAACTTATAGTAAAGAATCACCTGAGCTATCTCGTTCTCTGAATATATTCAATTCTATGAAGAAGATCAGAAGAAGTGGCTCTTGGAACTTGAAGATTCTACAGAGGAGGATTTAACAAGTGATGAGGAGCATGCAGGTCATGTTTGAGGATTATCAAGATGAAGTCAAGACTCTAGTTCACAGCTCGAATGCTCCAGAATTTGAGATTGCTTTCTCAATGTAATCTTCAGGTACTGTTAAGGCTAGTGATGGAAGAGGATTCTGTTGAATAATCAAAGGTTATTGTATTGCACAGAGGAAATGATAATGTTAGGAGAAATGTTGCATTCTCACACTCAATACTGAAGCTAAAACTAAATATGTACTCAATGAAGAGAAACTATGTCATGCAAATAGTGTCAACGAGGAGTCTACAAGTCATGACCAGAAATTTGGTATTAGCCAAGCCATGAATTTATGCACTAAGGCAATTATCTGCATAGTATTAGTCAGCCCAGGGGGCCATTCATCTTGTATAGGTGCTAGATTGGAACAAAAGACTTCATGTGCAAGCCGTCTTACTGGCAGTCCAAAATGTATGTCATCCTGTACAACGCAGTAATCCACATCGTTATGTTTGAATACAATGCTAACACATTGTTATGCTTGAATACAATGCTAACACATTGTTATGTTTGAATACAATGCTAACACTAGCATCACTGTCGTTCTAACAACCCTTCACTGATTCGCAACAGGCACAATTGGGTGCACAGATTCTTCTGTACAGATCTCAAATTCACTGTGCACCACTATATGTGGTGTTGATGCTATCAGATTTTGCTGATATAGGTGCATCTCAAAATGGTACATCTATATCAAATGGAGGCAAGAGTCTGGGAAATTTCTTGGCATATTTCTGTAGATCATATTCATCACAAGGTGTTCCCTACTACCTTCAAGTACACCAGCAATAGTATCCAGCAGAATTAGTTTTTTTTTAACCGAAACTGGGAAACTTGTATTATAAAGGCTGTAGCAAGAGTCTGGGAAATTGCTTGGCATATTGCTGCAGATCATATTCATCACAAGGTGTTCCCTACTACCTTCAAGTACACCACCAATAGTATCCAGCAGAATTGGTTTTTTTTAAACCGAAACTGGGAAACTTGTACACCACCAATAGTATCCAGCAGAATTGGTTTTTTTTAAACCGAAACTGGGAAACTTGTATTATAAAGGCTGTAGCAAAATCTGAACAGCATAGTACAAAAAAAACAGCTATCCTGAGTTTCAAAATAGGATTGGCAGCTTCCAAAAGTCACAGAGCAAAATTAACAAAAATTTATACATAATACATCCCAGTGATTCCTGCACAAAACGTGCACGTATATAATATTAAGAAAGGTGGTTAAAATTCTAATTACTTCCATAAACATAAAAACTTATCGGAAAACATGGTGACTAATTGCTCTTCCTGCCCGTGACTGGTATGGGGGAGTTCTGAGTCGATAGGTCCATATTTTCCATTTTCCAGCATTAGATGCATTGTATCTTCTTCTTTTAGGCCTGCCTGGACAGGGTTTGTGGACATGGTGACTAATTGTTCTTCCTGGTATGGGGGAGTTCTGAGTCGATAGGTCCATATTTTCCATTTTCCAGCATTAGATGCATTGTGTCTTCTTCTTTTAGGCCTGCCTGGACAGGGTTTGTGGACATGGGTTTGTGGACATGGTGACTAATTGCTCTTCCTGGTATGGGGGAGTTCTGAGTCGATAGGTTCATATTTTTCATTTTTCATTTTTCAGCATGTGTTTTCTTCTTTTAGGCCTGCCTGGACAGGGTTTGTGGACACAGGGTTTGTAGACATTCTATGGTTGGAAGCTATTGTGTGTGAATATTTACTCAAATTAATAACCATGAGATAACCATGTTTCTCATCATATTACACATAAACCACCATTTAATCAATTTTCTTTTCTATTTTTGCTGTACAAGCTATTGTGTGTGTGAATATTCACTCAAATTAATAACCATGAGATAACCTGTTTCTCAGCATATTACACATAAACCTCCATTTAATCAATCTTCTTTTTCTATTTTTGCTGTACAAGGGATTCATAATCATAGCTATCTGTGAGATGCATTGGTATCATAGCTATATGTGAGATGCATTGGTGTTCGTTCTCATGGAACTTGGAAGAAGTGACTAAAAAAGGAGTGTTCGTTCTCATGGAACTTGGAAGAAGTGGCTAAAAAAGGAGATCTGTTGCACTGAATTGACTCCTCGTATCTTCTCAATACCCTCCTCCTAAATTCTTGTGCCTCTCTGTAATCCAATACCCTCCTAAATTCGTGTGCCTCTCTGTAATCCAATACCCTCCTAAATTCTTGTGCCTCTCTGTAATCCATATCTCTGTAATCCAATACCCTCCTAAATTCTTGTGCCTCTCTGTAATCCATATGCTCAGACCTCGAAAAGCAATTAGACCAAAGATTATATGGAACAGTGCAAGACTCAGTTTTTAAAAACAAGAGATAACTCCTGGTGATCCCCCTGTTTCCAGGACTCAAGTGGAGAGCCCTGTGTCCACAGACAGGTGGGCATTAACCAAAATTTCCCAAAACTAAGGAACGGCATGTCTGAGGGATCAAAGTTCGAAATGTATAGGAGAGAAAACACCCCAAGAGACTCTCGAATGCAGAGGATAACCTAGTCGCAAGGTGGGTCTACACCAAACAAACTCCAGAAAAACCAAGTGTTCTGGAAAATTACTATTACTAGAGTCACACATAGAACCACACACAAGACCATGTACCAACAGTACATTCCGCTCGAGAGAAAATACCAATAACAGATTCCTACTCCAAACCTCGAGGTAAACTCAGATAAATTGAAGTTCCAGAAAACTAACCAAACCAAAGACGAAGACGTGGTCTCACCAGGATTTACTAGGCGAACTTTCCCTTTGCATCATAGCAGATATCGACCTCACTACAAACCATTATCCCACCTAGCTGAAACAATCCTTAACAATGGGTTCAAGAGATGAAGCAACCATTAATTCATCCATGCAAGATAGGGGAGTGCACGTCCTTTAGAATCTATACCCTATGCTGGAAATCGGTGGCAGTGATTTACTAACAAGTGGCGATTAATTGACATGCTAAGTGTCCTTGTCTTCATATTCAAAGGTTACTAATGTTGTTTCGGCATAGGCTGGAAGCGCCACCCCTCATTTTTCCTAATGACTCCGGGGCTATAAACGAAGTCTTCTTTGGCCAATGAATCCTAATGACTCGGGGGCTATAAACGAAGTCTTCTTTGGCCAATGAATGAATGAATCTACTTGATGATTGAATGCTAAGAGAACTTCATAAAACAATCATATAATTGATTATTATGCTTTAATCTCCGATTACACAATCAAAGTGCTAAGATTGACTTATTGATTATTATGCTTTAATCTCCGATTACACAATCAAAGAGCTAAGATTGACTTATGCTAAGAGAACTTGATAAAACAATCATATAATTGATTATTATGCTTTAATCTCCGATTACACAATCAAAGAGCTAAGATTGACTTTTTTTTTTTTTTTTGAGGGGGGGGAGGAGTAAAAGGATTTCTTAATAAAGTGTGTATGCTTCTACTCCATTATTTATGGTTTTTCTGAGACCCCGGGCATATGATTTTTCTAAATTTCCTTCAAGATCAAGGATGATCCCTTGTGCCTACCACCCCTGGGTTTCCTTTGGATGCCCCATCAAAGTAGAGAATAAAAGATCTTTGGTGTTGCTTCCAGTTCTGAAATCCTTGCTTGCTCATTCTCAATTTGTTGGAAATAGTGTTGTCATTTATGTCAAAGACAGGGGGAGATTATGAATGGCTCTAAGCATTGACGAGTTTTTGTGTACACTAACTGATAAGTAACAAGAGTCATGAATGAAGGCGAGATGATTGTGTACCCAAATGAATTCAAGTTGAGTAGGTATGAGGAGGAGTTGTGCATTTGAAAGATGCATAAAACGACCCTCCAAATAGAGGGACAAGATTGAGGAGGTGAAGATTTTTGTGGCTATAGATTTCCTTATTGACAAGCAATCACAGTTTGTTGAAGTTCGAGGGCACAAAGGAAGTTATGAGCATGCGTTGAAGGTGAGGGAGATAGCAAGTTGAACAGGATCAAGCACAATTATAATAAATCAATGGTCTATATGTAATTCCTCCCCCCCCGTATGCCCGATGTTTAATAAAGGGAAGGGGGGCCCAAAATGATATACTGTGGTTTTAGGCAAAGCCACGTGGCAGTGATGCATCAATTTCACCCCTCCCCCCCACATGTACAATGTTTGATAAAGGGAAGGGGGGGCGAAATGATATATTGTGGTTTTTGGCAAACCCACGTCGCAGTGGCGCGTCAATTTCATCCCCTCCTCGAATGGTTTTCAAAACCATTATATGACCCCCCCCCCAAAAAAAAAAACAAGTGTGGCAAAATGACAAAGCAACAACGAAGCATGATGATGTCAGGCGGTGGTCCTAGTGACGAGGCGATACACATGGCCAACATTGATTGAGTCCGGTAAAACAAGGTTCTGCACGTAAGGTTCCATATCAGGATATCGGAGATCAGAGATCAAATGGGAGTGAGTGTAGGACCGGTGGGTCGGTGGACCTGGTGGCCAAGTATATCAGATTGGAGTGAGGTGTATTGGTGTGGTGTTAAAGTTTCTAGGGCCCCGGTGCCCTGATGAGCCCAGTGGGTCGATCACTTGGTAGCCCGGTATACCAGATCGAAGTAAAGGAGTGAAAGAAGTGTTGAAGTCCCAAGCACATGCTGCCCAGTGGACTGGTGGTTGATGCCACATCAAAGCCATGACAACAATCACGTCAACACCATGTATCAAGCCACGTACTTGTGTCGCGTCAGCATGATAACTGAACCATAGTGAAATTTTGAAGGTGCAGTGTTAAAGTCTTAGGGGCTCGGTGGGATGGTGAGCCTGATTAATATTTTGCTGGGGACACGAACAGATCAATGGTTATGAATTAACGCCTAACGCATCCTGCGATTGCTGAGAGTTAAGGGTCTGTGAACAGATCACATGCGATGGAAAGATATTGAGATCAGTTTTGAAGGATTTTTGCAGCCCGATTTTAACGAAGAATCAAGGGATCTGGAGCGGACCCCATGAACATGATTTTTGGCATAAGGAAAAAGGATTGGATGTATGGGATGACTGTATAAATAACAATGCCCTGATCGTTATGAAGATGTAGAGTTGTGGAGAAAAAGCGTGAAGCGTGGAAGTGAAGCTGAGACTTTGAGGTTATTAGGTGCCAAAGAATGAAAAAGAGAAGAATGTAATCGTCTAAGGGTGGTAGGGAGGTGCAAGGTAAAACAAGGAAGATTTGGAGTCTCATTGGTTGTGAACAGGTGAAGATTTTTATGTTTGAAAATAATTTGATCCAGACAGACAAAGGAGGAGATTGGTTTCTCCAGTAGGTTGGTGCCTACACCTTGTTGAGTTGGTGTTAAACTGAGCAGATTGGTGTCTCCTACAGGTTGGTGCCTGCAAATATTGTAACAGTAGGTTGGTGCCTACAGGTGTTGTTGAGTTGGTGCTCAGCTGAGAAGATTGGGGTCTCTTGCAAGTTGGTACCTACAAATATTGTAGTTGTAGGTGGATTCCTACAGGGGTTGTTGAGTTGGTGCTCATGCAAAGGGATTCGTTTCTCTTTCAGGTTGGTTCCTGTAAAACATTGTAACAAATTGGTGTTTGTAGTAGGTTGTTTCCTATGAAAATATTTGAATAAAATTTCCATGGTTTTCTCTCATTTGGGTTTCCACATTAAATCTTTGTGTATTGCGCATTGCATATTAATTATTGATTTCTTATGGTTGGTAAAGTAATAAATTGATAATTTTAGAACAATAAGAAAAGAAAAAGCAGTCATATACTGATTCACCCCCCCCCCTCAATATAAGTAAATGTGCCAACACAATTGCCATGTTGTGTCGAAGTTTGGTTTTCCTTGAATTAGATTGATTGCCAAATTCACCTTTCCTCATCTAAATCCAAAATCTAATGTCCCAAGTTTGCATTGAGTTTTGTGCTAATGAATTATACTAGGAGGCCTTTGCTTTGGAAGCTACAATTATTGGAGTGTCTTGTTCCTATCTTAATATGATCCTATTTCAAGCTAACTAGATTTTCCAGTCAAGGTATTTGGGAAGTTCCATCCAAAGTCTTTTGAATATGGATTTATTTCTAAGGTTTCCCCCTGTAATTTTTACTCCACAAAGATATCATTTCTTTCCATGAATTTAGTTTATGCACACGATGATTGATTTTAGGAAAATCATAGAACCAAACCCGATTAGAGAAGTGACAGTGGAAAAAGAGATGGTGAACTATCTCTTATGTCAAGAGGCATAATGTGCATTGAGATTGGCCTTGGATCCCCTTTTCTATAGGTTCTTTGTTGTCAAAATATTCCCATGAACCACTAACCGAAAAAATATGTTAACTTTGGGGATGCCATCCAGGTGCCAAACATGTTTCCATATAGCTAAACGCTAAGGGAGAGGTGATGATTGGAACTGATGAAGATACCCACTCTTTACAAAATATTCCATATCTCCCCATCCTCGTTGATCAGGAGTGGAAAGGTTCCAAGGTGCACATCCTTTGAGATTTTAGAAGAAGGAAGGGACGAGGTTCAACAAATGGGGAGTAGGCGATTCTAATGTCCACCTAATCTAGTGATATGACATATCAACCCACTTTGAAATATCAAATAGAGTTTTGTAATTTCGATTATCCATCCATGCTTTTAATGGGAGAAGATCTTGATTCTGCTATAGAGGTTTATTTCCCATTATTCGATCCTTCCATATACTAGTCATTTTCCCATTTCTTAGAATCCAATTTATTTTGGATTGGATAATGGGGGAAACAACCTTTAATAGTTTCCAAATATCAAAACCTCTTCTATTGGCCAATGGGCCATTAACACCATAGTTTCAATCTCATTGGAAATATTTTTTAAGGAGGACCCTCTTCTACCGATCCAATTTACCAAAAATCAACCTCCATATAAGTTTCGACGCTAGAGCCAAATTCACAAGGGAAAGGTCTTTAATTTCCAAACCACACATATCTTTTGGAGCCCTAACAATATTCTAGTTTATCAATTGGAGTTTTCTTGTGTTTGTTTTTCCTCCTTTCCACAAGAATTTTCTCACCTCTTGAGTGATTTGTTGCATCATTCCAACTAGAGTGAGCATAGTTGAGCATTGGAAAATAGGAAGAGCAACAAGGACCGATTTTATAAAGACAACTTGGCCTGCAAGATTTAGCCATTGGGAGCCCCGCTGTAGAAGTTTTGATTTTATTTTGTTGATGATTAAATTCCATGACTAAGCCGATATATTACTCAAAAAGATAGGAATTCCCATATATTTGAATGAGGCCTCAGACACTTGAAAAGGGAACATGAGAATGCAAGAGATAGTGTGAAGAAGTTGAGGACTAATGTTCTAGCCAAAAACTTGACTTTTTAGAAATTTATCTTTCCTCCTAAGGCACTAGTAAAAAGGTCCAAGATCTGCTTGAATCTTTCAACCATGACCAAGGAAGCTCCACCCAAAAGAAGAGTCTCGTCTGTGAGTTGTGAGTGATTTATGCTTTTGACTCCCTGAACTATTTTGATTTTTGATAGCTCTCAAAACAACCTTTCTAATTTTAATTTTCTGCTCAGTGACTTGGTCATTATGATGTAGAGAAAATGAGATAGAGGGAAACCTTTGTCTGAACCCATGACTTCCTTGAAATAAATATGTGGGACTCCCATTAACCAAGGGGGGTATCCAAGGATTGATAATACATGAAGAAAACCATCTAATGAAAGGAGGATAGAAATCAAATTTAAACAACTCATCAAACAAAAAGGAGTGTCTTCCTCGATCAAATGCATTTGCCATGTCAATTTTTATAATCATCCCTTTGTCTTTATTTTCCCTGCTAGAATGGATAGCCTCCTACACCATAATGATGTTGTCCATTATCCGTCTCCCCTGCATAAATACGCTTTGATTTTCATATATGACTTTAGAGAGGGTCTTCTTTAGTATGTTTGCAATGATCTTTGTGAGGATTTTGTAGGAGGAATTGCAGAGTGAGATTGGATGAAATATGGAAAAGGAAGAAGGATTGGCTTCCATAGGGATAAGATCTAAAAAAGAGGAGTTTGTATTTCTTCCCATCTTGCTAAATTTATGAAAACACTGCAACATGTTTTTCAATTTAGTTTTAATTATGGGCCAACAGGATCTATAGAAATGAGTAGAGAAACCATCAAGGCCTGAAGCTTTGCCAAGATGCAAGCTCTTGATTGCATTTACTATTTCGAATTCTTCAATCTCATTCATCAGGTCGGAATTTTCCATATGGATGATAATTGCAAGAATGTGTTTAAGAATAGAGGTTGTGGTTTCTTGCTCAACTCCTTCTTGTTCTGTATATGGCGATTCAAAGTGTGCCTTAGTTACTTCTTTGATATCCATGAAGTTTCTTAGCTTGGTTCTGTCCTCTAGATCAATTTCCTTCAAATTATTTTTGAGGGTCCTAGGTATGGCCAACCTATGAAAAAATGAAGTATTCTTGTCCCCTAATCTTAACCAAATGCTACAAGACTTAAGTCTCCACATTTCCTCTTCCAATATGATAGTTTTGTGCAATTTGTGAAGCACATTGTTAACATCTTCCTCCTCCAATCTTCCTTGAATAAGTTTGAGCTCAGATTTGAAGATTGATTTGTCTATCTCTAGGGGGCTATAGGAACCCTTTGCCCATTCTTTTAAAGTTGTTTTGATAGATTTTAATTTATGTTCCCAAATATATACTAAGGATCCAATGATCCACTTCCTCCACTATGCTAAGATGATTTCCATGACCTTGGCATGTTGCAACAAGAGGATTGAATCGAAATGGGAGTGGCCCATAATCTCGAGATTCTTGAATTTGAATAATAATCGGTTTATAGTTTGAGACAGACGAAGGGATTACCTTTTAGGCGATGATGATATTTTACAAGAGGATATAGCTTTGAATGAGGAATTGATCTAAATGCACAACAATATGTCCTAGACCAATCCTTCTAGTTGACAAGGTAAAATTTCCTTTGACAGCAACAAGGTCCCATTTTTCCATGAAATCTTCCAATATTTATCGAAATGGATCTTTGGCTATGCTTCCCCCTTCTTTTCTTTGATGTTGAGAGTTACATTGAAGTCTCCATCTATGATATTTTTCTTGGAGTATTCCAAATCTTTTAGCCCCATAAGAGACGACCAACAAATTTATTTTTCTTTGTATGTTGATGGCATGTAAACATTTATGATATTGATACATTTTCCTAATTGTTGATGGGTGAAACTTGTTAAATTCCAATGTTGCGTTTGGAATGAAAATTCTAGATGGAGAGAGTTGTTCCAAAGGGTACATAGATCCCTTGAAGCTCCCCTTGAGCTTACTGTTGACCCTTCACACTACTTCCATTGCTTCTGTCTTGTTGCTAAGGCTTCTAAAGCCTCCAATTTGGTCTCCAGGAGAAGGATGACGGTATGTCTGTTGGATCTGATTAGGCCCCTTAAAGCTTGTTCCTTGTAATGACTTCCTAGTCATCTACAATTCCATGAGACTATGATCATCATTTCCTTGGGGGGTTTGGCTTCTTCCTTGTGATGGGGCATGTGCACTAGGATTCTTTTAATTTCTAGATCTAGTGCCCAAATACCTATCAAGGGTTGTCTGAATACCCAAGATATTTTAATTATTAGCAATCTCTTCTCTTTCTTCCTTCACTACTTTCTTGCCTACTTTTGAAGGCAATTTTTCTTTTGTTTCATCATCTTCCTTTATCCTCATCTTACAGTTGTTGGTTGGATGTTTTCCTAGTTAGTATGCCTAGATGATCTATAAAGGATACTCAACTCATGATTGTAAAGAATATACACTTGGTCTTTCTCAAGCACATCAACTTTGTTCATAATGCCCTCTTGAGCCTGCCTTATTTAGATGGTTGTTTGGTTCAGCTTCTTATCTAAAAATGTTAAGTTTCCACTACTTTCTTCGTTAGGAAAATTCTTAATCTTAGATGCAGTTAGGTTAGTTCCTATTTTGGATGCCCATTCTTGGGCTTCCAACAAGGTAGTTGGGGATTTGTCTCTTAAAATGAGACCGAATTGTCCCTCAAAGGAATGAATATATTGTAGGAGGATCACCTTTGCCTTTGGTCTAAGATCATCATAAAACTATGTTATCAAAAAACTATATTATAGGAGGATCACCTTTGCCTTTGGTCTAAGATCATCATAAAACTATGTTATCAAAGTATCAAACTCATATTAACCTCAGCAATAGACTAGACTATTTTTTTTCTTGATCTGACTAAATTGGATCAAAATCAATCTACCATTGCTTTTGATTTCCCATGTTTTTATGAAGGCATCTTGAAGGACTTTCCAAGTTTTAATGCTTTTGTCAAGAAGATTTTTATACCAAGACCTAGCATCCCCTACTAATGATGAAGAGAAGCATCTCATGATGACATCCTCATGTTGGTATTGGGTAGGATAGAATCCAAAGGTATGATAGAATAGGGAAAAATTGTCTTCAATGGAAACATAATTATTACTAGAGAACTTAGGAAACCACCTATCAACATCCTTAGGCATATTATGAGGGTAACCTTGAATTCTAATAATGTCTAAAGGTCTAAACAAATTGGAGACTCATGGTTGAAGAGCCATTTGGGATATAGGAGGGTTATTAGGGGGTCTCCTTTTGTATGTTTGAATGGGTCTTGGGTTATGTGGAGTCACCAAGTGAGCAATGTAGGTAAGTCTTTGATGGAATCTCACCAATAGAATATTTGAAGTATAGACTTTGAATTTCCAAGAATAATGACTCGATTGTCCCTGGTAATGGCGCCAAAATGTTATCACCAAATATAGCACTTGTGCAAATCCTTCACAATATGCAATACAAGTGTAACATATGGAATTACTTGTCACTGTCACCTTAGCAATTACTTCCCTTTTTTTAGTGAATGATTGAAATCCAACGCAAGGGAGGCTTCCCTAACAACTTCAAGGAATCCTATAGCAAGATTGAATCAATTCTACGCCTCCTATCTTGGTTACTCAATTATACCACCACTTAGATCAAGGTTTAAGGTAAACAAAAGGTGGTTAAGTAAAGAAATTCCATATATTTGTGTGAGGTTTTAAAGACAATAAATGTTAACTACCAAGTAAAATAGGTCAAATAAATGCCCTAAAACACTACAAATCAAAAGAAAATCTATGGCTATTATAAAACTTGTATTAGAATATGTTTACTTCAACAATATCAAAAGTTACAACAACATAAATATAACATCCCTTAAAACCATTAAACATGCAATGAAAGAGGGATACAAATGAAAGCTAAAACTAGGGTTTTAGATAATATATACTTGCTCAAATGTAAATGGAATGAAACGACCTCAAAATATGCAGGACATCAAGCCCTAGTTGGATTAAAGTTATAACAATAATGCAATAAGTAATGTCAAGGAATATTCTAAGGTGAAAAATTCCACAAACCCTAGACGTTAGGCTACAAATGGTTGAGAATTGAAGAGGGATTGTTATAAAACATAAATCTACCATGAGACATCAAAGGAGGAAGGGAATTAGGTTTTAAGGTCACTCTCAAGAGAAATATACTAGAGTCATCTATCTTCCTTGGGCATATGGAATCAAGAATGCAGTTGTCTTGGAGAGCAAAGGTAAGAAGAAGACCTAAAAATTAAACCCTAGGGTAGTCCACTACAAACCCTAAGTGTCAATTCTTTAGAAAATAAACTCAAGGTAGTCCATTACAGACCATAAGATGCCATCCTATGTCTTGTAGATACATTTAGTAAGATATCAAGATGGATCTTGGTTAACACCCTAGAGTAGTCCACTACAAACCCTAGAACTTTAACCTACAAGAATGAGACTAGGGTAGTCCACTACAAACCCTAGAAATTTAACCTATAAGAATGAGACTAGGGTAGTCCACTACAAACCCTATAAATACATGTATGTCCTTTAATAAGATTTAAATAAATGATAACAAGGAAAGGCAGTCCACTACAAACCTTCCAAGTGTTTCGAGATAAGGTTTATTCAAGAAAATACAAGATATCATGTAATTATCACCACTTTGATAAAACATTCACTTAATACATCAAGAAATAAACCATCAAAGACTTGAAAAGAGCACTTACTAGGAAAATCAATGAGCATCCATGAAACCCTAACCATGAAACCATCCACAAAACTTGAAAATAATCCACAAATTCATCTCCAAGAAGGCGCACACAAGTGATCCATAGTGAAAGAGAAAGATAAAATACAAGTGTAGTGATGATTCTCCACCAGATGAGTTATGATTTACAAAATGGAGCACTCCCTCTATAAATATGAGGTAACCAAACACTATATCCTCCTAAGAAGCCCCTAAAACATGTAAATCCATGATACAAGGTGGATAGGTCTCAAGTCGACCCTCAATAATGCCTCCAAAATGAAAATACGATGCCAAAAAATCAAATTGTCCTCTAAAAAATCCACATGTGTAAGTGTAGAGTACAAAAAGAGGGCAATGCCATTTCTGTTGGATTACTGAGAGGGGGGATGAATCTATAATGAGAAATTATATTACTTTTAACCACAGTATATTCTTCAACAATATTTAGCAGTTTATCATTAGCATTCAATATATCATCAATAGTATAATCATAAACAACATCACATCACAATATATACATAGTACACCAGAATTTACGTGGAAACCCAAATGGGAGAAAACCGCAAAATGATTTTCTTATATATCAAAATAATACATTCATTGGAAGAACCAACTTCCTGATTCTCCAGCTACAATTGGAAGGCACATCCAACCCCCTATTCTCAGGCTCCAACCTGAAGGAAGCTACAACTCCCTAAATTCTATGGCCCCAACCAGAAGGAGGCTACAATTGAGTTCTCTTGCCACAACCACCTATCCTTGCCATGTCCTTCCGCCTTGAAGTATAAGTGTAGATCAATTGTCGCTATCACAAAATCTACCACTATCACTTCCACTGTCTTTGTCGGTCTATCTCTGTCACTATCACTCTGTCTCTGTCACTATCTCATCAACCAACTAACAGTTGTACCATACCATGCATCAATTGTATACCAACATACATACTATCTCATGCATCAATCATGAACCAAAGATACATCAATAAAGAATAGTGAATCATGAACTAGAGCATCAACCATGTGTAACTTGTACCATATACCATACCATCAACCATATGTAGATATGTACCATATCATCAATGAAGTATCTCAAAGAACTAATGCATGGCCCTCATGCATATGCCACCATACAACATGAATATGCTTAAACCATATACAAAACTCAAAGATAAGAACTATATGTGTTGAACCAGATATAAGAGTGCTCCTCACTCTACCAAGCAACCAAGATATACCATATCCAAATACCAAACCAACCATACCAAGTATGCTTCAAGGATACACCATATCATGACAAGAAGTAACCATCAAAACAAGTATATAGTCATACCAATACCTTTGTAGCTGACCTGAAACTCTGAGATGTTGACTTGTAGACTTCCTTCATACCTTTAGGGACTTGGTGCCAACATCTACTCAAACCTTCATTAACTTTTCATAGATATACAACTTTCTCTTCTATAGCCCACATATATTCACGCTTTCCTCCACTGCAACCCGTGTACATCCGTGCCATGTTGATCTGCAACCTGTGGATACCTCATAACCTAGGGTTTGTTGCAACCTCGAGACTTTATCTTTCAACTTTCCTTTGCTACCTCAGAAATATTTCGTCACAACCTTAGAAAAATATCACTAGATCACAAGAAACATAATCAATGAATGAGTATGTGAGTGTACTTATGAGAGACTCCTTGAGGTATTTATATAATTTTTCGTAGTAACCTCTCTCTTTACTTTAGGGATTTCTTGTTGCAACCACTTTACCCTTTGACTAATACTTGTAACCAACTAGGGGCTTCTTGACCACTCTTCAGGGATTCCAACTTTACAAAGATATATCTCCCTAACCATGAGGAACCACGTGGCGTTCCACATCTCACTAGAAACATAATGACATGTAATATCCATCTATGACAATCTTCCCTGCAATTACACTTCCCTTCTTGTCCATATTCCTTAATCAAATTCAGGTTCCAAAACCACACTGTCAAGGATTCTTCAAGGGTTGACATCAATGATAACCAAACTATCAACAATCTCCCCCTTTGGCATTGATGGAAACACTTAGGCATGAAAATACTTATGCCCATGCTCCCCCAATGCCAATCGCTCCATCTGTCTGCAAGCTTCTCTCTATCTGTATTCATGCATTGTTCTATCTCTCCCCCTTTGACATCAATGGAAAAGGGTAATCCTACTCTTGGGATGCTCCCCTTGTCTATAGGATTCTATTGTCTCTACCGACCTTTCGCTTCATGGGGCTTCCTCGTGTAAATCTTTGATGTATATGAAAATAATTCAAAAGAATTCTTTACTTGAACTCTTCCAAGACTTTTGTTTCTCTCCCCCTATATTGTTAACCTTGATGCCATGTGAATCATTATGGGGCTAAAACTACTCCAAGTTTCTGTCTCAGATACTCAAAAGTTTCCCTTGCAAGCGGTTTGGTGAAGATATCTGCAATATGCTCTTTTGTCTGGACATACTCTAGCTTGATGTTATTCTTTGTAGCATGTTCCCAGAGAAAGTGATACTTGATCAGAATATGCTTCATCTTAGAATGCATCATTGGATTCTTGGATATATTGATGGTGCTAGTGTTGTCACAAAGTATTTAAATGGGCTCATCACACTTTACTTGTATATCCTACAAAGTCTGCTTCATCCAAAGAACCCGAGTACAACATGTTGTTGTTGCAATGTATTATGTATCTGTTGTGGACAAAGATACTGATGACTATTTCTTGCATAACCATGATACCAGGCACTCACCCAAATAGAAAGTTGCTCCACTTTTACTTCTTCTATCATCAATGCAACCTGCCCAATTTTCATCTGTGTAGGAAACAAGAGATACATCCTTCCATTTTGAATACCATAATCCAAAATATTATGTAACTTTGAGGTATCTGAATATCCTCTTCACTGCCATAACATGTGATTTCTTTGGTGTTGCTTGAAGCCTCGCAACCTGTCCAACTTCCTGCATCACGTCTTTTATGGAAGCTGTCACATAGAAAAATCTTCTAATCATTGATCTGTATTGTCTCTGATCTGCGTCCTTAGAATCATCATCCTTACTTAACTTGCAACTCATTTGCATAGGAGTACTGACTGGTTTGCAATCTATCATCCCAAACTTCTTCAACATTTCTTTGATATATTGTGTGTGAGAGATGAAGATACATTTGTTGTGCTAACATAT
Organism: Picea engelmannii; assembly: GCA_009831015.1. Classification (NCBI taxonomy): domain Eukaryota; kingdom Viridiplantae; phylum Streptophyta; class Pinopsida; order Pinales; family Pinaceae; genus Picea; species Picea engelmannii. The sequence continues at coordinate 259,978 of ML802791.1, forward strand.
TTGTATTCCCAAAAAGAAGGTTAACTCACCAAGCAAGGACATCTCAAACTTGTGTTGCATGTCTTTGGAAAACTTCTCACTCATCCTGTCATCGTCACTTCCAAATATAATGTCATATACATAGAATTCAATAATCAATATACTGTCTCGATCCACCTTTATGTAGATATTGTTTTCTGCATTTCCTTTCTTGAATCCTTATTGTTGTAAGTACCTGTCTAGTATCGAATTCCATGCTCTGGGGGCTTGTTTGAGACCATATTAAGCCTTCCTCGAGATCTTCGTTTAGGAATGTTGATTTTACATCCATATGATATAATTTAATATTTTTGGAACATGCATAAGCTAGGATCAGTCTAATTGCTTCCATTCTGGAAATTGGGGAAAATGTCTCTTCAAAATCTATACCTTCAACTTGAGAGTATCCTTTGCATATCGATATTTATTTGTTCTTGGTAACATGTATGTCCTCTTTGTTCCTGGTAACATGCCTGTCCTCATTCAATTTGTTCCTGAAAACCCACTTTGTACCAATTACATTATTGTTATTCGACCTTGGAACCAATTCCCAAGTGTCATTCTTTTCTACCTGGTCCAACTCTTCATCCATAGATTTGATCCAAAATTCATCCTTGCTGGTTTCTTCAAAACTTCTTGGCTCACTAGTAGATAGTAGTTCTAGATGTTGTTGTTCTGGTGAGCGGATTCTTCTTTTTCTTTCAACTCCTGCATCTTTATTTCCAATAATCTCTTTTGATGGATAATTTTTCTGCACTCGTCTACTGGGTGTCTTTGGAGGTTCTTGAAGATCCTGATGTTCATGCTTTGTTTATGGATACTCTTCTTCTTCATCTACTTCTTCTTCCTTCAAATCTTCTTTGTGATCCTGTTCCACTAAATCTTTGCTACTTTCTTTTATTTTCTGTCCACATGTCTCATAAATCGTCACATTGATGCTTTCTACTATTTTATTGAGTCTCATATTGAAACATTTGTATGCTTTCTTTTTTCTTGAATACCCAACTAGTATGCCCTTATCGACTCAAGATCAAATTTTCCAATTTTGTCATCTTCTCTTTTGATGTAGCATTTGCTTCCAAAAACTATGATTGCTTCACATTTGATGGTCTTCCTTTCCATATCTCGTATGGAGTCTTATCATTTCTTTTTATGAGAATTCCTATGTTCTGGATGTGAATTTTTGTATGTAATTCTTGTACCCAAAAGACGTCTGTTAACTTGGAATCCATTAACATGGTTCTAGCCATTTCCTGTACTATTATGTTCTTCTTTTCAACAACTCCATTTTGTTGAGGTGTCCTAGTTATTGATAATTGCCTCTTTATCCCATGCTCGCTGTAGAATTCCATGAATTCCTTTGATGTAAATTATCCTCCATTGTCTGATCTCAAACACTTGATTTTCAACTCTGTCTTAGTTTCAACCATCTCTTTGTATGTCTTGAAGTTTTCAAATGCCTCTGAATTCTTGTTTAGAAAGAAAATTGCAGTCATTCTTATGTAGTCATCAACTAGTAGTATGAAGTATTGTTCACCTTTCAATCCTTTTGTTCTTATCGGTCCAACTAGATCAATATGTACAATCTCCAACGATTTTGTTGTGGAGTATTCATTTGACTTGAACTTTGTCTTGGTCTGTTTTCCCTTTAGAAAATGCTTGCATAGAATTTTTGTTGACTTCGAGATCTCAATAATTTCTCTTACTGCTTCCTTTTTGTTGACTTTGACAAGATTATCAAAATTTATGTGACCCATTCTTTTGTTCCAGAGCCAACTTTCATTGTCCTTTCCTAAGGAACATATCTCCTTTCTTATTTCATTTAGAACATATATGTTTCTTGGATTTCTTATAGTTGTGGCTACCAACTTGCTTGATTTTTCTTTCCTTATATTGCACTTCTTTGAATCAAACACAAGTCTATGTACTTGATCACACATTTGAATTACACTTACCGATTGTGTTTCATGTCTTCGACTAGTAAAAAAATTTCTTCCATGGCATCCTTACTTTCGAGCTTGAATGTGCCCTTTCCAATAATTTTGGCTGAGTTGTCATTCCCAAATGAAACTGATCCATATATTTCCTTCTTCAATGTCATAAATCTATCTTTATCACCTATCATATACTTTGAGCATCCATTGTCAACATACCATCCACATTTCTTTTGTTGAGCTTGTAGAGAAAGATTGCACTCTTCAGTGTTGAATTGATCCTTCTTTCTTATCCATATCTTTTGTGTTTCCTACTTATGACTATTTATATTCTTCTTTGGTTCCCTTGGAGGAGGATTAAGTCTTCAATCTTTAGCCATATGTACAAAGTTGTTGCACTTGTAGCATTCCACGTCATCACTCAATGATCCAAATCTGTTGTAGCTTCTATTTTTTGCTTCATGAGATCTTGTTGGATAACTATATATTGTATATCCCTCATCATTGATTTTGTTCTCCGTATTGTCTCTACAATTCATAGCTTTGTGCCCAAAATTATAACATGAATAACATGAACCAAGAAAGATAGTTTGATACCTGGGAGTGGAAGATATTCTGGATGGTGTTGCTCTTCTAAATCCTTCTTCTTCTTGAGGTATTTCTATAGATGAATGTTGTTGATACCGACTTCTGAATATTCTAGGTGGTGCAGTGTCTTTTTTATCTTCCTCTTGACTCTTCATGTCTTCTTATTTAAAAGGACCTCTGATGGTTTCTTCATAGCTTCTTGGTTCTACTTCTTGCTCTGTCGTTTTGTAACTTGAACCATTCTTTGTCTGCGTCTGATTGTATCCTAATCTAGATCTGTCATAGTAAGGTCTTTGACTGTTAATGATATTATGCAATATACTTGTGTTTTTTTTCTGCATGTCCTTCTCATGAAGATATTTTCTTAGAGTGACTATCTATGCTTCTAACTTTTCAATGATCATGTCCTTTTCATATAACTTCCCTCTGAGTGGTTATTTAATATTCATGTATTCTTCTACCTGAACTTTTAGCTTCGTGATTGTCTACTCAACTTCTTTGGAGTTATGAGATTGTTCTTTCTTCTTTAGTTCTATCTGGAGTGACTTGTTTTTCTTCTTTTCCCTTTTAATAACTTCTATGGCACTCATCGATTCTTCTCTATAATTGACTTCTGCCTCTTCATATTCTTCTTTGGAGCCTTCTTCATCGGAGTCTTCTACTTCCATGAATACTACCCTTTCTGTATCACTGTCACTGACTTCATCTTCGTGTGGCGAGGAACTTTCTTCCTTGGTGCAAAGGCTTTTCTTGAAAAAAATCTTTTTGTTTCTTCTACCCTTTTGAATATGATTTTTCCTTTTAGGATCATCTTCTTTTTCATTTCTTTTCTTTTTCTTATCAGTACATTTATTAGAAAAATGACCAACACCATCAAAATCAAAACAAATCAATGGAAGCATACCTTTGTATTTTTCGGTTCCCTTTTTCAGCCTTCTGACAAAGTTAGCCACCTCTTCATCTTCCTCTGAATCATCGTTATAGCTACAGTCTGACTTTGGATTTTGTTTATCTTTCTTCTTCGTCTTCTTGGATTCCTTGAATGTTGCTTCCTTCGTGATTGTATTGTTTTTCTCTGTCCTCATCTCATAAGTTGTGACTATCCCATGTAATTCATCCATGGTCATTGTAGCTAGGTCCACTATTTCTTATAGAGCTGAAATTTTTGAATCAAATATCATTGGTAGAGATCTTAATGCCTTTTAAACAACGACCTGTTCCTTTATCTTGTATCCCAATCCTTTGATAATGTTTACTATTTCATCGACTCATATAAATTAGGCTGCTATGTTTTCATCTTCATTCATCTTCAATTGTTCAAACTTGGCTCTGGAAATTTGAGGTTTAACTTCCTTAACTTTTGGATCTCCTTCGTAGATAGTCTTTAGTTTATCCCACATTTCTTTTGTAGACTCACAATGCATAATCTTGGTATGTATCAATTGAGCCACACCATTCTCAATAAATTTTCTATCCCTTGAATCATTTTCTTCGAGCTTCTTTCCATCTCTATCTGTTGGGGGAGTGGCAGGTGCTTTGTATCCATCTATTATTAATCGCTAAACATTGAATCCTTATGCTTGTATATAAGTTTTCATTCTTCTTCTCTAGAATGCATAGTTCTCACCATCAAACCATGGTACCCAAATCCTAGCATGATCCATGATCTCCTTGTTAGACTGCTTCTTGAAGGACATGCTCTGAAACCAATTGTTGGATTACTGGGGGGGGGGGTGGTGGGGTGAATCAATAATGAGAAATTATAGTACTTTTAACCAAAATATATTCTTCAACAACATTCAACAGTTTATCATTATCATTCAATATATCATTAGAAGTATAATCATAAACAACATCACATCACAATAGATACACAATACACTATAATTTACGTGGAAACTGAAATGGGAGGAAAACACAAAGTTATTTTCTTATATATCAAAAGAATACATTCATTGGAAGCACCAACTTCCTAATTCTCCATATACAACTGAAAGGAGGCTCCACCCCCCTATTCTCGGGATCCAACCTAAAAGAAGATACAACTCCCTAAATTCTCTAGCTCCAACCAGAAGGAGGCTACAACCCCTTGATTTCTCTAGCTCCAACCGAAAGGTGGCTACAACCACCTATCCTTGCTCCATCCTACCACCCTGAAGTATAAGTGTAGATCAATTGTCTCTATCACAAACTCTTCCATGGTCATTGTCACTCTGTCACTGTCACTGTCACTCTGTCTCTGTCTCTATCACTCTGTCATTGTCACTGTCTCATCAACCAAATAACACTTGTACCATACCATGCATCAACTTTATACCAACATACATACTATCTCATGTATCGATCATGAACCAAAGATACATCAATAAAGAATAGTGAATCATGAACTAGGGAATCAACCGTGTGTAACCTATAACATATACGATACCATCAACCATATGTAGATCTGTACCATATCATCAATGAAGTATCTCAAAGAACCAATGCATTCCCCTCATGCATATGCCACCATACAAAATGAATATGCCTCAACCATATACAATCAACTTGTTGACGGGTTCAACTTCCCCTAACAACAACAATGAGTACTCCTTGGTATACGGTCCCAACTAGACTATAAACCATTTGGATTAGAAGTCCCATCTGGAATTTGGCCCGGCTACCATTTGTTGTTGTCTTTTGGTTTTCTTACCGGTTACGACCCAGTGTACCGATGAAGCGGATGGGTGGTGAAAATGCAATGAAAATATGTAGATGAAGACTATGTATGCAGAGATAACTAATCTATCACTAATCTATGCTAACTTATCCTAGATAGGAGCACACTAGAGTAACTAGTGAGTTATCAATGCAACCAAATTCTTACACAACAGTTAGCTGTAACAAAATGGAAAGATTGGAGACGAGTGCATACAAATGTATATAATCAGATTAGTCTAGACTACAACAATGTATACAATAATAACCCATGAATCTCAAGGCATTGAAATATTCGAAGAAACATCAATAACTGTAGAATGCCAAAGATTATATGAGAATCAGTCTACAACAAACAAGCATTCTTACAGTCCATAGAAACAGTAATTATCTTCGCTTGAAGTAGTTCAAAGATTTGATCTATTTCTACAATGAATTCCTTCTATATTTTGTTGTCCGTGAGGGCTTCTCAATATTCATTAATAGTGTATACGTTCTCGAAAAATTTCTTGGGTCTATGCAATGCTTGAAAAACCAAAAGTCCTTTTCAAAGGAGCTTCTATCCTATTTTATACAAAAAGATAGTAACTCTTATGTGTCCTTTCGCCTTGTTCTTGAAAAGGAAGTTACAAAACTGTTCATCTTCTCTTTCCTAACGAAAAGTGGTAGAAAGGATAAAATTTGAAGTGGTTAGGAAAAGGATGAGAGAACAACAACCATTTTGTCCTTTCCCTATGAACTTTTTCTTTGGAGATAAGTTATCCAAACTTCCAACTGGTCATACAGTGACTTTATTCTCCTGTATGTTAGTTGTTCTAGTGTTACATCGTTCATGGCGATGTTTTCATCAAGGGAACTCATATCCTTTTTTAATTTTGTCATAAAAGCTTGTGCCATATTGTGAAGCTTCACTAGTTGTAGCAGATGTTGGTCAATGAGATCAGTGGAGACAAAGGTTTATGCTTTGACTATATGTTTCCTTCAACTTGTGTTTTCATGGACTACATTAACCAATTATTCTGTGATCAAATTCTTCCCAAGTTCATCTAATCTTGGGATACAACCATTCCTTATCAGTTCCTGGGCATCTTTGTGAGTCCTTGAACACATTTCCATCGCCTTGGTTACTTCTTTATCTTCTCTTTGCCCTATCTGATGGAAATGATATAATGCATACAGATCTATCTTTATCGCTGATTTTGAGGGTCTGTAAAACTCAGGAGGTGCATCGATATTCTCCTCTATCCACGTATCAATGTCATATATACCTTCACATATAGTGTTGTATTATGTCAACTTCACTTGTATCCGCTTGTTTTGGTCAATGACTATTGCAACAACATTTTGGAAGAGGTGTAGATTGACATACATGTCAATGATGGAACCTTCCAAATCATTCCTAACTCTTTTTGCAATGGCTCTAAAGTAGAGGAGACTTCTTTCATCGATCTTTACTTATTGAAGTATTTCTTCTAACTCCTTGATCCTTGCCTCCTTCTCTTTTGTTCTGCTAGCATAGCCTTTGTATATTATCTATGGTTGCATCCATAAATGCAGAACCGGCCTTAGTTGTTGCCACAGGGTCTTCCCTGACATCTCCTGTGACAGAGACTTGAGTAACCACTGATATAGGGGCTCTTTCTATCATTGGAACCTTTTTAGCTCTTTCTTACAAAATTATATTGGTTTTACTATTGTATGTGAAGTTTCTTAGATCCAATACTTTTGTTGTTCGAAAAGGCTTGCAGGGCCCAAGGCCTAAACCATTTCTCGTTGTATCTGCTTATGTACCTGCAGTGGAGGTTCCTAGGATATCCAAGTCCATGGGGTGTGTGTCACCGTCTTTGTTCTTTGCATTCTTCCTCTGTCTTTCTTCTTCAACAACTTTATCCACTGCTTCTTTTTCCGCCTTCTCCGCTAATTCTACTGCTACTCTTGCTGCTTCTGAAAAATCCTTTTATTTTTCCGTGGAAGATTTTGCTTCAGCCTCAACTTTAGCTTTTGCTTCATCTTCTGCCCTGGCCTTTGCTTTGTTGGCTTCAATTTTTTGTTTCTTTTTAGAGTCATTCATATTTTTCATCACTTTCTCTTTATCTCTTCTCCTTTTATATATTGGTCCTTCTTCTTCCTCTTCAACAAAACCTGAATGAGTTGAGATGGAGATGGGAGAAGATATCTCAGCTTCATCTTGTTATGCCTCTTTTTTGGTCGCTTCTCTTTCAGCTTCTTCATCAACGATCCTTCCTTTTGGTTGGCCACGCCTGTTTAAAATTACTTCATCGTAAGTTCTAGAATTTTGATGCACCTCCTATTCTTCCCAAAATTCAGTGGTGTATTCATACGAGAGCCTCATGCCATTGAAGTGCTCTTTGACGATATTCTTAGGGTCATGCCTCTTTGAATTTTTCCTCTCCAAAGTTGTAGGAAAATAATATGTCCACTTCTGTTTGAGATTTCTTGGTGTTCTCAAGGAAATAGTTGCCAATGTATAGAGGTAGTGGAGGCCAAATTTCTTTCTTTGATCTGTATAAAATTCCTCCAACCCCATGTATGATAGTTTGATATGCTACCACCTGAAGCACAAGTTTGTCAGGAATGAACTGAGGGAGTAAGTGGGGTGGTTTAATCACACCATATATTATTATATAGGTATAACGCTCCATCAAATACCAGTCCTCGATCCTTCTTATGACTTATATGGCTTTGTCTTCTGTTGTTCCTGATATTAAACTTAAGGCTCAAAGAATAATGTCAGGCATCATAAATATAAAGGAATACTTTTAAAAGGTGCTTTTTATTCCGTTAGTTATATAATAATTAATCCTCAAATGAAACTTATGACAGAGCAGGACAGAGGCTGTGATTTGTCATCTGAGTCGATTTATAAAATCAGATGATGTGGGAGAAACTTACAAAACTGTGAAACAAAATGAGGCATCAATGGAAGATGAATCTTACCCTGTTCACAGTAGAAGAAAATAAAGAATGAACCCTTGAAAGGATATGAGATGCAGTGATCCAAGTAGCTCACATGTCTTGTATTTACTTATAGTGAATAAAGAGGAAAAACTATTTTCTTATCAAATGACCGGTTTAATGTGATTGCAATAGCATTAGTACTAAATTGCAAACACTCATTTATCAAGGAATAACATACAAAAATCTAGAGATATGAGATACAAGAGAAAACCATAACTCAAACTGCACAAAAGATGGAATCCTTGTATGCACTTGTATTAATACTCACAAAATGAGAGTTTTCTCTATTACATCCAACAGGAAGCAGCCTGGAATAAGTCTTTGATTCATATATTTATACAAAATGGTATCAATATGAAATGGTCAGACTTCTCATGACCTAAAATGATAAATATTAAAATATGTAAACTGAAAGGTTCCATAATCATTCACTCTGTCTCTTCACCTGTAGGTAGGGACGTTTCTTCTTCATATCTTCCAGCTCAGAGACAACTGGCATCTGATCATGACTCATGGAAATAGTAGGTGCAGGTTGTCTCATTTTTTTCCAGATGTGCTAGCTTTCCCATGTTTGATACACTGGATGCATCTACTTACTAGTTGCACTACTAACCTGGAAGGTTCTGTTGTGTCATTTGCCTCGAAAATATACAACTTATTTTCTATATGAGGCAACCTATCCTATATCTTCCTTACTTCCAACGATATAGTCTGTAGCTGTAAACTGGGATCCATTATCCACTTGTTAATATGGATAAGGTCGATTTGTTTCAATTGTTGGATGGTCTTCCGTGCCTCTTCTATTCTTGTCTTGGTAGTAGGTTGATTTTTTGCTATCTCAATCTACCCTAGAGCCTTGAAGATACTATATATTTTGACGTCCAGTAACCCCTTATCGAGTGAAGAAAATGTTTCCTCACAAGCCTTATTTACTTCCCTGGCTAATCTCTTGCTTTCAGCCAGATTTGTCTCCCATGTCTTCAGGATTATGTCACCTCAGGTTTGCTCCGAAAGAGACAATCGAGGGATCTTTGCCATTTCATCCCTTGCTGCTATTAAAATGGCTTCCTGGAACGTAGCTCGAGCTGTAGTGGCTTATATCTCCTTAATGTAAATGTTTTTTAGAGAAAGGTCTGCCACCCGATAACAACTTTGAACAACATCTACTTTCGTAAAAAGGTTTTGTTGGGCTAATTATAGCTTCTCTTGCACCTCCAATGCCTGAGCTTGGAAAGTGGCCACCTCCACTGCTATAAATTCAGCTAAATGTACCTTGGCCTGAAGTTTTTTTATCAATTCTTCTTTCTGAGTGGCTAATTCTCTATCAACCTGTGAATTCCTTTGGAACTCCTCAATGCTCTCTTGCAGCTGCTGAATTTGATGCCTCTCGTAAGCTCTGATTTGATCAAAATCCTGGTTCATCTTATTTTTTACACTCTGTTCCACAGTCTTTATTTGGTTCTGCAACTGTCTCATTAACATATTCTTTTGTTTCAGTTGTTCTGCTAGATTCCCTACTGAACATTGATTTGCCATGGAAAAATCCCCCAGTGAGCCTGCCATTTCCATAGCGAAGTTTGCCTCATCTAAAGCTTGTCCATCATACAACACTCTGTGTCTTTTGATAGCGGCACCCTCCCTTTGCTGTGTTTCTATTTTAACTATAGGCCTTCTCTTCTTGTTGAAAAATAAGTCGGAAGGGGGCATTTCTTCAGCCGAAATAGGAGTAAGATCTTCTATAAATACGACTTCGGCTTTTGGGTTCCCCTGACTAAACTGTAAAGGTGTAACCGACTTGATAGGACTGCCTATCTCGATGGATGGTTGTTGCCCTACTACATTAGTAGCTGATTTATCTAGTTTGGACAATGGTGTTTCCTGTCCCTTTTTTGACAAAGCTCCAATTTGAGCTTTAGTTTGATTACCAGGTGAATTTGGTAATGCAGTATTTTCTTTCTGTGTCAAAACATCAGTTTTCTCCAAACTCTTCTGAGTGTCTTGTCCACTAGAACTTCCCTTTTCTAAAACCCGAGTCACAACTTCTTGTGTAGATGGAGGTGTCTGGGTTTCTCCCTGTAAGACTTTAGGTAAACTATTTCTCCTGTGTCTTCGGAAATTGTAGAACTCAGCTAATTTATCTGGAGTCAGAGTTTGGACTCTTCTCAACATCTCCTGGTATGACCTTACTCCCTGGAATATTTCATCCTGAGGGGAATCTTCATGCTCGAATCTCTTTATATTGTATAGAGCTAAGTGGTTTGACACGATCTTGTGGGGATCATGCTTCTTGAATTCAATATCAACCATCTTAATTTCTTCTAGGGTCGCGGCCTCCACTTTCGAGTGGATGAAATAAAACAATGAGAACGTACCAATTTGTAAAGGGAAGGTCGACCATACCTTTTTCTGCATCACTTTTAATTCTTTGTTGATTCCCCATGTTACAGTTTGATAGGCTATCTCTTGGAACACTAGCCGATCCAGCAGAAAATTTGGTAAAGCATGTGGGGGAACTGAACACCCAACAACTCTGATGTAGGAGAAATGTTCCTCAATGTACCAGTTCACTATTTTCCCTAAGTTGGTCATGATCTTGTTTGAAATCCTTGGAGGTGGGAAACTGTAGAGAGCAATATGCATCGACACCACCACATAATTGCATATTTCATAGAATAAATCTTTTTCTTTATCCTCCCACAGCTTGGAGTGATAGAAATGTATGGGCTCAGCATTGGTAGGAGTCCAGCTCTAGCTCATCAAAGGAAACAATGTCATAAAAAAATGGCATCCATAATGTATTCCGACATGTAGAAAGGGGAAAGTTTCCCTTTGGCTTTTAACGACTGATATTCTGTGATTTCCTTGGCCAAACTGACCGATAATATCTTGGCCCAATTGAAAGAAAAACCTTCTGCAACTTCGTGCATGATTGGTATCCATGATAACAGGAAGTGAGCAAAGGTTTCTTTACCGAAGATTCTACATAACATCATGTCCACATACATCACATGGACGTCTAATGATGCAGTGGCATATATTCCATGGGTGTCTACTCTGAACTTCTCAGGGCATGCCCACCAGTTCTTGATTAAGCTAGGGTAATTCTTTCCACCTTGCGTGCACTCTTCTTCATCGAACTCTGTTAAGAAAGCAACATTGTAACTGTATTTGAAAGCTGGGGATAATTTGTACATCACCTGTATATGTTCCAGTCGAAAATACCCAACAACAACTTTCTGTGAATTGTGGATGCTCCTGGTTGAGACATCAACGTTCTCCAGGGCCCAACCTATCATGTCGTTATATGGCACGAGTCTCGACTGCGTGGCTATTTTATGTAGCTCTGATTGAGCTATGTATTTGAGCTTCATCACCTGAGTTTCGGTCACCTCATAGCTCAACTCTTCTGGGCAATTGATCAGCTCGTATTGTAGGATATCAAACACCTATGCCCAACTTTTCATGGTATCTATAGCTCTTGGTGATGTCTCCGAGAGGACATCTGTGTTCTGGCTCATGCTTTCACCAGCCGCTTTAGCCATTTTCCATGGAGCCATGATAGTAGTGAGCTCAGAACTATGCTACATGTTACAGGGAAACGCGTAAACCTCTTAGTTTGTTCAAGCTCGTTGTTCTGTGAAAACGCAAATGGAATTCAAACTTCAATATCTTTTTTCACCTTAAGTGTATCAATTTACGAATACCTTTACTGGCAATGTATTCGTTAACTTTAATGCAAAATCTAGGCGGTGATCCACAATCTTATTCGAACTCATTGTCGTTGAGCCGCAATTAATGGCATTAATATTTGGGGGTTCGCAATCGGGAGCTTGGATAAATAAGATTTGAAACTTTTCGAAATTCAGTTTAGCGAAAACTCAATTGTGAGATAATCTTGTTTAACCCATTAATTAATTGTGTTTATCGTTAAGTGCTTTTCGGGCTTTCAGACTTCGGGGTTTTGATAGTAGTTCGAGATAAGATTTCCAAAACTCAAAATCGTGAAGTGATTAATCATTTTATAATTGTCTTTAATCTTTAATTAACCCTGCTTAGTATTTACGGTATTTCGGGAGTTTAGACTTCGTGAATCTAGAGTGGGATGAATGGTGAATATCCGAACTCCAGATGCTCAAAGCTTACCTTTTCGACTGACCATTACCTGTAATGATGTGTCAAATATTATTTGGGGTACATGTGTATTGGGACTAGGATATTTAGAACACTTTTTGAACATCGGGACATTGGAGTTACTACATGGTGAAAATCTCGAAGCATGAAACTCCAAAGCAATCTCTAGAGGCTTGACCTTTTTAACAATTAGGCGTCTCCAAAAAACTTGGGAAAAAAGGGGTCGTTCGATTGACATGGAAATTTAATCGACGTTGGACCTTGTATGTGCCTTAAGGCTTAAAATTTTAAAAGTGTTCCAACATCTTCCATACAAGGTGGGGAGGTGCAAAAGATAAATTCATATAAGGGGGTAAGGGAGTGTTCGCAAATTCTTTGATATTGTTTTTGGTATTTGTGCTCTCAAAGCACTTTGTAGTAGATGTGGATAACGACGTTGTCGGGAAACCAGCTCCACCTCATATTTGGGTACTTATGGCCCATACAAATTATTTCCAAGAGGTACGAGGACATATGGAAACTGGGAAATATTCCTGGTTGTGCTTTCATAACTATTGAGATGGAATCTTTAAGATTTTCAGATAATATGTCTGCCTAGTTGAATGAAACCCCCACATCTACATATAAATAAATTAGGGGTATGTATGATAAGGGGCAATGAGTTGCATTTTTCTACCCATATAATCTGCATAGCATGGCCATCATATACTGGTAGGGTATCCTTAAATTTGTAACGTCCCCGACCATCAACAAACCGGGCAACGCCACTGCACACACACACACACACACACACATATAACATGCATATTTAATGAATTTAAATATAATAACACATAGTTACTGCTACCATACAGACTCAAATTAAATTAATAGTAATTCATACATGCAACGGAGTACATGGTAACACTTCAAGAATCACATACATTCATAACATACATAATTAAGCACAGAAATGATACTTGTCTTTTAACTGGAGTAAAACCCACCAACTGCGTGCATACCTTCCACGAGCATCCCAGCCTTAGACCACACTACTCATCACTCTCAGCAATAGGTCACCCCCGAGCTGGGAATAAACTCCACCGGGAAAGGGATTCCTAGGCTAGGCAAGGTCAATAGGAAAGTCACACAGTTTAAGAGGAAGGATTCTCTCCTAGGATCCACTTACGCTCACTGCTCATAGACTCTCATTCCCCACATGCCTATCCCACCCCAAGAGTATACACCTTCACTGTCACACAGTCCATCGACTGCTCCACCTCCCTTGCCTTGGTCTTCAACAACAGGCCAGACCAGAATTCTCAGAGCTCTGTAGCAGCTACGGGACTCCTTCTAGGAGAAATCACCTCCTCAACACACTCTCTCACATGGAGAGAGTTGTTCATAGGTATGAAAACCTGCTTCTTCAATCCACAACCACCTCTCTCACCTGGAGAGAGAGTTGCTCATAGGCCTGACAACCTACTTCTTCAACCACAATAGCTAATTCAGGTAAGGAAAAGGATGACTCGGTAAATTACAAAGGTGAAAAATGGTCACATGTTCAACAATGGTGAAAATGGATGGTAGCAGGCTTGCTCAGTGCATGAGTGAACTTGTGAGGAGAGACAGGAATACTGGTCTAGCATAGCTAAAAATGATGAAAGTGTGAGCTAAACTCTGGGCGTGAACCCCCCCCCTTGCATGAGTGAGCTTTCCCTCGGTGCGTGCATGAGTGCTTGAGTGAGTGAGAGGGTGTGTGAGAGTGCCTCCTGAAAACAAGAATCCCCCCCATTAAGACTGCATGTGCTTGAGCCGACACTTTTCGCTCATGAAGCATGTTCCTTTCCTTTTAGAAGTCACCTATCCTTCCCTAAGAACTTAGGATAAAAACAGATCCTTTTAAACAACCTTTGAAATAATAATAATAAATTATTATGCTCTTGGACTTAAGCCCTTAGGCTTAGCCCCTTTTTCCATCTCTCAGACCCCTCTCCCTTACCCATCCTAGTGGAGCTTAGTCCCCCATCACTCTTTCTTCATGGTCGGTCTACATGCAACGATGTTTTTGTATTAATATTATGAATATTTACATGTACAAAATAGGCTCATGGCCTTTAACACCTAGGCTCTCTGGCCTACTAACACATAAGCCTACCAACTTATAATTGCTCGGCTCACCAGCCTACAAAACATGTTTACAATTCATAAAACAACTGGGGCTCATCCTTGGGGTATTACAATCCCCTCCCCTTATTTTTGCATTGTCCTCAGTGCAACTCATTTACATAACATCAACAAGATTTTCAAAATATTCAAAAAGATTAGGGTATTCTTCCCGCATAGCATCCTCATGCTCCCATTTCGCGTCCTCAGGACCGTACCAGGTCCACTAGACCTTTACAATCCCTATGGCTCAATTCCAGAGTTATTTGCTCTTCCGGTTCAATATGTGCACCGAATGCACTTGTAAGACGTCTTCTTGCTCCACCTGAATCACATTCCAATCAATAACATGATTAGCATCAGGTATATATTTCTTAAGCAATGAAACATGAAACACATTATGTACAGTCATGGATGCAGGAAATGCAAGCATATATGCAATTGGTCCAATCCTTTCTAGGATTTCAAATGGCCCACAATATCTGGATGCCAACTTGGAATTGTTTCCCAACTTCAAGGAACTTCTGTTGGCTTTCACTTTCAAGAAAACATGATCACCCACTTTAAAATCCCCGTGGGCTCTATTCTTATTAGCATAAATTTTCTGCCTGTCTTGGGAAACCTTCAAATTCTACTTAATCTTCAACATTTGATCTTCCATTTCTTTGAGCATCTCTGGCCCAACCACTGCCCTATCAACTGGGTTATCCCAACTTATTGGCGTGTTGCACTTTCTACCATAAAGTGATTCAAACGGGCTCATCTTCAGTGATGCTTGATACCCATTGTTGTAGGAAAATTCTACCAAGTGTAGGTAGTCTTCCCATTTATATGGTTTGTCCATCACATACATCCTTATCATATCTTCTATCACTTGGTTCACCCTCTCTATCTGCCCATCAGAGGCAGGATGATAAGAAATGTTGAAGTTCAGATTCGTTCCAAATCCTTTGAATAACCCCTTCCAAAAATTTGAGGTAAATTTCGGGTCTCTGTCAGACACAATTGTCTTAGGAATACCATGCAATCATGCTACTTCCCTCATGTAAATATCGACAACATTAGCTTCCTTGTGAGTAGTCTTCAATGGAATAAAACGGGCAGCTTTCGTAAGCTTATCCACCACCACCATGATGGAATCATGTTGCTTATTTGTTCTGGGTAATCCTGTGATGAAATCCATTGTCACCAGTTCCCACTTCCATTCAAGAATGGGCAATGGCTGTAGCAACCCATCTAGGTGCTTATGCTTAGCCTTGACCTTCTGACACTCCATACATCTGGCGATGTATTCTGCAATTTCCTTCTTCATACTTGGCCAAAAGTAATGTCTCTTGATTGCTACCACTATTTTCTGATATCCAGGGTGCCCAACATAAGGCACATTATGCATTTCTTTCAAGATCATAATTCTCAATTCCTGGGAGTTAGGTACATAAATTTTGTTTTTGTACAAGAGTGTCCCATCAGCTTCCAATTTATAATCTTCTACTTTCTATAACATCTTACCTTGTTGTAGCTTTGCTACCAATTCCCTATACTACAAATCTACATTTACAGCTTCCGAAATTCTGCATTTAATATCAGTTTGATACATGCTAATGGTCGTAGCATGTAGTTCATGCACTCTTCTGCTGAGTGCATCAACCACTTTTTTCTCCTTTCCTTTGATATGCTTGATATCAAAGTCATACTCACAAAGGAATTCCAATCACCTACTTTGCCTAACATTTAGAGTTGGTTGGTCAAATAGATACTTCAGACTATGATGGTATGTCCCGAGTTCAAACCTCCTTCCCATGAGGTAATGTCTCCATTTCTTTAGCACATGTACAATGGTTGCCAACTCCAAATCATGAGTTGCATAGTTATTTTCATGCTCTTTCAATTTTCTGGACTCATAACATATTAAAAACCCATTATGGCTAAGGACTCCTCCCAATCCTTATTTGCATGCATCTGTACACACTACAAAATCCTCATTTGGATCTGCAATCCTTAAGATTGGAGCACTAGTTAACAACATCTTCAATTGCTGGAAGCTTCTCTCACATTCTTCTGTCCATTGAAATTTCTTCTCCTTCCTTTGCAAGGAAGTGATGGGGTGAGCTATCATTGAGAACCCTGCAATGAATCTTCTATAATATCCAGCTAGACCCATAAAGGATTTGACTTATGTCACATTCTTCGGCGTTGACCATTCTCTAATGGCTTCTATCTTCTCAGGATCCATAACTATCCCATATTTTGAAATGATATGTCCCAAATAATGGATCTGCTTTTGATAGAATGAGCACTTGCTCAATTTGGAATACAATTGGTGCTCTCTTAATACTTGCAACACCATCCTCAGATGATTTTCATGCTCTTCCTCCGACTTGGAATACACTAGGATGTCATCCAAAAAGACTATGAAAATCTTGTCTAGATATTCCCTGAATACACCATTCATTAGGCACATGAAAACAACGGGTGCATTTGATAATCCAAATGGTACCACTGTGAATTCATAATGACCATACCTTGTTCTAAAGGTGGTCTTGCTGATGTATTCATCCTTTATCCTTACTTGGTGGTACCCTGACCTGAGATCTATTTTTGAAAATATCTTGGCATCCTTCAACTGATCAAAGAGATCATCGATCCTCGGTAAAGGATACTTGTTCTTAATAGTCACTTTGTTCAACTGCTTGAAATTGATGCACAATCTCAATGTCCCATCTTTATTTTTCACAAACAAGACTGAGGCAGCCTAAGGTGACACACTTGGGTGTCTATACCCCTTCTTCAAAATTTCTTCAAGCTGCAATTGCAGTTCTTTCAACTTTAATATCCCTAGGCCGAACCCAATTGTAAATGTAAATGCAAATGTACTTAAGATGGTGAGTTGTTTGATATCATTTTGTATGCACCTTTCATGGCATAGTGTGCACATGTACTGTGCAGTAAAATGAGGAAGTGTGCACATTCTTGGATACCGCACACAACAATTTAAGTGTGCGCGATTTTGAGGCCATGGAGCCTTTATGTATATGATGTGTTTATAGGCTGGCGAGCCAATTATTATAAGCTAGGATGATTATGTTTTGATTAGGCTAGAGAGCCTATATGTTAAAGGCCAGTGGGCCTATTTTTGTATATATCTCATAATTAATATAAAATACATCGCTGCACGTAGACTGACCATGATAAAAGAGTATGGGGTATTAAACTCCACTAGTTAGTGAAAGGGTGGGGGATAAAAAGTAAGAAAAAGGGCTAAGCTAGGGAGCTTAAGCCAAAAAGGAATATCATATTAATATTTCTTAAAATATAAAGTATGGGTAATTATTTTATCCTAAGTTCCAAAGTTGGGGACAAGTGGGCCAAAGTAGCTCCCAACATGACAAGTGTCAAGTTGGGGGCATGCATACATATAGTTTTGATTTAGTTCATTTCCCCATACCTTCTATCATTCTTTCCATCATTCCTGCCATCATTCAGTCATCCAGTCAATCATCCCTGAGCATTCACACACCCATTGAGCTATCCTTCGTATCTTCATATCACTGTACCTGAACCGGTATCCATAACCATACCTGTTTGTGTAGGTGTTTATCTTGGGAGCTGGACTGAAGAAACGGGTTGTCAGACCCATGGGATATTGAAGAGGCGGGTTGTCAGGACCGTGAGAAATTTGACTCTGGGTGAGATAATTACTGGAATTGATTTCCTGAAGGTGCTAAACTGTAGCTACAGTGCTCTGAGACTTCTTGTCCGACCTGTTGTTGAAGCTCGGAAAGGAAGTGGGGCAGCCAGAGGACTGTTGAGCAGAGAAGGGGCACACTTCCTGGGTGGGACATGCACATGGGGAATGAAGGACTATAGGTTGTTAGTTTGAGTTGGCACCTGTGACGAAGTCTTTCCTGTTGTCTATGAGCCATTAGCCCGGTTAGAACCCCTTTACCTGAGAGGATTTTAGTCCCAGCTTGGGGGTGACCCACTACTGAGAGTGATGGGAAGTGTAGTCTAAGGCTGGGAGGTTCGTGGAAGGTCTGCATGCAGTTGGTGACATTGTTACCAAAATAAGTGTCAATTGTGTGATAAATTTACATGCTGCATTATTATTTACGTGTTTATTTGTATGGGTTTATCCTACGTGTGGTTATAACTGTCTGTATATTTATGGGTATTTCCTGTATATGCTGCATGTATACGTTTACTATTATTTCAGTGTGAATCCATGCATTTACAGATGTATTTGTTTGTTTACATTTTTTATATATATTTTTCCGCAAGAGTTCTGTGTGTATATATTTTAATTGCACGCAGTTCGAAAAATTTATGTGGCATAGCTCAGTTGGATGCTGGGTATGTTACAATATGTTCTACAGAGAGAATGAAAGTGTTCTCTTGTGTATAGTGGCCCAGATTGGGTGGTGGGGAATGTTACAATATGGTATAAGAGATTCAGTTTTCAACATTGAGCCTTGATGGGCCGAACAAGTTGGTTTGAAGCGAAGTTTCACAAATAATTTACTTCGAAGTGGCCAAATTTCGAGTTGCAGAACATCGATGATAACTTTTAGAAACAACGACGTAGAATTGGGAAAAAGCCCCAATTTCTGTTGTTAGATTCATGGGAAAATTGATAAATTTGGCCAAGTGGTGAGATATTATTGGTTTAATATATGTTCTAGCAAATTCAGACATGGAATTGGTCGAATTTGAAGTTACAGTGAATCCATGACAGATGGAGCGAGATTAGTAAATAAAATTCTCAATTCGTGAATTGATTTTGGGTAAATTCATTCTAGAAATGTCAACCCACAATGATTTGTTGTTGCAGAGGTTGAACTGGTGTTATATTGAACAAATTTCATAGTTGCAAAATGTCTATCGTAAATTGGGGAAAAAAGTTGAAAAAAAGGGCCCAATTTCTACAAGCGGAATTCACGAGGAAATTGATGCCCATAAAAATGAGTGTGCGCAGGTGGACGCACTAAAAATGCACGATGTGAAGTGAAAATATTGTGATATGTAAAATTTAGCGTCACGCGGAAAAATATTGGCGTGCTGGTGCACGCGCGAAATTTTGGCGCTGCACGAAAAAATGTTGGTGTGCAGGTGCGCGCACTAAATTTTGGCACCGCATGGAAAAATGCTAGTGTGCAGGTACGCACACTAAATTTAGCATTTCGCGGTGTGCATACACATAATAATGGCGTGCATGGTGTGCACAATATTGGCAGAGCGCAAAGGAGTTTGGTTGGTGCGCGCACAATGTGAGGATATGTTGTCGCACGACGGTTTAGTTGATGGTGCACACAAAGTGTTGGTGCGCGGTGGGAGCATACTAAACTTTAGCATGGTGCAATGCATAGAGTTAAATGCACGTGGAATATCAATGCGTGACACAAAAAGAGCGTGCAACAGGTAATAGTGCAATAACCAAAACTGTGTGTGGTGGATATTGACGCGCGACACAAAAGTAGTGCGCAGTTATTGGCGTGACAGAGAAGTGATGCACATTAGTTATAGGTGCATGGAACACGATTTATCTTGTGGTGTTGTTGTGCATACTAAATTTGGGCGTACAGGTTTAAATTTTTGTGTGCGAAGTCGTTTGGAGGGTGAACAACAACGAAAAACCAACGAATTTCTGTGACATTTTATATTGTTCAAACGTCATCTTTTTTTAGTGCATTTTTGAGGGCCTTAACAATGTTTTTAGCTACTCAAAAACCATGAGAACAGAGTGTGCCAAGGCACACTCTGTCTCTGCAACTCAAATAAAAGATCTTGGAGAGAGATTTCTAATGGTGTAAACCATTTGTCAAACGAAGCTTTTATGAGAATGTTACAACACAAACAATGAAGGGTAAATTTTAAGACCCATCTAACTTCCAAAAGCCATAACTTTTGGCTCCAGAATCAGATTGAGGTGTAGAAGCAGTCAATGGAAATATATTGAACCATGGAAGATAGTCCCAGAGCGCAATTAAATTTTTGGGCAGGTTAAAAATGTTAATATGGAAAATAAGGAACCTGTAGCATTCCAGACCAAAAACACGAATTGGTCGATAACTTCAACAGGTTTTAGCTAGCAGCCCAAAACCCAGAATGAGGTGTAACCTGGAAATAATATCCATAATATGTATATGAGGAAACCCAATTGAGCTCCTATGAAAAATCCAATGGAGTAGGTGCAAAAATGCATAATTACAACACAGAGTTGCACTAAGTTGAAAAAATGAACAGAAAAATTAATGGACAATTTTCAAATAGCCATAACTTTTTGCTCAAGACTCGGAATTGAGAATGGGAGCAGGCATTGGAATGGTCTCAGATAGTGGAATATAAATATAAACCCAAAAAATTGATCTGGGCATTCAATTTTTCAGGAAATTAGAAGAAATAGTTCTGATATATTATTGAACTAGAATGGTTCATATTTTTCATGAAATTATTGAAACTGTTAGCCTGATAAAGTTTTGTTGGCTGCACATTTTGCAGAGTTAACAAAAAATAGATTAGATCAGTTTCAAAACAGATTCTAGAGGAATGGAAGAGGCACAGGGGACATATAGTCAGGAAGATGAGATTAGAGGGATGGATGTTCATTTGGGCATTGAAGGAACAAATTCCAATGGACATGGAGAAGGAACGGATGAAAACATGAATATTGTAGAGACCATTAAAAATTTGCAGAAGGATTTCCAAAGCCATAAGGATGATAATGAAAGGGTTACGAAAGCCAAGGAACAATAGGATGACTTCAACATGAAGTTATTGCAGATCTTGAACAAAATAGAAAATAAATTGGATAAGGAGAGTGGCTCAAACAAATCAGGAAGTTGCAAGTTTCCAGATGAGAAAACAAGAGCAAGAAGTGTTAGCAGACATCACCACCACTCCCCGAGGCATTCCAATAAGATATCACATAGAAACTCAAGTCCATCCCCTGTCAAGAAGCATAAGGTGTCTGGGGTGGATGAGCTATGAGGAGAAATGAACAAAATCAAACCTCCTACATTTGATGGTGAGCACAAGAAGGATGAGGATGCAGAAACATGGCTGCTGTGCATGAGAAATTATTTTCAATTGCATAATTATTATTCTCATGCAGAAGGTAGAATTTCCATATATAAACTCAAGGGAAAGGAATCCATGTGGTGGGATCAGCTTGTGCATGTGCAACACATTAAAGAGAAAAGTGTTACTTGGAGGGAATTCAAGAAGTATTTTGAGAAGAAATACTTGACTAAGAGATTCTATGACAAGAAAATGAAAGAGTTCTTTGAACTCAAGCTTGGGAGTATGACCATAGATGAATATGAGAGAAGATTTTTAGAATTGCTGAAGTATGTCTCTTTAATCAAGGATGAGACAGTTAAGAGTCAAAGGTATTTGAGTGGATTGCCATCATTCATCAGTGAAAAAATACAGTATGATGATCCCAAGACATTGGAGGAGACCATAAGGTGAGCTAAGTGCCTATATGATCAGCAAAAATCTAGGCCAACTTTCCAAAAATCTTGGGAAGACAAATATGGATCAGAGGAAGAAGGGAACTAAGTCACCATTCTTCAGAAATAATCCTTAGGGGAAACCAACTTCTAGAGAACCCAGAATGATTGAGACAAGGGGTCAAAGGCCAAGGCAACCACCTATTCAATGTTGGGGTTGGATAGGAGATCATATGTTCAGAGATTGTCCTCACAGAGGTGAAAAGGTTAAGACTACCCACAATGTACAATAAGTTGAAACAGTGGAGGACATGGGAATAAATGCACCAAGGATCTATGTAGCCCTGGACAACAAGCAAGAAGAGTATCAGTCACATATGATTGAAGTGGAAGGTATGATCAACAACCAAACCATTGCTATTTTAATTGATTCAGGAGCTAGTCATAGTTATATAGATCCCAAGATGGTGGAAAGTTTGAATTTTCCAAGAAGAAAGCATGGAAAATATTGGTTGGTTCAACTGGATACTTGAGCCAAAAGAAAATCTAATGAGATGGTTAAGTCATGTCTTATGGACATGAATGTACTGAACACCAGGGTAGATTTGAACATCTTGCCTCTAGGTTCCTATGACTGTCTAATTGGGATGGATTGGTTGGACCAACATAATTGTATCCTAGACTATCATAACAAGGCATTTACTTGCTTGGATGAGGAAGGGAGCCTAAAGAAAGTGTAGGGAATTCCCAAGGCAGTAACCATCAGAGAAATTTCAGCATTGCAACTGAAGAAATGTTACAGAAAAGGGTGTCAAATATTTGCAGCACATATGGAAGAGACACCTAAAGATAAGGTGCCAAATTTGGAAGATCATGCAATGCAGGAAGATTTTGAAGATGTGTTCAAGGAGGTACCAGGACTACCCCCAAAGAAAGATATTGATTTCTCTATAAATCTAATGCCTGGAGCAGCTCCAATGTTAAATACTCCTGGCAGAATGAGTACGCCAAAGATGAAGGAGTTGCAAATACAGCTTGAAGAACTTCTGAAGAAGGGGTATATACGCCCAAGTGTGTTACCTTGGGGTGCCCCAGTCTTGTTCGTGAAAAAGAAATATGGGACATTAATATTGTGCATTGATTTCATATAGTTGAATAAAGTGACTATAAAGAATAAGTATCCTTTGCCAAGGATTGATGATCTCTTTGATCAATTGAAGGATGTAAAGATATTTTCAAAGATAGATCTTAGATCAGGATACCATCAGGTAAGGATTAAAGAGGAAGATATCAGCAAGACCACCTTTAGAACAAGGTATGGTCATTATGAGTTCACAGTGGTGTCATTTGGGTTGTCAAATGCACCAGTTGTTTTCATGTGCTTAATGAATGGTGTTTTCCAAGAATATTTAGACAAGTTTGTCATTGTCTTTTTGGATGACATTCTTACATATTATAAGTCATAAGAAGAGCATGAGCATCATTTGAGGATGGTGTTGCAAGTATTAAGGGAGCATCAATTGTATGCCAAATTGAGCAAGTGCTCATTTTATCAGAAGCAAATTCATTATTTGGGGCATATTATTTCAAAGCACAGGATAACAGTGGATCCTGAGAAGATAGAATCCATTAGAGAATGGTCAGTGCCAAAGAATGTGACGGAAGTAAGATCATTCATGGGCCTTGCAGGCTACTATAGGATATTTATTAAAGGATTCTCAAAGATTGCACACCCAATCACTTCCTTGCAAAGAAAGGGTGTGAAGTTCCAATGGACATTGTTTTGTGAGAAGAGTTTCGAACACTTGAAGAAATTATTAACAAGTGATCCAATACTAAGGATTGCAGACCCAAATGAAGACTTCATTGTATGCATCGATGCATGTAAAGAAGGACTTGGTGGAGTCCTCAGTCAAAATGGGTTTGTTATATGTTATGAATCAAGGAAGTTGAAGGAGCATGAAAGACACTATGCCACTCATGATTTGGAGTTGGCATCCATAGTGCATGCCTTGAGGAAATGGAGACACTACCTCATGGGGAAAAGGTTTGAAATGAGGACAGACCATAATGGTATGAAATATTTATTTGATGAGCCAACTCTAAATGCTAGGCAAAGTAGATGGTTAGAATTTCTAAGTGAATATGACTTTGATATAAAGCATATCAAGGGAAAAGAGAACAAAGTGGTTGATGCACTCAAGAAAAGAGTGCATGAATTGCATGCTACAACCATTAGCATGTACCAATCAGATTTGAAAGATAGAATTTTAGAAGCTGCCAAATTAGATTTGCATTACAAGGAATTAGTGACAAAATTACAGCAAGGTAAATTGTAACAGAAAATTGAAGAATACAAGATAGATAATGATGAAATTCTCATGTACAGGGGCATAATTTATGTACCAAATTCTCATGAATTGAAAAATCTGATATTGAAATAAATGCATAATGTACCTTATGCTGGGCACCCAAGTTATCAGAAAACTATTGCAGCTGTTAAGAGCCAATATTATTGGCCAGGCATGAAGAAAGAAGTTGCAGATTTTATTGCCAAATGTTTGGAATGTCAAAAGGGAAAGACTGAGCATAGGCACCCAACTGGTTTGCTACAACCATTACCCATTCCTGAGTGGAAGTGAGAAGTGGTAACCATGGATTTCATCACCAAACAGAACAAACAAGCAACATGATTCTATCATGGTATTCATGGATAATCTTACTAAAGCTGCCCATTTTATTCCAGTTAAGCTCACTCACAAGGAAGGGAACATTGCTGATGTGTATATGAGAGAAATTGCTCGATTACATGGCATACCCAAGACAATTGTGTCTGATAGAGATCCAAAATTTACCTCAAATTTTTGGAAGGGATTATTTAATGGTTTTGGAAAAAATTTGAATTTTAGCATAGCTTATCATCCAGAATCAAATGGACAAACAAAGAGGGTGAATCAAGTGATTGAAGATATGTTGAGAATGTATGTGATGGATAAACCATCAAAATGGGAAGACTACCTACACTTGGTAGAGTTTGCTTATAACAATGGGTACCAAACATCTCTAAAGCTGAGCCCATTTGAGGCACTTTATGGAAGAAAGTGCAACACACCGGTAATCTGGGATAACCCAACAGATAGAGAAGTGGTTGGGCCAGATTTTCTCAGGGAAATGGAGGAGAAAATGTTGAAAGTAAAAAAAAAAATTAAGGCTTCCCAAGACAGGTAGAAAATCTACGCAGATAAGGGCAGAACTCACAGGGAATTTAAAGTGGGAAACCATGTATTTTTGAAAGTGAAAGCCAACATAAGTTCCCTGAAGTTGGGAAATTGTTCAAAGTTGGCAACTCGCTATTGTGGGCCATTTGAAATCCTAGAAATGATTGGTCCAGTAGCTTATATGATTGCATTGGTTCAGTAGCTTTATGTATATGATGTGTTTATAGGCTGGTAAGCGAATTATTATAAGCTAGGATGCTTATGTTTTGATTAGGTCGGAGATCCTAGATATTAAAGGCCAGTGAGCCTATTTTTGTATATTTCTTATAATTAATATACAATACATCGTTGCACGCAGAGAAACCACAATAAAAGAGTACGGGGGATTAAAATCCACTAGTTAGGGAAAGGCTGGGGGATAAAAAGTAAGAAAAAGGGCTAAGCTTGGGAGCTTAAGCCAAAAAGGAACATTATATTAATATTTCTTAAAATATAAAGTATGGGTAATTATTTTATCCTAAGTTCCAAAGTTGGGGACAAGTGGGCCAAAGTAACTCCCAACATGACAAGTGTCAAGTTGGGGGCATGCATACATATAGTTTTGACTTAGTTCATTTTCCCATCTCTTCCATCATTATTTCCATCATTCTTGCCATCATTCAGTCATCCAGTCAATCATCCATGAGTATTCACACACCCATTGAGTTATCCTTCGTATCTTCATGTCACTGTACCTGAACCAGTATCCATAACCATACCTATTTGTGTAGCTGGTTAGATTGGGAGATGGACCAAAGAAGTGGGTTGTCGGGCCTGTGGGATATTGAAAAGTCGGGTTGTCAAGCCCGTGAGCAATTTCTCTCTGGGTGAGAGAATTGTTGGAATTGATTTCCTGAAGGTGATAAACTGTAGCTACAATGCTCTGAGACTTCCTGTCCAGCCTGTTGCTGAAGCCCATAAAGGAAGTGGGGCAGCTGAAGGATTATTGAGCAGAGAAGGGGAACACTTCCTGGGTGGGAAAAGCATGTGGGGAATGAGGGACTATAGGCTGTTAGTTTGAGTTGGAACCTGTGACAGAGTCTTTCCTGTTGTCTATGAGCCATTAGCCTGGTTAGAAATCCCTTTACCCGGGTGGAGTTTAGTCCCAGCACGGGGGTGACCCACTGCTGAGAGTGATGAGAAGTGTGGTCTAAGGTTGGGAGGTTCATGGAAGGTCTACACGCAGTTGGTGATATTCTTACCAAGATAAGTGTCAATTGTGTGATAAATTTACAAAGCTTCATTATTATTTACGTGTTTATTTGTATGGGTTTATCCTATGTGTGGTTATAACCGTCTGCATATTTACGGGTATTTCCTGTATATGCTGCATGTATACGCTTACTCTTATTTCAATATGAATCCATGCATTTATAGATGTATTTGTTTCTTTACATTTTTTATGTATATATTTCTGCATGAGTTCTATGTGTATATATTTTAATTGCATGCAGTTTGAAAAATTTATGTGGCATAGCTGAGTTGGATGTTGAGTATGTTACAATATGTTCCGCAGAGAGAATGAAAGTGTTCTCTCATGTATCATGGCCTAACCTGGGTGGTTAGGGATGTTACATCAGCTCTGGTGTACTCATTCTGTAAGGAGTTTTTGACACTGGAGATGCTCTAGGCATCAAGTTTATAGAAACATCAATATCTCTTGTCGGGGGTAGTCTGGGTACCTCCTGGAATACATCTTCAAAATACTTTAATACTGCATGGTCTTCAATAGTTGACACCTTATCCTTAGGTGCCTCTTCCATATGAGATGCAAATATTTGGCAGCCTTTCCTGTAGCACTTCTTCAGTTGCATTTATGATATTTCTCTGCTAACAACTGCTCTGGGAATTCCTTGGACGGTTCTCTAATTTACTTCCTCATCTAGGAAAGTGAATGCCTTTTTATGAAAGTCTAAGATGGCATGGTGTTGGTCCAACCAATCCATCCCAATTAGACAATCATAGTAACCTAAAGGTAAAATGTTCAATTCCACCCTTGTGCTCAGTCCATTCATGTACACTGGGAAAGACTTAACCAAATCAAGAACCTTTCTCCTGGCTCTAACCAAGATTTTCCATGCTTTCCTCTTGGCAAATGAAAACTTTCCACCATTATAGGATCTATATAATTTTGACTAGCTCCTGAATCAATTAAAATAGTAATGGTTTGGTTGTTGATCATACCTTCCACTTCAATCATATGTGACTGATATTCTACTTGCTTATTGTCTAGGGCTGCATAGATCCTTGGTACACTTCTTCCCATGTCCTCCACTGTTTCTGCCTGTTGAACATTGTGAACAACTCTCACCTTGTCATTTATGTGGGGGAAATATCTGTACCTATGATTTCCTTTACAACCCCAACATTCCATAGGTGGTTGTCTTGGTATTTCCCACCTATTTCAGCCTTTCTGGGCTCTCTAAAACCTATCTATCCTCGAGGAATGTTTATGAAAAAGGATGCTTTAGTTCCCTTCTTCCTTTGATCCACCTTGAATTTTTTCTTGTCTTCCCAAGCCTTCCGGAAAGTAGGATTTTCTCCTTGCTGCTCATATAAGCATTTTTCTCTCCTTATAGTTTCTTCCATATTTTTAGGATCATCATACTGGATCTTGTCACTGATGGAAGATGGAAGTCCACTCAGATACCTTTGAATTTTGACAGTCTCATCTTTGATGAAAGGAACATACTTCAACAATTACAAAACCTTTGTTCATATTCATCAATGGTCATTCTACCAAGCTTGAGTTCAAAGAAATCTTTAATCTTTTTGTCATAGTAATCTCTTAGTCAAGTATTTCTTTTCGAAGTACTTCTTTAATTTGCTCCAAGTGACATTTTTCTATTTAATGTGCTTCAACTGCACAAGTTGATCCCACCACATGAATGCCTTTCCTTTCAGTTGATACATTGCAATTCTTCCTTCTGCATGAGAGGAATAATTCTGCAATTGGAAATATTTCCTCATGCCAAGAAGCCATGTCTCAGCATATTCCTCCTTCTTATTCTCTCCATCAAACATTGGAGGCTTAGTGTTGTTCATTTCTCCCTTCAGTTCATCCACTCTAGATCTCCTATGCTTCCTGGTAGGAGATGGGCTTGAACTACTGTGTGCCCTCCTCTTTGAGTGGCCTTGGGAGTGATTATGGTGTCTTCCAACACTTCTTGATTTCCTCTTCTCATCAGTGGACCCGTGACTTTCTGATTTACCGGAGTCCCTCTCCTTATCCAATTCTTTTTCTATCCTTTCCAGGATCCACATGAAATTTATGTTGAATTCTCCCTGTTGATCCCTAGATTTTATGAGATTTTTGTTATCTGATCGGTGAGTCTAAACATCTTTCTACAATCTTTCAATTATTTTCATCATGTTTCCTTCCTTATCTATCTCTTCTCCATGCCCATTGGAGTTTGATCCTTCAACTCCCTGTCAGATAGTTGGCTTAGGTTGATGGATATTTGGTATGGATTGTTGGTTGTCATTGTTGTCAACCATTGGAGAGTGATATTCTATATTGAATTCAACCCTTAGTGATTGATGTCAACCCTTGGAGAAAGTCCGATAGCAAATTTCAGTAGCACAAAGGTTTGGGTAATGGACCCAAGTTTGTTTTAGGTATAATGGTATGATTTTTAATATATTTGAAGGTAATACTATTCTATATGGATATTACATGTCTTTCCATTTCCGATGGTATGTGGAATGTCACATAACTCCTCACGGTTAGAGAGTTATGGCCATGTGAAGTTGGAGAACCCAGGTTTGGGTAATGGACCCAAGTTTGTTTGATGGATAATGGTATGAGTTTTGATATATTTTTAGGTAATACTATTCTATATGGATAGTACATGTCATTCCATTTCCAGTGGTTTGTGGAACATCACATAACTCCTCACGGTTTGAGAGTTATGGCCACGTGAAGTTGGAGAACCCTCATGAGTCATCTAGAAGCCCCAAAAGGTCAAAGTAGTCAAAGTGGTTTAAGAGATTTTTAGAAGGAAAACAATAAAGTGAAGTGAAGAGTTTACTATAATTCAAAGTGAATACAAAATAAATTATTTAAATAATAAATTTAATGGAGAAATTACTAAGTTGACAAGTGGTTAGAAGTGGGTTATCCCTAAAATAAAGAAAGCGGTTTAAGATGTTTAGAAGGTAACCCCTTGAGGTAAAGTGAAGTGATGAGTGTACTATAAGTCAAAGTGGATACAAAATAAATCATTTAAATAATAAAGTTAATGGATAAATTACTAATTGGAAAAGTGGTTAGAAGTTGGTTAACCCTAAAATAAGGAAAGTGGGAAAGTGACCTAGAAGATGCTTCTAAGGAAGCTACTTGGAGAGTATAAATAAGAGGCAAGGCTCTCTCATTTTACATCACACTTGAGAATATTGAATATCTATAGGTGAATGAGGTAACCAAATGACATCTAAGCCTAATTTCAGAGGGAAGGTGAAAAAAAGAAGGCCGAAATTCAAGGGAGGATAAATTATTTTGATGGTGCTTTCTAAGGTATGTTATTTACATGTCATCTCACCATTTTTGAAATAGATTTTTTTTCTAGAATGATTCAGACTGTGAAATTGATAGTACATTGAGGGAACATATCCAAGTATCTGTGGTAAAATTTTTAGCACGTGGTTCATTGTATTTGTGGAGTTACACTCCGTGGAAAATAAGGTTTGTGGCTAGTCCTGAAACTAGTCTAAAACAGGTGTTTCGGGTAAAAACGTCATAAATTATTCATAACAGATCCAAATTCAGTGAGACTAACTGTGTTGGTTAGAGTATAGTCTTTAGTATAATGTGTAACATTTTCAGATGCATTCAACAAATTTTATGTGTGGGGCATGCTCTACAAGGTCACTCTCTAGAATAAGTTAGAATTCAACAAGGTATGCCATTTTTGCTATAACTCATTTTTTAAGAGGTTCCAAGTAGTGACACCTGGAGGAGTTGCATAAAAAAAACCGAAGAACATTGTGTACTATTTTTAGATCTTTATTCATTACAGGTACATAGTTATGATTATTGCAAGTTAGGGTTGTTGACTAATCCAAAACTAGTCATGTGAGACTAAAATAAAGTTTGATGAAAATGCTAGTCTCTTGTTGTTAAAGTTAAGGAAGGTTTGCAAGTATGTGATCATATACACTAGGTCTATTATAGAGTTACAAATCATATTTGGATGATGAAATTGATGAGGGCTTTTGGTTGAGGTACATGTTGGGTACATGGTTGAGACAAGTAGTTGATGAGTTGACACATACATGAAGTGTATAGTTGATGATGTTAGTACATCTTGATGAGTCATAGTTCATGAGTAGTTGATACATTATTGGTACATACTTGGTACATGGTTGGAGGCACTTGTTAGTAGTATTGTTGACACATGGTTTATGGATGATGTATCATACTTGTATCGGTATATTATTAGAAGCACATATTGATCTTGGTGATGATTATGAGTTGTTGTGTTATGGTTGGTTGATGCACATCTTTGAGAGTTGTCTTGGTGATTGATATTGGTGAGTATATACGATTTGGTTGATAAGATTGATGAGACATGTTGTTGTGATAAGTTGTTTGGACAGGTTGTTGTGACGGGTTATTTGTACAAGTTTGGTGCATGGTTGATGCACTTATTCATGGTACATGTTTTGTACAGGTTTGGAGCATGGTTGATGCACTTGTTCATGGTACAAGTTTTGTACAGGTTGGTGCATGGTTGATGCACTTGTTTATGGTACATGTTGATTACAGGTTGAGGTACAGGTTGGTGCATGGTTTATGCACTTGTTTATGGTACAAGATGATTACAGGTTGATTGGTACATGTTTACAACAGTATATCTCATAGTGATAGTGTGATAGTGGTTCCATCATTCTACTTATACGTCAGGGTGGTTGGATGAGGAAATGATAGGTAGTTGTAGCCACCTTTTGGTTGTAGCTGGAGATCATAGGGGGTTGTAGCCTCCTTTTTGTTGTAGCCAGAGAATTGGAGAGTTGGAGCTTCCCTCAGGTTGTATCCTGAGAAACTAGTGGGTTGGAGCCTCCTTCCAGTTGCAGCTGGAAAAAAAAGGAAGTTGGTTCTTCCAATGAATGTAATTATTCAAGACATATAAGAAAAAACATTCCGTAGTTTTCTCCCACTTTGGGTTTCCACGTAAAACATTGGTGTACTGTGTATGTGTATGACGGTTCATTTGTTCATTGCTTATTTACTCTGCAGTTATTGTATGATAATGCTAAATTGATATAACACTTGGATTGTATGGTTAAGAAGTATTAAATTGCTCTATTACTGATTCACCCCCACTCTTAGTAATCCAACACTCCCAAATGGACATCCATCCTCTTGCTGCATTCTCTGAACTGGAAGAATTATGTGCCTCCTCCATTCTTTGTACTCTACGACAATTCAGTTCAGTTCTAACAATCATTGACTTTGTAAACACAATGTGCAGTCAACTGAATTTTGTCAGGCCAACAGACCTTAACAAATTCCACAGTATTCATAAACCAATATGATTTAAAGAAAATTTTAGATTTCATTCTCTAAGATTCTCGACCAATCAGAATCCCCAAAGACCTTTTCTTTCTGAGTTATGCTTTGTTCTACAACAATTCTCGGGCACTAGCCCCTTTCTCTTATCCCCCAACCCATGTGACCACGGGCTATGGCGAAGCGCTATATTGATAGGTGCTTTCTTGGGACTTCAAAATTTTTCAAAGCACATCTTGACAGTCTCTTGGAGTTTCGAATTAATGAACTTGCAAAGTAGGGTGGATCAACAGTCCATGACTACCCAACATCCAATGGCTAACACCCACTATGTAACTTCAGGCATCTAAGCTCTGGGACTTCGGATATTCGAAGCTTCGGGACTTCGGAGGATTTCACATCCAGACACCCCCAACGCCCTGCATCGTTAATCTCCGAACACTTCCATGTCACCTTTGGTGTCGTTATTACGTCTCATCACCTTGGCCTTCTGAAACTTTTTAAACTTCTTCCTGTCATTTCCTTATGTAACATTCTTCCATAGTGTCAAGTCTCCAGACTTCACAACTAATGCCATGCATTCACTGGGACTATCAGGCCCCCCACCACCTGTACTTGAGAGGAGGTCCATGTGGTGAAACATCAGAACAACCACGTGGCCCACTCTGATAAGTGACACATATCACCTTCTCAGTGACATTTCAATCTTTGGTGGGTCTGAAACCCACTGACACGTGGAACACATTGTTGGATTACTGAGAGGGGGGGTGAATTGGTAATAGCATAATTATAATCCTTTTTCTTCAAATGTTATATCAATGTAGAATTATTATCCAATAATGAACAGTAATAAATAAACAATCACACACATACACAGTACACCAGTGTTTTACGTGGAAACCCAAATCGGGAGAAAACCACAGAATGATTTTTCTTATATGTCTTGAAGAATTACATTCATTGGAAGCACCAACTTCCTTTTTTTTCCAGTTGCAACTGGAAGGAGGCTCCAACCCCCTAGTTTCTTAGGCTACAACCTGAGGGAAGCTCCAACTCCCCAAATCTCTAGCTACAACCAGAAGGAGGCTACAACCCCCAATGTTCTCCGGCTACAACCAGAAGGTGGCTACAACCACCTGTTCTTGCCCCGTCTTGCCACCCTGAAGTAGAAGTAGAATGATGGAACCACTGTCACACTATCAATGTGAGATATAACACTGTAAACCTGTACCAATAAATTTGAACCATGCATCAACCTGTACCTCAACCTGTAATCAACTTGTACCATAAACAAGTGCATCAACCATGCACCAACCTGTAATCAACCTGTAACATACATAAGTGCATTCAACCATGTACCAAGTATGTTCCAATCACGTGTCAACTACTCATCAACTATGACTCATCAATATGTACCAACATCATCAACTATACACCTCATGTATGTGCACCAACTCATCAACTACTTGTCTCAACCATGTACTCAACATGTACCACAAAAATCCCTCATTAATTTCATCATCAAAATCTGATTTGTAGCTCTATAATAGACCTGGTGTATATGATCACATTCCTGCAAACCTTCCTTAACTTTAAAAACAAGAGACTAGCATTTTCATCAAATTTTTCTTTAGTCTCACATGCCCAGTTTTGGATTAGTTAACAACCCTAACTTGAAGTAATCATAACTTTGAACCTGTAATGTATAAACATATGAAACTGATACACAATGTTATTCAATGTTTTCTATGCAATTCCTCCAAGTTTCACTACTTGGAACCTCTCAGAAAAGGCGTTATAGAAAAAATGGCATACCTTGCTGAATTCTGGCTTATTCTAGAGAGCGACCTTGTAGAGAGTGCCCCACACAAAATATTTTATGAAATGATATAAACCTATTACAAAAAATACTATATA
>ML802791.1:312106-332354 GCA_009831015.1 Picea engelmannii
ACTATCCATCTAGGATATTTTCCTTGACAAATTCACTTTCCTTCATCTCATTATTCCACAATTAATCATGGGTTCTCTTACTCCACAAAGCATCTTCACGTGAGGGATTTCACCATAAGGGGACCACTTTGGAGTTCATCCATATTTACTTCTTATCAACCATGAAAAAAAAATAATGATTCATATTTACATCAAACAATATTGGGTCCATTACCCAAACCTTTGTGCTACAGGGATTTCTTCAAGGGTTGACATCAATGACAACCAACCTTAATCAACAATCCCATGTGTCCACGCCATTCTTGATGACATCATCATGCCTCGTTACTTCAGAATTTCAGGTTTTGGAAGTTTTTATGCCTGCTTCCTTCCAGTCTCCCGAATTCTGAATTTTTAGACTTCTTTACCTCCGGGTCCATATAGTACAACTGTCACCAACTAAGGTGATGGAACATGGCATGACTAGGAAGGTCCACGTCACCCATGGCGATGTCATCCTGTTATAACCCTAAATTTCACCAGACATGATTACTTGGCATCAAGCCATCTCATTTGCCTTCTTTTCCAAGACACTACTGAACAATTTCTTAAAAAACACTCTTTTTGAAGGCATACACGCCCTGCTCCACTACTACACGCGTGTGTACGCTGGCTAACCCACTACAACCCGCATATACCTAAAAAGAATGAAAAATGGAAAGTTGCAGATGAAACACACAGTTTTGGGTAAGTAAACTAAACCGTTTGACCTCCCATAGTCAGTCACTCGACCAAATACCTAGTCCTTTCTAGCCTATAAAAGAAGGGGTAGGGGTCCCATTTGGAAGGAGGAAAATCATAGCAAAGAAACTATACCTGATTTAGCATTCCTCTTTCCCCAACCTTTTGAAACTATTGTGTGAAGAGAAGCATATACAAAATAAGTTGGAGCACAGTTGAAGAGGAGCCCAGGACCAGATTTGAGGAGCAATGGTTGATCTCACTATTGTAAGGTTACTCTTGTGAGATTAATAAAAGTACTTTTCCCGTCCCGCCACATGAGATTGTCAATATTTAAATTTGATTATATTTTGTTAGAATCTCTAACCCATTAGTTTATATATTATATGAATGTGGAGTTCTTTGTTTGTCTTTTATGAATGCAAGTCAACATTGGGAGGATAGTTGCAGTCAAGGAGCAACCAAGCGTTAAAGGGACCGACATCAAACACAGAAACTAAGGTACAGTAACTGGATCTCTTTAACCTTGTATTTGCATATGAATAATGAGATTTATGATTGGGATGTTGGTAAAAAGTAGGAGAATTTAGGTCATTTCTGCATGCATGATAAAACCTTTAATGCTAGTCCATAGGGGGATTTCCCACCCACAACACATCTTGCCCCACTACATCTTCTCTTTTGGTTCAGAGCTTCGGGCTTCAGAAGTTTGTGCACCGACACACCCCACTTCTCTCAAATTCTGAAGTTATGATTTTCCATGAGATCTATGGCTCACATCCACTTGTGCATAGATTCGACGGTTCTGATCTTCTTCCCCCCCACATCTTACCTTCTTCTCTTGGCTTGATCTAATGGTAAGGCTTCCAGGTTAAACCTCCTGCACTTTCCCCAGATCTGACAGTCGTGAAGGATTCCCCTTTTTGTGAACATATCCTATGACCAACATTACTCTACGGCCCAATGCCATGTCTGTCGTGGTTTTATAATACCTCTACTCCTCCTGAGCTTCATAACACTGCCAAGGTAACCTATTAGCACTTAGGAATGTTCTAAGGTTTTAAATTAGTTCCTCTTGACACAATTTCCACTTGAAACCTTGGTTCTCATGATCACTTATCCGGCCCATCCAGGCTCAGTTCTTGAACCTTGGCTCTGATACCAATTTGTAATGTCCCTAACCATCAACACCATTGCTGGGAAACGCTACCAAAATACCTTATCTTCTACAACTAGATCTGATACCAATTTGTAACGTCCCCGACCATCAACAGACCAGGCAACACCATTGCGAATGTATATATATAACATGCATGAATTTAAATATAATAACATAGAGTTACTGCTACCATACAGACTCAAATGGAATTAAAAGTAATTCATACATGCAACAAAATACATGGTAACACTTCAAGAATCACAGACATGCATAACATACATAATTAAGCGAGAAAATGATACTTATCTTGTAACTGGAGTAAAACCCACCAACTGCGTGAAGACCTTCCATGAACCTCCTAGCCTTAGACCACACTACTCATCACTCTCAACAGTAGGTCACCCCCAAGCTGGGACTAAACTCCACCAGGCAAGGGATTCCTAGGCTAGGCAAGGTCAATAGGAAAGTCACACAGTTTAAGAGGAAGGATTCTCTCCCAGGAGCCACTTACGGCCACTGCTCACAAACTCTCATTCCCCACATGCATGCCCCACCCTAGGAGTATACACCTTCACTATCACACAGTCCATTGGCTGCTCCACCTCCCTTGCCTTGGGCTTCAACAACAAGACAGACCGGAATTCTCAGAGCTTTGTAGTAGCTACGAGACTCCTTACAGGATAAATCACCTCCTCAACACACTCTTTCCCTTGGAGAGAGTTTCTCACAAGCTTGACAACTTTCTTCTTCAATCCACAACCACCTCTCTCACCTAGAGAGGGAGTTTCTCATAGACCTGACAACTTGCTTCTTCAAACACAATAGCTAATTCGGGTAAGGCAAAGGATGACTCAATAAATTACAGAGGTGAAAAAAGGTCACGGGTTCAACAATGGTGAAAATGGATGGCAGTGGGTTTTCTCAGTGCATGAGTGAACTTGTGAGGAGAGACAGGTAGACTAGTCTAGCATATCCCAAAATGATAAAAGTGTGAGCCAAACTTTGGGCGTGAACCCCCCCCCCCCTNTTGCGTGAGCGAGCTTTCCCCCTGTGCGTGCGTGAGTGCCTGAGAGAGTGAGTGAGTGTGTGATATTTCCTCTCGACAGCAAGAATCCCCCCCCTTAAGACTACATGTGCATGAGCCAACACTTGTCACTCATGAAGCACATTCCTTTCCTTTTGGAAGTCACCTGTCCTTCCCCAAGAACTTAGGATAAAAACATATCCTTTTAAACAACCTTTGAATAATAATAATAAATTATTATGATCTTGGACTTAAGCCCTTAGGCTTAGCCCCTTTTTCCAACCTCTCAGCCCCCTCTCCCTTACCCAGCCTAGTGGAGCTTAGTTCCCCATCACTCTTTCTTCATGGTCAGTCTACAAGTAACAATGTTTTTATATTAACAATATGAATATTTTCATGTACAAAACATGCTCCTTACCTTTAACACCTAGGTTCTCTGGCCTACTAACACATAATCCTACCAAATTATAATTTCTCGACTCACTAGCCTACAAAACATGTTTACAATTCATAAAAGAACTAGGGCTCATCCTTGGGGTATTACAACACTTCTTCCCATTTTAAGGTCTCTCCATCCTTTTCTAGAAGTCTTGATGTATCATCATGTATGGTCTCGACAATTTCTACCTCTACTGTTTGCTGGGAGATGCTAGATGGCTCAACCCTTGTTGCTTTCATTGTCATCTTCCACAGTGACATGTCTGAAACTGAAAAAGGATAAATTTAGATAATGTTATTTGAAATACAACTAAATGATTGGAAAATTATAAGAGTTACTGAAATTATCAAGAAATAGCAAGTTGCCTTTTGTACGTGTCATGCTAATAATAGACAATGCTCAAACTCTTGGATGAGATTTTAGGGTGAAATTCTTAGCACCATCTTAAAAGGACAAATCGATGATCAAGAAAATAACTTCTCTGATACATATTGGAATGGTTAAGAACAACTCCTCCAATCACATCGGAGGAGTTAGAAACAACTCCTTCGATGAGATCGAAAGGGTTGTTTCCAACTTTTCTGATATGTCATTGGAAGGAATTGTCACAGTATCAAGGAGTTCAGAGCACTTAAAATAAATGCCTCTGATCATATCAGAGGAGTTGCAAGTAACTCCTCTGATACGATCAGAGGAGTTGTTTCCAGAGGTTCTCAAATACATAGAGGAAATAATTTTAACTTTTCTGAACACATCGGAGAAGTTAGTAATAAATTCTCTGATGTGTTTGAAGAGTTACTTTGAAAGTCTCTGGTTTAGAGTTAAGTTTTTTCACAAAAATGGGAAAGTGATCTAGGGAAAATCCACGACTAGTTTATAGGAGCATGAGGAAACCTTAGAACCCTCTATATCATGGTCTTCGTGCTCGGGGCAACCTTCAGGGCTTGCAAGGATTAAGAGAAAGGGTACAGAGAAGGTCCTTCACAGTGGAGGAGAATGGGCCAACTGGTCTTTCATTCCATGGCAAGGAACAAGCTTCAAGAAAAACATAAGGTTGGCGAAGGGGGGGGGGGTGTGGCAAAGATCAAAGTGACAAGGAGCGGGAAAAATATTATCGATCTATGGCAAGGGAGAAAGGAACAAGGAAAAAACAAAAAATAACAAATACCTAACCCTAACCTTAGAATATAATAGAGGTGAGGTTCTCTTACTTGGATTATGCTACCACGTGGTGAGTATGGATAGGTGAAAATTTTGAATGGATTTCAGCTTGGCACGTTTAATATCATGTTTCCTTATTCACTTTCAAATGGTAGAATAACATTAAACCTAACCCCGTTCCATTTATATATCCAAACGATCATTTATGGCATTAAATATGGTGGTTGGGGTTGGTTTGATTAGAGGGACAAAGATAAATTTCTTCGATAAGTTTAGAAGATGAGAGATTAACTCTCGCAATATGTTTAGAGGAGTTTGAAGTAACTCCTTCGAACACATCAGAAGAGTTTCTCCTAACTCTTGTGATAACACTGTGAATCAGAGAAAATGAAAGGAACTCCTTTGAACTATTCAGAGGAATTTGAAGTAACTCCTCCGAACTGTTCGGAGGCGTTTGAAGTAACTCTGCCGATTTCAAATTTGGATCTTAACACCAAGTATTGATGAATTTTGTTTTTCCAAGTGAAACCTGAGTTATCAAAAGAATCTTGAGTTGGAGAGGGAGACTTATGAGGCTTTTTCTTAGGCTCAAAATATAAGGGGCTCCATTTTTAGGGAGGTAAATAAGATCAAACGAAAAATGGAGGGTTGTAGTGCCTGTCACAACAAATGGAGACACACTAGGAGAAGCCTTGGATCTTTGCAAGATGATGTCTACACAAAATTTGGTAAGAGTGATCCATCATACAAAATCATAATAGAGAAAAGATAATTCCCATAAATTGCATATTAAAAAGATTGATGTGGTTCAAAGAAGGGTGAGACCTTTTTCGATTAACAATTTTCTTTCAAATTGATATCCAATCACATGGTAAATAAATAGAAAGGAATATTTAGGTAGTATAATAGAAATGAAACATCAAGAATGTTGAGAATACAAGTGATAGTGCATTTATCTGGTGTCACTCCATTGCTAGTGAGCGTCCATAGCCTCGGCGGAGTCACCCTGGTGTCATAGGCCTTGCTTCGATGCCAATGAGCATCCATAGCCTCGACGAAGATACTTGCATGTACCATGTGATCTGGAAATCCTTTCCCCAAGCCTTTACTTTTTATAATATTTGATTCTCTTTTATTTAGAGAGATGGGTGGATAGGGGGATTTCGGTTAACCTTTGAAGGCACTAGGGATGACACCTGTGATGGTGAGATATTCTAACTTGATTATGGATGAGAAAACTTCTTGAGTCACGATTCCTAGTCTAATATGAACATTTCATCTAGACCATTTTCATTTAGCTCGTATAACATAGCAAGATGTTGTTCAATGCAGTCTCTTGGCTCTTTGTTTTCCATGTGTCTCTTCATATTGATAAACTATGTTCCTCCACCAGATCTTGACTTGTGATAGTGCACAAATGGATTACATGTTTGGGGGGATATGTAGATTTGACATCGTATTACATAGATGTTTAGGTTATCTGCACCAGATGTTCTACGTTTAGACATGTGACTCATGCTAAGTTGTGAGAACTTCAAAATTACAAAGGCAGTCATCAAGAAGGATGAAGGAAAACGCTAGTAATCAAATAGATTAAGAAAACTAACCTAACTAAAGAAGAAAAATCAAATGAAAAATAGAATCAAGTTTTATTTATATACAAGTGATCAACAACCTCAATGGCTAACTGATATAGTGCTTCAAGATTTGATCCGGATTATTTTTGGCTCGAAATGAGAGCGAAGATATAATAAATAAATGCACATAGATATCACATATATTCAATAATATAACAGAAATGTATCAAAGATGCAACTATAAACACAGATATACATTAATACACGATTTCTATTAATGAAGGAAATGTACAGAGACTGTAAAAATACAGAGTGAAAGACTCGCTAGAATGGTGGCAACTTATCTCTAAGAAGAGATGTGACGGCTACTCGCATTCGCAAGAAGATGATTACAATGAGGCTCTAAAGGTATTTTTACAATAAAAAAGAATGCCAAAAATCCTAGACATCCAAAAACCTAACCCTAGGAGATGAAGTGCCAAAAGTCATGTGGGCCCCGTTTGGGTAAGTTAGTAGATCAACTTCTCGGGGTCGTAACTTTTGCATACGATCTCCGTTTTAGGTATATGATAACCCGTTGGAAAGGTATCACCGAGGAGATTCATTTTTGGGTCTCAATCATGCCTTCTTATATCATTGAGAATATTTATCCCGAAAAACCTTCATTTAGGCCCTCAAAATGGCCCCGGAAGTTAAAACTGCTAAAAATAGTAAATTGCCAAAATTGCCAGAAAACTGTTTTGAGCCAGTTGGAAAAGGTAGGTGGCCACCGATATCCACCTATATCAATCCTCCCTCCTTAGGAAGCAATGGTCTCCATTTCGTTGATTTCCCGGGGGAGAGGAAAAAGTGTTTGCTGAATCTAAATCTTGGTGAGTTGCTTGCCTTGTTGGAGACGTCGTGCTGCTCGGTTTGTGGAAGGCTATCACGAGCATGTGGCTGGAAGGGTTGGACCTTTTTAGCCAGTCTGGATATATGGGATTCTTTTGTGCAGAAGGAATCTTTACACTTTGCTACAATCTTTTCGACCTACTTTTTTTGGATAGAAGGTGCTTGGGTCGAGGTTGTAGTGGTTGCAGTATCCTTTTGTTCAGCTTTTGAATAGATTGTGAAGAAGCTGAATTTTGTAGTATGAGATACTATCTTGTGACACTTTTTAGGTGGGACAATAGTTGGAATTACCTCTAGTATTCTGTAGAGATGAACCCCCAGATAAACAATGACACTGCGAGGTCGAGACTCATAAACAACATGGTGCTTCCACATATATGGTTGGCCCAAGAGAACATCACAGACATCCAGTGGGGCAACATCACATAATACCTCATCCTTGAAGGGTTGGAAGCTGTATGAAAATCGACACTGCTGGATGACATGAAAATATCATCCTTGGCAAAGCCACCCGATGTTGTATGGATGTGGGTGTGGTGTTGTCGACAATCCCAACTGTTTGACGACCTCTGTTGAGATTAGGTTCTTTTGGTTTCCTCTATCAACAATAAAATGAAGCGGGGTCCCCTTCACCCACATCTATGAATGAAAAAGGCACTCCCCCTCTTCAGGATATGTTGGTTCTTCTGGTTGAATTGTTGCAGTCACGACAATAGCAGTGGGGGTTGCGTCAATGATATGTCTTTTACCAGTATTTTCAGAATCAGATTCTGAATCAGGGTTCGACTCCTTGTCTTTGATATCAGGAACCAATGAATGTTTTGAGTGACATTCATCGGTGTTGTGCTAATGGATTTTGTGGAAATCGCACCATTTTCCAATGTCCTTCTTTGTCTTCCCGTGACCCTTCTTTTCTTGTGGCTTCGACTAGTTTTCAGGAGTCTGTTTGTTAGGTCCGTCTTTGTCATACTTTGGTTGTTGCGGATTTGCAAACCCAAAATCCTGTTTGTTCTGGTGCTTAAATTTCTGCTCGATTTTAACAACATATTGATAAGAAGCACTGAGTGATGAGATGTCCAGAAATTCCATTTCAGTTTGGATGTATCTGTGTAGAGCCCCATGGTATTTCAGAACCAAATGTCCTTTGGAGTCTTTGATACCCAGCTTGGTGCACAAGGTATGGAAGGTATTGGTGAACTCTAGAACTGCTTGACCCCTCTCTTTCCGCAGTGTGGCCCATCTCATGTACTGGTCCTCATAGTTGCCAACAGGGTAATACTGTTCCTTTACCACATCCACAAAAAAATCCCAAGTGGGATCGACCCCATATATTCCAGACTCCTCTGTGGAACTTTGCTCCTAGTAAGTTTCCCACCAATGTTTTACATGGGGGAGATATTTAAGGAGTGCAAAGGTGGTCTTTTCTCTGTCGGAAAAATTATGAACAACGAAATAACCTTCTAACAGATTTAACCATTTGTCTAGGGCATCTGCATCTATCTAACCTTCAAATATGGGAATATCAAAATTAACCTGTACCTTGAAAGGAGAGGTGCTTCCAAATTGGTTGTTTGATGAAGATGCACCTATTTCTATCGGCAGGCGTTGAAGGATGTGGGAAAAATTCTTCATCATTTCATCCCTCTGTTGTGTGAGAGCTTGCTCAAGCAACAGATTTATAGGATCATCTGCTCCATCGTTTTTATTTTTTTCTGCCATTGAGGGTTTCTTGGGAATGCGGGAGTGATTTTATTCAAGAGAGACAAGCTCGAGACCCAACTTTCTATACTCGGACCTCATCAGGGACATGCACTAAAAAATGATCAAGAGCAACCTGCTCTGATACCACTAATCTGGATTATTTTCGGAACGAAATGAGAGCGAAGATATAATAAAGAAATGCATAGAAATATCATAGATATTCAATAATATAAAATAAATGTATCAGAGATGCAACCATAAACACATATATACATTAATACATGATTTCTATTAATGAAATAAATGTACAGAGATTGTAAAAATACAGAGTGAAAGACTCACTAGAATGGTGGCAGCTTATCTCTGAGAAGAGATGTGATGGCTACTTGCATTCGCAAGAATATGATTAAAATGAGGCTTTGAAGGAATTTTTACAATAAAAAGGAATGAAAAAAACCCTAGACATCCAAAAAATTAACCCTAGGAGATGAAGCGCCAAAAGTCATGTGGGCCCCGTTTGGGTCAGTTAGTACATCAACTTCTCGGGGTCGTAACTTTTGCATACGATCTTTGTTTTAGGCATATGATAGCCCGTTGGAAAGGTATTGTTGAGGAGATTCATTTTTGGGGATCAATTATATAATTTTATATCATTGAGAATATCGATCCCGAAAAACCTTCATTTAGGCCCTCAAAATGGCCCCGAAAGTTAAAACTGCTAAAAATAGTAAATTGCCAAAATTTCCATAAAACTATTTTGAGCCAGTTGGAAAAGGTGGGTGGCCACTGATATCCACCTAGATCAATATTTGACCGTTTACAGGGAGATATTCGACTTCCCCTGAAGGTTCTATAATCCAAAATTTCCTTGACTAAGTTTTTCTTTAATGAGGTAGGGACCAAGACAAAGCTGTTGAAATTTTTTATGTTTCCCTTTATCTTCATGTGGATTTCCCCATTTTAGAACTAAGTCACCAACTTGGAACTATTTATCA
Source organism: Picea engelmannii (assembly GCA_009831015.1). Lineage (NCBI taxonomy): Eukaryota > Viridiplantae > Streptophyta > Pinopsida > Pinales > Pinaceae > Picea > Picea engelmannii. The sequence continues at coordinate 321,774 of ML802791.1, forward strand.
CCAGCATACTTCTTATCAAACCAACGTTTTAATATTTGTTGGTGAGATTCAAACTTGCTTTTAGTTGTCATGTATTTCCTCTAGGTTTAGAAAGGTATCGATACAAATTTGGATGACATGGCATTATCTGTCTTGAGACTGTTTTGTAAGTTGGAGGGAAAGTAGGTAGATTTTCAAGGGGAATGCCTTCTTTCCCATACACAAGAAATTAAGGTGAAGTTCCGATGGAATCTTTAGGAGTGACACAATCCACCCAGAGAGCATTTTGTAATGCATTGTGCCAATTTCTTTGGTGATCAACTACATTTCGTTTAATGATACATATGATGTTCTTGTTCATAGATTATGCTAAGAAATTTCCTTGGGGATAGTAATTGGATGAGTATTTTAAAATAATCCCCTTTTCAAATGCGTACTCAGATAATTTCAAGGATGAGAATTAAGTAGCATTATCAAATACTAAAGAGTTAGGAATTCCAAACCACGTGATAATTTGTTTCTCAAGAAAACTTATTACTACTTCCTCAATCACTTTGACTAAAGGTATTGCTTCAATCTGACATGTGAAATAATCAATAGCGGTTAGAATATACCTCTGTTGCTTGGACTAATGGGGATTTATCTCACCAATTATATCTAGGCCCATTGCTCGAAGGGTTCTTCCACTTCTATAGGTTGGAGAGGAAGAGAAACATTACATTCCATTCCAAAAACCTTTTGACATGCTTCACAACTCCTTGAATATGTGTGAGCATCCTTGAAGAGTGAGGGCTAGTAGTATCCTGCTCTTAGCACTTTGTGGGATGTTGTGTCTCCTGAAAAATGATCACCAGTTATTCCATCATGCATATCTTTTAGGACATTATCAACATCTTATTTTTCAAGGCATCTAAGTAACACTCCATTGTAATTCTTTCTAAAAAATATACCATGTACTAACTGATACTGTAAATATGTCAACCGTAGCACTCTTTTTTTCTTAGCATTGAGATGGTCCAGAGTAGTGCAATGCTGCATATAATATTTAAGATCATTTTAACACGATCCTTCAATGGTTGGGACATATGGAACCTATTGAGTATACATTGTAGGTTCATCTTTCCAACCCTCCTCCTCGTGTTCTTCAACGTCATCTCCTTGTGGCACTAATTTACACAAGCCTTGACCTTTCACAATATTGGTTGGTTTGAATTTGAGTTCATACTCTTGTAGAGTTGTCATCTAATTACCTCGTTTTTCTCCCAGTTCTTTTTGAACAATCATGGACCTTACTTCTGGGTGTGGGATGATGAATTTAGTGTGATTTTTTAGGATATAATGTTTGGATTGTTTGATTGATTTATGGACAACAAAGGCTTGCTTGTCCATCTGAGGATAATTCAATTCAACACCTTGTGCTAGAAAAACAGGATTGCGGAGCAATAAAATAAAACAAATGTGGAAATAAAACACAAAAGATACACAATAAAAAAGAGACACATATATACATGGTTCACCCTGTGTGGGTTACGTCCACCAGAGAAATTACCAGGTCCTTCCTTTATTATTATCCAACAAATGAAGGGATACAACCTACAACACACTCGCTGTAACTTCCTCTTCTTTCTCTCACTGTCCCCTCTCATAGAATACAATATTTGTAATGATACATAGCCACAATACATTTCCCTCATAAAATAGGGTTGTATTTTGGGGAAAAAAACCCTAACATAAGTTCTACCGTCAGATCTGCGACCTCATAATGAATGGTCCAAATTTAATATGAAAGTGCAATATACATTTACAAGGAAGATTTTCCTTCGCGGGCTTCGCCCCCAAATACCCATCGGGAAATTCTATCCCCTAAACCCCCGCTTTCCCCTGAACCCCCCAGCAGGGGGGATAACCCCCCAGGACCCCACATGGGGGGTAACCCCCCTTGCACTCCCCCACGTGGAGGAGTGTACATTCTTCCGGGGTATAACGTCTTCATGGGGTATAAACACGGCTGAAAACAAAGACCTCTGAATCATGAAGATAATCAGGCTCCACAACCAACACCTTGTGACCCAGTTCTCATAAACATGACAGGGTATTCATCTCCCTGTTCATCCTTTTTCATGAGCACTACTGCTAATGAGTGATCGAACGCGAATGTGTATAGCAGGAAATCTTTGGAAAAATCAGGACTCCGAAGAGATGGTGTGTTGGATATAGTGGTTTTAATATTTTAAAGTGATTCCTTCTCCAATGGTGTTCGTTTGAACTACACATCCTTTTTAATCATCTTTTGTAATGGTTTCACAATTTCATAAAAATATTGAACAAACCTTCTTACAAAATTGATTCTACCGAAGAATGATTGCATGGATCTCTTGATGTACGGTGGAGCAATTTGTAGTGTCAAACAATTGGTCTATATTGATGGATGGTTGGATAGTTGGTTGTCATTGATTTCAATCCTTGGAGAGTGATGTTCTAGATTGATGTCAACCCTTAGAGATTGATGTCAACGCTTGAAACAAGTTTGGTAGAAAATTTCGGTAGCCCCAACAGTATGGTTAAGGGAATCAAGTTTGTTTGATGTATAAAGGTATGAATATCAGTGTATTTGTAAGTAAGACTATTCTAGATGGATAATACATTTCAGTCCATTTCTGGTGATATGTGGAACACCACATAACTCTTCACGGTTAGAATGTTATGGCCTTGTGAAGTTGGAAAACCCTCGTGTGTTATCTAGAAGCTCCTAGAAGGTCAAATAAGTCAATTTATTATAGAATATCCTAGAATAAATTTTACTGGTCAAAGTGGTTGTAACTAGGATTTAATCATGAGCTAATTTGTTGCAAAAATAAAATAATTAAAAACAAATTGGTTGCAACTAGAAGTAGTGAGTTTACTATTTGTTGATAAAGTGGTTATAAGTGTACAAGTGGTTAGAAGTGGATTAGCCCTAAAAGAAGGAAGTTGGGTAAAGTTAGTTAGAAGGTAACCCCTTAAGAAAGCTACATGGAGAGTATAAATAAGAGATCAAGGGTCTCCTATTTTCATCTAATGAGCACATTGAATATCTATTATTTGTGAAAATTTTATTGCAGGTACTCATTGATACATTTGAAGTTATGCGAGTTTGAGGTAGAAAAAAAGGGCTGACGACTAAAGTTTCAGAGTTGCAAAATTACTAAAAAAAACTTAGTTTTTTAGATGTACACAGGATGTAGTGGAGTAAGTCACGTACATATGTGGGCTGCAATGGGAATGTACATACACGAGATAAAGAATAAGAGGTCATGCAAAATTGGGAAAATCCATGAAAGATTGATTTGTTGAGGGTACTAGGTTCTCAGAGTCTTAAAGCAAGTTCCCAGGAAGGTCTACAATGATCAAGTACAATAGATCTATATACAGGTTCAAAAGGTATGTCATATTCTTATGTGTAGTTGGATATTGTTGTCTACATGAGGTATGGTTATGGGAGTTTTAGGATTTTCCCTAGAGAGGCTATTGGTTGTATGGAACTTATTCTATGAGTTAGATATATAGAAATACACCACTGGTATGTTTGGTATTCATCATTGTTACATCTTGTTGGGTTGAGTGTTGAGGAATATCTTGTATTTCTTGGTACATGGTTGAGGGTTTTTGGTTGTGATGTGTTGGTGAAGTTGTTGATGTGGTTTGAGTTTTCATATCAGTGAGGGTTTTATGTCTAGTCGATGTGAGGGTTATTACACTTGATCATTATTGTATACACATGTATGGAAAATGACTAGAGAGACATAAATGCACTTGGTTAAGGGATATGTATGATGATGTATGCATAGGGAACATATACATATTGGACACAATGACATGTTACAAGTTGATGTAACAAAGGCAACAAAGTGTCTGAGTTTTAGAAAGGTGAAAACCCTACCTTTATGAAGGTGTACGCAGGCTGCATTCCATGTACATACACAGGCTGGAGTATAAAAAGGTCATGTACATATGCGAGCTGTAGCATATACAGGTCACATACCTGTTGGTATTTTTTGGTATAGGTTGATTACATGTTATATTTGTTACAGGTTGGTTACAGTTTATTGACATATATTGGTACATGTTTAGAATGGTATATCTCACATTGACAGTGTGGAAATGGTTTCATCAATTATTTGACACTTGCATTTTAGGGCAGTTGGATGGGGTAAGGAAAGGGGGTTGTAGCCTCCTTCTGGTTGGTGCCAAAGAATTAGGGATTTGGAGCTTCCTTCAGGTTGGAGCCTAATAACTAGGTGGTTTTAGCCACCTTCTGGTTGTAGTCGGAGAAACCATGGGGTTGTATCCTCCCTCTGGTTGGATCCAGAGAATTAGGGAGTTGGAGCTTCCTTTAGGTTGGAGCTTGAGAAAATACGGGGTTGGAGCCTCCTTCCAGTTGGATCTAGAGAATTGAAAGTTGGTGCTTCCTTGAATGTAATTATAGACATATAAGAAAAACATTATGTGGTTTTCTCCCACATTGGGTTTCCACGTAAATATTGGTGTGATGTGCATTGTGTGGATGTGTTTGTTATTGTTTATTAATAAGTGGTATAATTTCTCATTACTGATTCACCTGCACCCCCCCCTCTCAATAATCCAACAATTGGTATCAGAGTAGGTTCCTTCAGGAATCAGTTTAACCATTGGAAGGTAGAACATGGAGAGAAACAATATGTATAAAAATGGAATACCACAGTTTGATGGAAAGAACTATGCATTCTGGATCAAAAGGATGAAAGTACAAGCATAGGGATTTGATGTTTGCTGATCAATGGTAGATGGATACAAATCACCAACCATTCCTCCAATAGATAAAAATGGAAAGAAACTTGAAGAAAATAATTTGAAGGCCAAAAATGCCATCCTGAATGGTCTAGTTGATTCAATATATGTCAAAGTTATGCATTGCAACTCCACAAAGGAGATTTGGGACAAAATTTAGAATTTTTATGAAGGAGATGCAAAAATCAAGGCAACAAAGCTTCAAACTTATAGAGGTCAATTTGAACAGCTGAAGATGAAGGAAGATGAAAACATTGCAACTTATTTTCTATGAGTTGAATGTTAAGAACCAAATATCAAAATAGCACAAAAAACCTCAGAATAAGTACTCAATGCCTTGAAAAAGTGAGAATTTTAGATAATAAGCCTCTTTGAGGGGAAAACTCCTTATACACCACATAATTTTACAAATACAAGATGATTCCAAATGAAAAGGTATCCTTGGTATATATAGGAGACTAGGAGGTACAATTACAACTAATGGACCCAAGCCAACATAAATAAAATAAAAATACTAATGTAATATGCCCCAATTAAGGGGTAATGTGCCACTATTTAGGGATTAACATGCCCCTCCCCTTCATACAAGTGTTTTCTGCAACGCTTCAGTAATTCTGGATGCTTATGTATAAAAGACTCATCTTCCAAAGTGGAATCTTCAACAGGTAGTTTCCTCCACTTAATGAGATACTATGAAATGGATCTATTCCTCAGCTGGAAAATTCTAGTGTCAATGATAGCTTCAGGCTCCAATATGATTTTTCCTTCCTCGTCAAGTTCTGGCAATATAGCTTGAACTGGGATCTTGTCACCTATAACCTTCTTTAAGCATGAAAAATGGAAAATTGGGAGTACTCGCGAAGATGCATGCAACTCCAATTTGTATGCCATAGTACCAATATTTTGCAACACCTTATAAGGGCCATAATACTTTGGTGATAATTTATTATCCTTATTATCTTGCTTGAGGGACATCTGTTTGTATGGTTGCAGTCTTAAAAATACCCAATCCCATACTTCAAAACTTCTTTCACTACGATGTTGATCTGCTTGTTGTTTCATGCGATTATGTGGCATGGTTAGGTTGTCCTTTAAGAGTTGGAGAACTTGTTGTTGATGCTCGATGTGATTTTCCATTGCTTGAACCTTAGATTTTTATTTTAGAGAAGAAGTGATGGAAGGTGGGTGATATCCATAGAGTGCCATAAATGGTGTCATTTTTGTTACAATATGAAAGGAAGTGTTATACCACCATTCTGCCAAGGGTAATCACTTGAACCATTGTGTTTGTTTATTAGAGACAAAGAAACTAAGGTAGACTTATAGACATTTGTTCACTATCTCAATTTTTCCATTAGATTGAGGATGATAAGATGAGCTATGAGCCAATTGAGTACCCAAACAAGAAAATAATTCTGTCCAAAAATGTCTAGTGAAGATGGGATCTTTGTCACTTACAATAATCTTTGGGCTTCCATGTAGTGTAACATCCCTGTTTCCCCCAGCTTGTAATTAATCATATAATAGGATTAACATGATAATACATGTGGACAGTGTAAATGTATTATTGTTTGATTTTCCAATAACTGACTGTGGGGGTGAAGCCTTGAAAGTACTAGCCATGATATCACTAGAGGAAACAATGTGAAAACTATAAGAGAGGGCACATTATATCAAATAACCCCAAATTTCTCTTGATGGGGGTAATAAATCTACTTCGGATCCCAAGTAGAGAAACCAGTTAATGAAGAAAGGACTAGTGGTTGAATTATCAACCACTCCCATGAATGGAAGCATGGTTTGACTGTAGAATGTAAGCTTGAAGTACCATTGGGTATGATAGACCAAGATGACCTGAGTTCCCTTATGACAAAAGAAACAAGATGGGTCGAGAACCATCCTGGGGAAAATATATAAGAAAATTGGTAAGGATAATGTGGGAGCTCTCCAACAGATGAGGAACATAAGGTCGCGAGCTTGATGCTGAGTGAGCATCTAATAAACCTCACCTAGGGCCATAAAATAGAAAGAAATATCTGAAAGTTTGCAGAGAACAAAACCCGAGGGGAAGCTGAAATAGAGAAAGAATCCTTGAGAACTGTGATAGTTCCCTAGTGATATCATGGCTTGGCATGGGGGTGGATAGATTTCTAAGAATGAATGCCTTTGAGCCTATGGTTGGGTGGAAGGATGAACACCCACAATCAGTTAGTTGGCTACCACATGTAATAGATAAGTAATCACATACCTTGTGTATTTAAGTGGTACTATGAATTAAAGTTTGATATCATATGAATGTTGTAGGGATGGATATGTTTGCTTGATGATTTATACTATGCCGTTTTTGTGTCTGCTTGGTTGTGTAACTAGGCAAGTAGGAAATTGTATGAATTAGACGTGTTTTTATACTCGTAAATGCTTGCGTCCTGTGGTGGATTTAGCCAGAGCCATGAACTGCGAGTTCATCGACCGTGGGCATAGTTTCATGTATGCATGTCGACCCTCCTAGTCATTCTGAGTCCCTTGGAGGATGGAGTTTGTTAATCTCATGAGAGGTAGTTTAGATATGCACAGGATCTCTGCGAGGCAAGCAGAGACTGAGAACCACTTAAGTTCTAGACTTGATGAAGGAGTGCAAGAGTTGTGGAGAAGACCCTTCTAAGAGTTAAGTTCATGAGAAAGAGCACAACTCTCTTAAATCCTTCATAACTAACAAAGCTCAGGAAGGATAGAGAGATCCAAGTATCAAAAGGGAATATCCTTTCATTTGGAAGGCGAATGAACGAGACCTTTCGGGATCCAAGGATCCATCAGGACCCACCTTGACTGTCAGATATGTGAGTTCGGAGTTCGCACGACATGAGAATTGTGCGTTGGTGCGACTAAACCTATGAAACTTGAAGTCACGATGTGATATGGACCGTAGATCCAAGGATCCAACGGGACCCACCTTGACTGTTAGATCTGTGAGTGCGGAGTTCACGCGACAAGAGAATCATGCATTGGTACAATTAAAATTCTGAAACTCGAAGTTGCGATGTGATATGGACCGTTGGATCAAGGAAGGTCATGGACTGTCGATCCAACGTGAGCAGATTAATGAAAAGAGTACATGGGAATTCAAAATTCCCTAAGGAATAGGTTCATAAGAGACTAGCACTTTTTAGATGCGCATATGAGGTCCAAGAGGTGACCTTTCTTCAAATTCGTAAGATCAGGAGGGAAAACGAAAGTAGAGACCCATACATCAGGGCTCACAGGAAGTAAATCGAAGGTCGATACCTTCAAAACATCTAAAATCTTCCAAGTCAGGGAAGAAAGCAAAATATCAGGAAGAGGAACAATAGTGACCGTTAGATCGAACATTATGAAAGATTTGGACTGTTGGGATCCATGTCCAGACAATTAGAAGAGCACGTAGGAGGAGATCAGATCTAGGTTGTTAGATCTGAGTGCGAGAACCAACAGTCATTGGATCCCAAGGAAAGTGCATGAGGCCTAACCCTTTGAAAGTGCATAAGAGAGTGGACTTGAGAAGTCCCGAAGTTTTGAAGTCAATCGTAACCGTCCATCATCAGGGTTGTTACGTGGCGTAAGATCCACAACTTCAAAGGGTTGTGGACAAGGAGGATGATGAAAAACCAAAGAAAATCCTGGCCATTGATCACCAGGGGGATACATGTCACGAGATCGTATATTTTAGGTAAATGCACTTCGGAAGGAAATAAGTGTGTAGAAGCTTGAAACTCCCGAAAGTCGAAGAGCTGAAGTAGATCCTATCCGTCGAATGATAGGAGAGACATGTTGATAGATAGAAGACTTTGGGGAAAACTACTTCGGAGGTTTCCAAGTGAGGAGTGAGACAAAATCCCGAAGCCCCGAAAGCCGAAGAGCCTAAGTGTCAAAGAGTCGAAGCGCATAAGAGCCGAAGCACCGAAGAGTCAAAACACCAAAGAGTCGAAGCACCGAAGAGCCGAAGAGACGAAGGTCTCTGGACCGTTAGATACAGAGAGACATGTGGCAATAGATTGCAAGCTTCAGGTAAATTACATTGGAGTTTCAGTTGAGAATTGAGATTCTGGAACCTCGAAGACCCGAAGTGAATCTGGACCTCCAGATCTAGAGGGACATGTGGCGATAGATCATGGACTCTGGAGAAATCTGTTCGAGAGTTTTCAGTTGATATTTGAGACTCCCAAAGTCTAGAGAACCAAAGAGCTGAAGTAAATCTCAATCGTACGATCATTCGAAGTAGATATCAATCGTCATATCGTCTGAAGTAAATCTCAAGTGTCGGATCGTCCGACATGAATTTGGACCGTTTGATCTAGAAGAGACGTGGCGTAGATCGGTGGATTCCAGGTAAAGTCTCGAAGTAATTCATAGCCATCAGATCAAGAGGACAGGTGGCATAGATATGTAGATTTTGGGTAAATACCTGAAGAAAGCCTCAACTATCTGATTCAAGTGGAAACGCGGCAGGAATCTGCTTACTTCGAGGGGAAGTGAAGTTTGAGATTTGAGATCTCAGAAGTCCAGAGACCCGAAGGAAATCTCGACCGTTGATCGAGAAAAGGGGCCGCAGGACCGTTGATCTAGTTGAAAGTTCAAACTATGAAGCAGAGCCAGAGAAGCTAATTTAGAAGGAAAAGTGTCCGCAAATCGTCGACTCGAATATCGACTTATGGAAGAAAGAAAAGTTTGAGACTTGAGAATTTCGAAGTCCAGAATTCTAAAACAAATTGCAGCCGTTGATTTGCAAGAGGTCAGATTTGATCCGTAGTTTTTAAAGGGATAGATATGAGCCGTTAGTTCAGAGGCGCATTCAAAATCATGAGATTGACGGTCCCATAGCATTACGGGGATTGGATATGTGTGAACTTTAAAAAGTTGAGGGCGGGCCGCAATCCAAACCATGGTTTTGAAGAAAGAACATGTGGAGGCTCAAGGAGAATTGTGGGCCGAAAGGTAGTTGGTTTCAAACCGCCTTTGGCCACGCCCGAAATTGTGTGTTTGTGTGAGGTTATCACCCAAGGTCGCCTAAAGGAGGGGCTTATCAGAAAAGGGGGTAGCGCCGAAACTCAGAGATTTACTAAGCACGAAGGGAAGGGCATGGGTACCATTATACCTGCACTCGAAAGTCGAAAGGGTCTGCGTTTAATTACAGAGTGATACCATCAGGGTCTGAGAGATTCGTTGGCTTTAGAATCAAAGATCCTTGATTGGGAGGTCAGACTGGTTCCCCAACTTTCCAAATTAGAAACCATGGATGGAGAATATGTCCTTTAAGAAAAGCAAATTTTTTTATGCCCCATCGTGGGTGTGTTACAAATTGGTATCAGAGCATGGTTACAACACTTGGCCTTCTTGGGATCATGAATGAGTCGTGTAAGGAGGTATTTTTATCTGAATTTACTCCTTGAGGAAAAGGACTACAGATTGAACCTGTGATTTTGGGAATTCTTGTTGAATTTCAGCAGAAGAATTTCTTTAGCCCTTTGTCAAAGTGATAACTACTCTTACCAGAGTAGGGATATGCTAATTAAAATTTATAATAAGACCTGAATGGGGATAACTGAAGGTGGCAGGTGTTGGGGCTCAGAAATGTCCTATTCTCATTCACCTTTCCCTTCATCATTCTTCACATTTCATCCGCCCCATTAACCTTTCACGATATCATTTCCATAAATATACTTGGGTTTCACCTTATTGTTCTCCACTTTATTCATTTTAGTATTTAAAAGGAATTTGTGATTAAATGTTAGAAAATCAACATGTTTTCATATATATCTCAAA
>ML802791.1:340612-353241 GCA_009831015.1 Picea engelmannii
GTAACACTGATTCTAAGCATGGGTAGTTGGAACTTCAGGCACTGATGATGGTAGATTATATAATGGTTAATACCTTTGTGGGCTTAAAGGAATCTGATAGGATCAGGTAGGATCCCTAGCAGTTATAATTACTTCTCTATATTAAAATCAAAGTATATAACTCCTCATGACCAGAGAAAAGTGATATGGGTAAAACCCTATGGATGTTGAGGAAAGAAGGTTTTCTTGCTAGACATTGTCGCATAAAGATGAAAGTGACCCTGGTTGGTTATTGCTTTCAGTACAAGCAACATCAATATGAGATTATGACTGTGAGATTAGTCGTGTAAGTGACTGAAATCTCAAACTAAAGGACACTAATAATGAAATTAAACTATCAAGTGAATGCATGAGGTAAAAATTTCCAAGAGATGCACCTACTTATGCACGAATGTGTATACATGATCATAAGGATGATTGGAAGATCCTTGGGAAAAGGATATAGAAGCCTGATATGTCCATGTGTGTGAATGACATGGAAAAAGTGCAAGCAATAAGATAGCATGATGAATACTTATCTGTGTTTAATTATGCTTGAGTACATGGGTTTAATGCATTATGGAGCTTCCTAATATGAATCATGATAGTAATACTAGTTAGGTATGAATGATATTAAACGTGCAAGTGATGCACATGTATGATGTAAGTTAACAAAACCAGAATATGTATGGATACATAATTTGGGTACATGACAAAGATGCATGTTTATATTCCTTATGGGATATTTGGTGAACTGCTGAAGTTAACTCATGGCTGAGGCCATCACAAATAGTGATGGATATGCAATAAGGAAGTTGCATGCTGAAGGAGTTCTGAGGAACTGTGTGAAGACTCTGTCAAGAAAACAAAGTTACAACCTTAATGACTACTGAGAATTAAGCAGTGAGCCACAAGATTATATATATATATAATGGTAACATGCAAGATGCACTTGTTCATGATTCATTATGGGAAAAAGATTTTACTATTAAAACATGTTGATGTATCCTAAGAATTAAGATGAGCCTAACCCAGGGCTGCTCAGGAAAAGAGAAGAAAGATCACAATAAGAAGTATATTGCATAAGTAAAGGGGGAGAAAAGGAGGAACACTTTCCTCACCCTAAGAACCCTAAATTGTTTAACAGAGCCATAGGATTAAAAGAGCAATTGTGGAAACCAGTATAGTTGGTAAAAGGCAAGTAAACCCCCTAAGTATGATTAAATGAATAAATGAGTATGTTTAATTAAATAAGCTTGGTTGAAGCCATGATTAAGAAAAGACAGTGAGGCCTTAGAGATAACTTGACTGGGCTAAAAAGTCCCAGGCGATGTAGAAAGAGTTCGAAGAAGGGGAGAGTCCTCAATTCTTTCCTTGTTGAGTATTATGTTTTCTCTTGGATGAGAAAGTTGGTACAATAATGAAAGTAAAAAGGTTTTGACACCATAGTGATACAGATTGTATTGTTGAAGATACAATCAAAATGTATTTGTGTTTCACTTGTGGAAACATTTGAGGATAATGTGATGAAGTGCATAAATATATGCTAGGACATTTTGAAGATGTTTTATGAATTCAAATGTTATTGTTGCATCCCTTTCGTCACCTAAATGAGAAAAATAAGGACGCTTACAAGTCCAGTTGGGTTAACTGGACAAGACAACAGTGAATGCAAGAGTTAGAAACATCAAGCATAAGAAATAAACAAAGAACTAAGCTAATAAAAATAAAAGAAACTAAACTAGAGTGTATAAGGGAAATAGAACAAAAAATAAACAACATGCATGCCACCAATGGATAAGTTATATTAGTGGGAAAACACCAAATATAAAGGGAGACTTATGGGTCCCCTCTTCCTCCAAGGGAGGGCTCTTGAACCCCTAATGATTGAGCTCTTCTTACAAGTAGAAAGTTAGAAGGAAATGTTGAAGAAATACAAAGCTCATTCACTCAAGAGGTGATGTGAATGGCTAAATGAAATGGTGCTTGTATGCTCTAGTGAGGAAAGAGGTTCCTCTAAGAGAATATAGGAAACATAAAAATAAAAATGAATTCTTGAAAATATAGTGCACCCATGTCCTCGTTTTATAGAAAAACTTTGAGGCATTATTCAACCAGTCCTTATTGTGAACAAGGGGCTCTTTAGGGCACTCTTAGGTCCTTGACCAACCCCCCACTTAGATTCAGCTCAGATTTGGGTGTCAAATCGACTTGGGAGATGAACCAGAAGTGGGTGGAAGGCCGACCAAAATCATAAATGCTCTGTTCTGAGGTATGCACGGCTTTTTGTATCCACAGTTGCGCATTGGGCGCATGTGCTATTTTTCGAAGTTTTTCGACTGTCGCATGTGCGCATGCTTCCTTTGTATCCTTATCGCATGCTGATTTAATAACCAGTTGTATAGTTTTGTGCCCTTTGTACATGTATTTTTGAAGCTATGGGTGAACTAATAGGTTTTTGGAGATGATGGATTCCTGTAACCATTTGCGGACGAAATTTCAGTGATAACAGATGCCCCCTGATGTGTGAGGTTAGGAGAATACATATAGCCAAAATACATTAATGTTTCTTCTACTGAGAGTACTTTTGTAAGAAAGAGTGTTGAGGGGAATTGCAAGAGCGACCCATTGGAGGGAGAGGGGAACCTGTAGGGCTCAAACCTTTCACTAGGTGGGGAAAAATAAAACTGTGTACAAATGAGGTGGGCATGCCCCATGCTTGTGTCATGTAACTCAAAATGTGTTAGATAGTAACTGAAGCTGTATGTTGATGTAGATAACTGCAGTGCCCTCTGGGGCAGTTTGATAATGGCAGAGGACAATTATGATGATGAACAAACTTTGAAAAGAGGTGATGACACCTATAAGAAGTGTCGATGATACATATACATTGATAGCCTATCAAATTTCAGAGGTCTTCAACGAAGATAAAACAACTGCAAATAGTTGAGTTGTGATGACCAAGTACCTACACATATTAAAATTGAATACCCGACGTGAACGATATCTGGAGATAAAGAATGTATAACAGTTATTTGATAATTTTGAACATGAGAAAGCATACCTGGGCGTGCTGTGAGAAAAATTCTCCCTAGGGGCCAAGGATGGATGGCGGCCCGGGGAGTGTGACTGTGTAGGCAGAAGGATTCTAATCCCATGGCTGAAGACGTATCGGAAAATGGACGCTCAGAGCTCCTCGAAATGATCCTGGAAGTTTGGAAAAGGGACTATATATAGCTGTAGGGCCCATAATGCCACTTCATTTGTACCTGCTGTTGTAGTGATTGGACGAGAGGTTTCAGAGGAGAATTGGAGATTCTGGGAGATACAACTAGCCGATTTAGGATCAACAAGTGTTAGGTTAGTGGTCATATCCTTTTGTATAGTAATTAGGATTTCTTTTTTGGGCAGGGCTTGTATGGATGACCGTACAGGGGGGTTGTGTGAGGGTGGGCCCCCTAGTGCGTGGGCGATTGAATGATTTTTACACATGAGTGCACGGTTTTAATTGGGACAACCACATACGGGGGCACCCAAATGGGGAAAATAGGTGCACACTGGATGCACGCATGTTCAAATCACAACAACGCACACATGCACGACTGTGTTCCTAACAGTTGCACATGTGTGCACAACTGTGTAGCAAACATATGTGCTAGGATGCATGTCTGTGTGTGTGACAGGGGTGCATGCATGCGCTCCTRTATTTTTGACAGTCCCGCATGAGTGTGCAACTGTGGGATAAACAAGCGTGCATATATGTGCGTCTGTGGGGAAAAAATCTGCGCYCTTGAGGCAAAGCTGAAGGGTGAAAAAAATTATCCTTTTGGAGATTTTGGTGTTTTTATGGGTTGTGATGGCTGATCAAATGTTGTATTTGTGGATGCAGGTGATCAGTTGATGATGGMAGTCCAATGGAAGGAGAGGGACTGGGCGCGCCTGAGAGAGGTGGTGAGAGATGAGTAGCAGACTGTATGGGGCCCTTTGGTAGCCTGTGGGCTGCTGAAGTTTTTTGAGTGTTCACTAGTGTAGGCATAGGAGTACCTGCCRCAGTTCCTGATTTCGATGTGGAATCCAGATCTGTAGTGTTTCATTGTAYGAGGTGAGAATATCTCATTCCTTGCGATGGAGGATGTGTATTTTTTGACTGGGCTCCCTTTTCGGGGAACCCTGTTATCGGTGGAGCCCGTGTTACCTGGGGATGGATAGTTGGTTGTCTTAGCCTAGACCTATTGTAGTGGAGAGGATTTTATGTCAGACTCCATGGTGAGGATAGGGGCGATGGATGCCCTTGTGCATAGGTGCATTGCATCGATGATTGTGAGGGTTTATGGGTCTCTTGCGACTTAGCGGATAAGTGGCGATCAGCCGAGGATCATGCAGAGGGAATTGAGCGATGAGCACTTTTCCTAGGGGTTGATGCTAAATGCCAAGATGGTGGGGCAGCTCAATAGGTGTCAAGTTGCAGACTCAGGGGAGTTTTCCTTTGGTTCCATCTTGGTAGCGTGGTTTTTGGAGAGGGTGCCGATGTTGCACCCGAGAGTTTTATTGGATGCACCTAGTGTGTAAGAGACATGACTGAGGCGGTGGGTGATGGTTTTGGTTCGTCATGGGGGTGGGGAGGGTGGTCATTATTTTACGGCCGAGCTTGCATGAGTGTGGCGTCAGATTCCATAGATCAAGGGTGATTTTAAGGATGGAAATTTATTTTAAAATGTAGAAACCTTGGTGAATCTTACTAATCCTTCATATGCCAACTATAAATGTTTGGCGACATTTTTGTAAAAATATTCAAATTTTAAGGATTTTATATAGTTTGTATATTTTTTTGGCGATTTTTAAGTTAAAATAATTTTATCCTATAGAATTTGAGTGAATCATTTTTAGAATAGCGAATCAGTTTTTAGGAAAAACCATGGAAAATTAGCCCATGAGTGAAATTTAGCCCCTAAAATCATCCCTGCCACAGATCATACTCCAGTTCCCATATAGTGGGGTGGATTTCTGGGATGACCCAAATATTGTGCTACCCCCTTGAGAGGTGTTCAACCGTAGAGGTATGGTGATACATTTGATGTTTTGATGTTTTTATATAGTATAGCATATTATTTATGTATGGATGGATGTTGATGCTATCACTTGTTTGCTATGTGTGCAGATGTGGGACCTCACGGGCAGGAGGTTGAGATGGTCAGAGCATCGGTTCGTCAGGGGCCTATGAGATAACCATGGGAGGATCCATGAGTAGGGGAGAGACGACGGCAGGATGAGGGTGGTGTGAGGCTGGTCGATGATGAGAGAGCAGGGAGGAGACGTTGTTTTGATGATTCGGGTGCAGGTCCGTCACATGTTCCTTCGGAGGGGGCTGGGGAAGATTTCAAGGAATTTTGTCGCCAATTAGAGGCGGTACTATAGGGATTGCCCAAGGGTATGTGGGAACATATCTAGGACGAGGGAGTGCTGGAGCAGTGTGTGGGCCTTCCGACGGAGTCGCGGACCCTGATCCACAGAGAAGATGTAGCGAGGGCGGCTATGACTAGGCAACTGCCCCTAGGACCTAAGGGACCCCTAGCTGGTGGGACACCTCCTCCAGAGAGAGGACTAGGTTGTGGAGCCCTAGAGGCACCATGAGTGCCTCTAGTATGTGTACTGTTGTATTTATATAGGCTTGCGAGCTCATTTTGTATATGGTGTTGTGACACTGATTTTGTACTTATAGGGGTGAGGTGGTTCACCTACCTACGAATATTGTACATGTTGTACTATTTTTTGAAACATTGATGGAACATTTGATTGATATATATATATATATATATACATTTTGGGATCCGTGTGATGTTCACATGTGTTGATGTTTGTGTTTATGATGTCTAATTTATATGCTGTGACAAAATTTTGATAGGTTATGTATGTGTAATGGTAACTTGATGTGATAAATGAAAATCTAACACTAGGTTAGCCATGTTATCTTCTATTTGATTGCATTGTCTTGGGATATGTGTAAATGTGATTGAATCAAAATGTCGAGATAAAAGTATAACTTGCAGGTATTTGTAGAAGAGGCAAGGATCACAAATACGGTACAAATTGTTGAGCTGGAGGACAATGAGTTGGGAATCGAGTAAGATGCTAAGGTGACTGGCCTTGGCAAGGAGGCCAATGAAGACTGTGCATTCAACTTGGTTGTTGGTTGTGGAGCCCATGCATATGCCGCTGGAGTGGAGCAGTTCATGTGAGGGAGTATAGAGGGGCCAAGCGGCCAAACCGAGATTCTGTGTCCAATGGCTAGCTCCATTGGCGTAACCGATGTGGTAGGACGATGGAGGAGGAATTTGTCAATAACAAAAATGATAGATTAGATGCAAGGCATGGAGGAAAAGAAGATTAAAAACTCTACAAAAAGTGTGCAAAAAGAAAAATCCTAGTTTAGAATGGCTATGCTCAAGCATAAAATTTCTTTAAGTACAACCCATTGACAGGTTCTTTGAGAGGGTGGCCTTCGGGAGAGGCCAGGATGTATGAAAATTTAGTGAGGCAATGTTGGATGATTTAAGGTCCATGCCATAATGACTCAAATTTGCCATGATTGAGGGTATCGTGCATGATATCATAAGCAAGGATGAGGTTGCCTTCGTTGAATGATCGAAGGTTGACATGGTGATCGAAGGTGGCCTTCGACCATTTTTTGGCTACTTCATTGTTCTGTAATGAAGACTGACAGTCTTCATCCAACGACTCTAAGTTCAACAAATTCTGCTCCATTGGAGCAGTGTCGGGTAATAGCTCAATAGAGATGCGTAAGGTGGGGATTTCACACTCGATGGGGAGAGTGGCCTCGACCCCATGGACAAGATGAAATGGTGTGAAACCAGTGGCATTTTTAACTTCCATGTGATAAGCCCATAGTGCGGAAAACAACATATGGTGCCAATTGGTCTTATGTTTGTTAATCGTATGGTACAACATGGTTTTGAGGACCTTTTTGACCACCTCTACCTGTCGATTGGAATGAGGGTAGTATAGAGAGGAGAACTCATGGGAGAAGCCTAAATTAGAGAAGAGTTCGACGAAAATCTCATTCTCGAAGTGTTTCCCATGATCAGAGACTAACTGTAGTGGGACTTCGAAGCGAGAGATGACGTGGTTAAATAAAAAATGCACTGCAGTGTCAACGGTATTGTTGAAGGTAGGCATTGATTCATCCCACTTGGTGAAGTAATAAAATGAAATGACGATGTATTTGTGTCCATTTATATATGGAGGGTTGCAAGTCATGAAGTCTATGCCCCATTTGTAAAAGGGGCCGACAATAATGACTGGATGGAGAAGAGCGGGTGGTTCTCTTTCTTTGTTGGCATATAGTTGACATTTGTCACAACGCTTCACAACATGGATGCAATCGTGAAACAATGTGGGCCAAAAGTAGCCTGCTCGAATGATTTTCTGGGTAGTGGACATCCCTAAGAGGTTGCCACTGCAGGCGCCACTGTGGCAGTCATTCAAGACTCTATCGGCATCGTCGATAGTCAAACATCGACGAAGTATGGTGTCAACCCCTCGTCAATATAAGATATCACCGATAAGAAGGTAGCAGGGGGCTTGGTGTTGAATACGTCGACGATCATCTTGGGAAAGGTTATTTCCAAACCACTGTGTTCAGAGGTAGATGAGGAGATCACCGTACCAGGGGTCATCCGAGGGGCTGTAAAAGAGATGTTGGTCGAGGAAGTCTGTATTGACGAGAGAACTGGTAGTATTAGAAGGAAATGCCATAATGAGTTTGGCAAGGATGAGGGATTTCTTGCTCTTGGGTGTTGAAAATTCGAGGTCATACTCCTGAAGGATGACGATCTATCAGGAAAATTTTCCATTAATTTTTCGGCGAATGAGAATGTATTGCATGGGGTTGGAATCTGCTACGACCTTGGTAGTTCGAGGCATGATGTAATGGCGCAGTTTCTGGACTGGGAGGACAACTACAAGGGCGAGTTTCTCTTCGTGATTGTGTTTCAAGGGTGGTACTGAAATGTTTTCACTAATGTAGTAAATTACATGCTCATGGTCATCATCCCCTAATTGGACGAGAACTCCTGCTACGAAGATGGCTGAGGCCGATAAGTAGAGGATATAGTCGCGGTCATAGTTGGGTGGGATAATCAATGGGGCATTGGATAGTGCCACTTTAAGATCATCCAAATAGGTTTGGGCATGTTCATCCCATTGGAATGGGATATCGTGCCATAAGAGGTGAAGGAATCTGTGTGCATGAGTGGCATAATTGGGGACAAAGCAGTATAAAAAGTTAGATTTTCCTTGTAATCTTTGCAGCTGGCATAAATTCCGAGGGGTGGGAATTTCTGTGATGGCTTGGACCTTGAGGGGGTCCACTGTGATGCCGTGTTGGGAGACGATGAACCCAAGGAGGCGTCCAACGATGATGCAAAATACGGACTTGAGAGGGTTCAAGCAGATATTGTACTGACGAAACCTGTGAAAGACAATGCGTAAGTTATCGAGATGTTGAGTGTGTTTCTTGGATTGAGCGGTGAGATCATCCAAGTAGGCGAGGATGATTTGAGCCAGATCATGAAAAATGTATGTCATGGCGCATTGGAAAGTGGCACTAGCGTTCTTGAGTCCAAAAGGCATGACACGAGATGCAAAAGTACCCCAAGGGGTAGTGAATGCAGTTTTGTATTGATCGGCTGGGTGAATATGAATTTGGTTGTAACCAGAGAAATAGTACATGAAGGACAAAGCCTCGTGGCCGACACAATCATCGATAGTTTGGTCGATAAAGGGCATTGGAAAATTGTCTTTGGGACAGGCATGATTGAGATCACAAAGTTCCGTACAAATGCGGATAGTGCCCTATTTTTTGTTAACAGGGATGGGGTTGGAGACCCATGACGTATATGCGATGGAGTATATGAACCCTGCAACGCGTAATTTTTCAATCTTGGCTTTGATGGCTACCTCTTTGGATGGGTGTAATAGACATTGATTTTGTCGTATAGGGGTAATATCAGGCCATGTGTCTATACGATGTTCGACAATAGAGGGATCAAGGCTGGGCATTTCTATGTATGACCAGGTGAAAATTTCCCGGTATTCCTGGAAGAGAGATTTGTAAGATATGACTTCTTCAGGAGAGCATGCGGCACCGATGGTGATTTCCTCTATGATTCCAAGTTTGATGGAAATATCAATTTTGACTGTGGGGGAAATGTTGGCCATGTTATCTTCTTCAAAAGTGTCGGGGGCACGGATAGGATTATTGAACCAATCTATATGCCCTGAGGGGAGAAAATATTTGGTTTTGATTGCGTATATGGGGTTTTGTTTGGGAAGCGTAAAGGCTTCCTGTGAAATAAAGAGTGCTCTATGATGGAGTGGATCCCATGTGCAATCAGGGGTAGTTAATTCCTCGAGGATGTCTTTGTCACAGTGGAACTGTCGTGAATATAGGGGATCCGGGGGAGTAACATTGGCGACTGTCACCCTGTGGTTATCTTTTGGTGAAGAGGTAGGGGGAATGATGCAAGGGGGTTGCGAGGGTTTTCTCGACATAAACCAAATATCGAGATACTGTGGGTTGAAAATGGTAGTCGGGCGTAAAATTTCCGTGGGGAAATGAATTGGATAATTGGGGGCAAATCCTCCTCGAGACTATCTATGAACCATGGAGGAATGGGAAGTGCCTCAGGCTCAGGAGAAAAGATATAAACCATATTAGGTGATCGAGTAGGGGTATTCACTGGTTCTGCTGGCAGTGGGGGGCGTGTAGGATTTTGAATAAGGGCCATTTGGCGACGCCTGTATTCAATGATCATAGGACATTGATATGTGAAATGATCAAGTGATTCACATAAAGAGAAAGGACATTTCATATGTTCATTGATTGAGGTGGTGACATAGTGGATGTCAGTGATATGATGTTAAGATGATACAGATGGAAGGGGTTCTTGCTGAAATCTCTGGCGGACTGCCGTTAGTGTTTCCTGAAATTGAGGTAATGCTGGGCAATGGTGGGTGTAATGGCCATACTCTGAACATATGGCACATGCGAATCTGGTTCGCATCCATTTGCTACCTGTATTAGGGGATGCAGTGGTAGTACTGTAGGAAGTGACGAGTGGTGTTGTTGCCCGCGGGAGTTGAATTGAATTGCATAGATCAGGAAGAGATGAGAATTTATTGGTGGGGTGTCCATCTTTCTCGCATAGTGTACAAGGAGGCTGAACTTGTGGGGGAAGTGGAGAAGTGGGATATTTATTCTTCCTTCTGCCCCCAGCTGCAGTAGTGGCACTAGTGAGTGGGGGTGAGGGTGATGTGGTTGGAGTAAGTATTGTAATTTTCATCGGGATTCCTTCAGTTTGGGGAGGGATGGATGGTTGAGGGACCATCGTGGGTGGATGGAGATACCATACTGAAATTGCCAGCACCATATTGGGAAGGGTAAGCGTTGCGGCTACTTAGAAATATTGTATGCCTGGTGGGGGGTAAGAGAAGGGTATTTGAGTTATGGCTTGGGGGACTGTCTCCCAAACTGGGATGTGGCCTTGGGGGAGGGTGAAATAAAGAACAGGAGGAGATGAAGAGTCCTCAAGGGATGCCCGAGGAAGGAGCTCTGCAACAAATGGGACGTCAGATAGTAAGGAAGCTTATGTGGGAGGAAGGGTATCTCCAGTTTCTGTTCCTTTGGATGAGATGACACATACTTGTGCTGAGGGATGTATGAGTGGTGGTGCTCCATGGTATGTCCCTAGTAAGGATGGGTCTTTGAAAATTCTGGGACCCATCTCGATGAGTGGGTAGGCATCGTGATTATTGTGGACAAAGGGTAGGATATTATTGATATTGGAGGAAGGGTTGGGATCGTAATGTGACACTTGGTCGATAGTGACGATCTTCTCGTTGTGGGGGAACATCATTGTGCGAAACACAGAAGAGGCCACAACCTTCATTGCATACATGTAGCTACATCCAAACAAGATATTGTAATCGAGCGAAGCATCGATAAATTCAATGTCGATGAGGATAGTCTTGCCCCCTAGTTCCACAGGGACATTTTGAAAGAGCCCTTCAGGAGAGGATGGGCATCCATCATAAGCTATGAGAGTGATGGTGGATGGTATAAGATCGGGGGAGCCAAGTTTCTGCCATACATTTTTGGACATGATGCATGTGGATGCACCTTCATCAATGATGTAGTGGTGAACTGTGATGTTCCGGATTTTAATCAGTATTTGGAAAGCGACCAAAGTGGGGAGACGGGGTTCCCCACTATCAAGATCAAATGTGATGAGTCAAGTATCAGCAGGGTCGACTTCCCCCAGGGCGGAGAGTAATGACTTCCGTTGAGTAGGATAGGTTTGAAGGACTTCCAAAACTGACATGGCAGCAGGAGACTGTGCCAATTCATCGACCAGACTATAATTGTGTGCTACCCTAGCCCGAGGGTTGTTGACATTCCAACGCAATTGTATGGGAGGAATCATCAAAGGTGGTCCATTTGTGACTGGGACTGCTTCTGAGGTAGTGGGAATGGAGTCAGGGGGTGCACTATATTGATGACCACGTGTTTGTAGAAGAACTTCTTCCTCGCTAGTGAGGAGGATGGTGTGATCAACAGGAGTTCTGAGGTTTGGATACTATCCCATTTGTGGTGGGGTAGGATCTCATTCCTGTTGGGTGTTCATCACCCCTTGGTGTGGAATGGGGTTTTGTAACATGACTGGGGGTGGTTGTTGCACATATTGTTGAGGGGCCTATGGCGGGGTAGGCGGTGTTGTGGGACATGGTCCATTTATGGATTCTTTCATCCTTTTAAAGTCGACGATTTGAGGGAAATGGTGAGTATAATGGCAATAATCACTGCAAAAGTCACATTGGAAGTTTGTTTGAAGATTGTTTTTATTTTTCCCTTGATGTTTGTTGTTATTACTTCCTTGTGTGTTCTGGTTCCCCTGATTCTGGTTTCCCCCGACAGGTTGGTTCTGTTGGGGGTGGTTCTGGTTCCCTCCTGGTCCTAGATTTTTATTGTTTCAGTTTTTTCCTTTCTTTTTGGCATTATTCGACTGATGGGTTGGATTTTCCGTATTCAGTTGTTCAAAATTTTGATATTGTTGAATGGGAGAGGGATGAAAAAAGTTAACCCCAACGTGTGGGTGTCCTTGTGGTGGAGTCATGGGCTGTGGAGGGCCAGGAAATGGAAAGTATGGATTATTTGGTGGCAATGGTCCATAGGGTATATAAGAAGGTGTAGTGCTTTCACTAGTGCTTAGGGTGTAAGATGAGGTAGAGGGGGTATCGGAACTTGGTTGGACAGCTGGGCGTATTGTGGGTTGTTAAGAACCAAACATCAATATAGCATAGAAAAACCTCAAGAAAAGTACTCAACGCCTTGAAAAAGAGATAATTTCAGATAATAAGCCTCTTCGAGGGGGCAACCTCCTTTTACCCCAATTAAATGTTCAAGTACCAGATGATTCAAAATGAAAATGTCTCCTTGGTATATATAGGAGACTAGGAGGTATAATTACAAATAATGGCCTAAAGCCGACATAATTAAAATAACATTACTAATCTAAATTACAACTAATGGCCTA
>ML802791.1:358523-398375 GCA_009831015.1 Picea engelmannii
TCTCAGATGTAGCAGCGAAACCCCAAGACCTTGAGCTCTGATACCATATGTTAAGAACCAAACATCAATATAGCATAGAAAAACCTCAAGAAAAGTACTCAACACCTTGAAAAAGAGATAATTTTAGATAATAAGCCTCTTCGTGGGGGAAACCTCCTTTTACCCCACTTAAATGTTCAAGTACCAGATGATTCAAAATGAAAATGTCTCCTTGGTATATATAGGAGACTAGGAGGTATAATTACAAATAATGGGCTAAAGCCGACATAATTAAAATAACATTACTAATATAAATTACAACTAATGGCCTAAAGCCGACATAAATAAAATAGCATTACTAATCTAATATGCCCCAATTAAGGGGTGAAGAGCCAATATTAGGGCTTAACATGGGTGCCGACGGTGGTCCACTTATGGGTGGACGAAGGGAAACAAGGTATGGTTGTTGATAAGGGGGAGGAGGATAATAAGGAGGTCCTCCATATATTGGTGGATATTGAGGTGTTCCATACATAGGTGGTTGTTAGAGGTGTGGATTGTGGTGCGTAGTAGTACCAATCAATCCATATGCTGAGTGAGACATCCTAGGTTTGTCCTCGTCGAATAGCATGGGTCTCGGGGTGTCAGGTAGTACCATATATAAGTATCCTGAATGTGAATAAATGAGTTCAAACTGTTGATCCTTGCTGAAGGATTTTTCTTCAGACTGGGGGAAGGTGGTTGCCACATCCTTGGCAATGAGGGAAAAAAGTGATTTGAGAAACCAATTGAGGCATTATTGCTTAGTGGCTTCATCTTTGAATAGACTATGTCACCGACGCCATTCGTGAATGTGGTCAGTGATGTGGGTAGAAAAGGTTTGTTTAAACTTTGAGAGCAGTTTGAGACCATTGTCATGATGGATTGGTAGTTGAAAGAAGTTCAAACATTCTTTGGCCAAATATTCAAAGGTCACATGGGACCCATATTTTTCTTCTACATACCACTTGGTTGATGGGCCAATGAGTGTGCATTGAAATAACCTCAATCGGACGGAGTCATCCATGATGTTGTTTGAAGAGAACCATAAGTGGAAGGTCATGATATGGTTGGCCGGGTCGTCTCTCGGTTTTCCTTCAAACTTGGGGATGTATGAAGGGATTTTGGTAGGAATCGCAGGCCATGTGGGGTCATGGATTATAGGATCATTGGTGAGTTTAGTTATATCCGGTATGTTGAGGGAAGCCAAGTATGGCATCTAGGGTGGTGGTGGAGGATTAGCTCCAACCATGGTGTGAGTTTTTTGGGTACCTGACCCTTGAGGGGGTTTAGGTGGGTTTGTACTTCCTCCTGGGGAAGAAGTGTGCCCCTTGCTTCCTTGTAAAGGAAAGTGAGTGGACAGTTGACCTTGGGAAGTGGACCCAAGTAAAGTGGAACCAAGCAAAGAGGATCCCAAGACGGTAGCACTCACAGGGGTGTGAAAAGGTGGAGCCGATGATTTGGCAAGACTAGGAACTCCCCTTAGAATACGAGGGAGATTGAGCAAGCATCTGGAAGGACAGGGATTCTTTGGGTCCCCTATGATGTCCGAGTAGAAAAGTGGATGCGTGCAAATGGTGATGAGAGCAATAAATGAATGAGATTATTTGTTATGATTTTTGGACCTTCACAATATATTTCACAATCGCATGTAATCACAAGAGCATCATACATAAATCAATTGATAAAGAAGCATACATGTAGGTAGGTAGATTTTTTCCACATGGGAGAAAAAAGAAAACAAATGCTCATGTCCTAAAAGACTTAACATCCTTCCTCTCAAAATAACATTGGACCTTCCAATAGCACTCAACAATGTGGTTTGAAGCCACCGGAAGAGAAACTAGTGAAGGATGAAACAATTAGTTATAATGAGGGTTAGAGGGGGCATATCTTGAAAGAGCTGGCGATATTTCCCAATATCCATAGAAAATTTGATCAAGGTGCAATTGTAGCCCACAATTGCCACCTGGGTAGATGTCATAAAATTTGGTCACTAGGTACCTTGGTCAAAGTGCGACATTTAGATTTTTAGCCTAAGAAATGGGTCACGGGATGGATCCCATCCAAGAGGAGAGTGCCTCAAGAGGGGACTCATAGAACAACCAGACCTCAGCCTTCGACCCTTCACGGGTATCTCCTCACCTTATGGTGTCAGGAACACTTGACTTGGAGGATTTTAAAGTTCCGTATTTGACAACTTCTACTATTTGAAGATGTGAGAACTAGATAACTAGGAGTTGTTTGGATGCCTATCCCCGAGATCCTACCTAGACTAAAAAAATTCTTTTGGCACCTCTTGTGGAGGAAAACTTAGTGAGTTTTTAGAAATTTTTTAGATTTGGTTGTTTGAGAGATTGGGGGTGTGAACCAATCTCATTGAATTTAAGTGGGAGTGGATAGTTTTGTTGAGAAAAGGGTGGGGCGTTTCAGGATCCCTTTAGAGGAAAATTACTTCAACCTCCATGATTCTAGATGAAACTATGTGAGTGAGTAGTGAATTTGTGTGTGAACAGGTGAAAGTGTGCCAATTTTTTTTTAATAAGTTAGGTGTCACCTTCCTGCATGTGGACTTCGTGTGGTCCTTACAAGTCTTGATTACCTAATTTACTAAATTCCATTGGTACAACCTTGCGAAATTTTAAAGTCCCTAGAGAACTAGCATGTGGACATATGGGTCCTTACCGATCCTTTAACTCCCTAGTGTGATTTAATCTAAGAAATATTCAACCACTATCCTAGATTGTGGACATGTGGGCATGTATGGGCCTATTACAAAACCTTTAAACTTCCCTAGTGATGTAATCTAAGAAAGTAGATTCAAAACTATCCTATATTTGTAGCATGCGGGCATGTATGGGCCCTTAAAAACTTAAGATGTGTTTGAAAGAGAAACTAAGAGGAGTCCCAAGGGGGGCTATTGTCCTCTCCTAAAGATTTTGTTTTTAAGGGAGATGAAATTTTCCCTGAATCATTTTTCTGATTCTCAAGATCGCTCTATGGTGTGAGAGAAGAGCATACTCAAAGATTGACGTTCAATTTATGGTCCCAATTCAAGTGGTTATATTTGTGATATAGAATGATTCCAACTTATCTTTAATCAAAGCAAGCCATCCATCTGGAAAAATGAAAGTAAAAAGAGGATAAGTATGGATTTTAACCCCCCTAAGTGCCTATGTTTTGACTAACCCTTCATGTGGAGATGGAATATAAGTGTGGTGCATATTACAATCTGCATAGAATCAAGCTTAAGAATTCTATGGGCCTTCAATAGATCACAAAAACCCTTACAATGTATGATTTTCTGGATAGATGCACGGGTCATAGAGTAAATAGAGGCGCATTTGGCACCAATGTGCAAATCAAAAATGACTTTTTGACGCAGGTGTGCAGAATGCACTGAGAAACACAAAGAGTTTGGTGCATGTGCTTGAAAGATGTGCCTGTGGGTTAAAAAACCCACGCACTTTCTATTACATGACCAGGAAGAAAATTTCGGATGAAATTCTCTCAACTCAGCTCCGAATTTAGCTTTTTTCAGGCATGCATGGGCCGATTGTGGTTCCTGCAAGTTAAATAAACCAAAAAGAAGTTCTCAAACAACCCAAATGGGGAGGAAATTGATAGCTATCCCCAGTGGAGTTGCCAATCTGTTGCATCCCTTTCGTGACCTAAATGAGCAAAATAAGGACACTTACAAGTCCCGTTGGGTTAGCTAGATAGGACAGTAGTGAATGCAAGAGTTAGAAACATCAAACATAAGAAATAAAAAAATAACTAAGCTAATAAAAATAAAAGAAACTAAACTAGAGTGTATAAGGGAAATAGAACAAAAAATAAACTACATGCATGCAACCAATGGATAAGTTGTATTAGTGGGAAAACACCAAAGAGAAAAGTTGACTTATGGGTCCCCTCTTCCTCCAAGGGAGGGCTCTTGAACCCCCAATGATTGACCTCTTCTTACAAGTAGAAAACTAGAAGGAAATGGTGAAGAAATCCAAATCTCATTCACTCAAGAGGTGATGTGAATGGCTAAATGAAATGGTGCTTGTATTCTCTAGTGAGGAAAGAGGTTTCTCTAAGAGAATATAGGCAGCATAACAATACAAATGAATTCTTGGAAATATAGTGCACCCATGGCCTATTTTTATAGAAAAACTTT
The DNA here is from genome assembly GCA_009831015.1 of Picea engelmannii. Taxonomy (NCBI): domain Eukaryota; kingdom Viridiplantae; phylum Streptophyta; class Pinopsida; order Pinales; family Pinaceae; genus Picea; species Picea engelmannii. The sequence continues at coordinate 362,707 of ML802791.1, forward strand.
GAGGCATTATTCAACCAGTCCTTAGTGTGAACAAGGGGCTCTTTAGGGCACCCTTAGGTCTTCGACTAGCCCCCCACTCAGATTCATCTCGGATTTGGGTGTCAAATAGACTTGGAATATGAACCATAAGTGGGTGGAAGGCCGACCAAAATCATAAATGTGCCATTCTGAGGTATGCATGGATTTTTTCATCCACAGTCATGCATCGGGTGCATGTTCACTTTTCCGACATTTTTCGACTATCGCATGTGCGCGTGCTTCCTTTGTATCCTTAGCACATGCTGATTTATAAACCAGTTGTATAGATTTGTACCCTTTGGAAATGTATTTTTGAAGATGTGGGTGAACTAATAGGTGTTTGGAGATGCTGGATTCCTGTAACCATTTGCAGATGAAATTTCAGTGATAATAGTTATGATACATGCATTTGGTTTAATATTACAACTAATGTAATCATGACTATGATGATGCATGCTATGTATAGAAAGGAATTGGAGATATTGAGGAAGAAAGTTGCCAATGATGGGCAACCTCAAGCAGAGGATGACTAGGAGAAGGCTGTGGTTGAAAGATTGTTGACAGGGCTGTAAAAGTCCCCATAAAGCACTACTGATGAGGTAAAAATTAGAAAGAGGGTGCTAGCAGGAAAGAACCGGTATAAATATATTCGTGCCTATGTGGCACAAGGTATGAAGGGATTTGGTAATAACCCCTTCTAAAATATTTTATTGTCTTAGTGTTATGCATGAAATTTTGAAAGGGAGTTGTATGCCTTGGATACCCAAGTAAGGTATGATTGAGGAAGGATAACCTGAATGATGGAGGTATGAAACTCTGGTAGTAAACACTATTTGTAACCCTTGGAAGAATTCATGAAATGATATGTCATGAATGCATTGATCAATCAAGGATTTCTTAAAGGCATTCATGTGAAACTTTTGAGTTCATGTGTACTGATTTGGGATCGTGATCGGTCTATAGCAGGCAGTATGGTCCTACTGTAAGAATGAAAGAAAATGAATAATACATATGAGGAAAAGGTTGGTTAAATTCCAACACACCATGGCCAAGAACCAGTCATAAAGTGTGACGAACTTGAAAACAATGCAAGAGTTCATTGGGTATGAACGTGGCCATGAATAATTGGCACATTTGTTAAAATCCTTTGAAATGTTGAATTTCATTTTGAAAGGTTTGGTATGTTGAAATGAGGCATAGGAAAGGAATGGGATTCCCTTTTTATGTTTATATAGATGTGATGAACTGTTAGTATGCATGGTTTTGAATATAGATATATATACATGGATGCATGAGAGACTAACAGCTTGTTTGGCTGTTTAAATAGTAAATTGCAGGGAGGAAAGAGGTCTTGGATATGGCAGCGTTGTAATCCCATAAGGAAGACCAATTTCCTGCTGAGCCAAACCACTATGGGAAGGAAAGTCCCATAATTATGAATTTGGTTCTTGTGTGGAAAAAATATGGAAGTAAAATGTGGAATTGGAAATCTGTAGGTGACAGATTTACAATAAAATTTTGAATTTAAAATTTTATGATGTCTCATGAATTTCTGTATACTTGTGATATAGGTGAAAGGGAAAGATCTGTGAAGAAGTGCAGAGATGAGAAACTAAGCTCTCGGTTTTGAGGGAGAACTGTGAGAAAGAGTATAATCTGATCGCATGAAATAGAGACTGTCTCAGGATAAGGAGAGTAACCTTCGTCCCTATCTATGATTGAGTCAGGAGAAGGAGAGTAACCTTTGTCCCTAACTATTTCTGTGCCAGGAGAGGGAGAGTAACCTTCGTCCCTATCTATTACTGTACTGGGAGAAGGAGAGTAACCTTCTTCCTATCTATTATGGTACCAGGAGAAGGAGAGTAACCTTTGTCCCTATCTATTACAGTACCGAGAGAAGGAGAGTAACCTTAATCCCTATCTATTATGGTATGGGGAGAAGGAGAGTAACCTTCATCCCTATCTATTACGGTACCAGGAGAAGGAGATTAACCTTCATCCCTATCTACTATGGTACTAGGACAAGGAGAGTAAACTTCATCCCTATCTATTATGGTACTGGGAGAAGGAGAGTAACCTTCTTCCCTATCTATTACGGTACCGACAGAAGGGGAGTAACCTTCGTCCCTAACTTTGGCTGAGTCGGAAGGCTGTCAAGCTATAAAAGCATGAAAAATGGCTACTGCTGAGCATTGAGAACCCCATGGTAAGCCATGATCACCTAGAATATGTTGTGTTGAGGTAACACAAGCTGGAGGGATTCATTGACAAAGAAATTATGAGGGACACCTCGACTGTAAGACTCGATAGAGTCTCTGGAATTCTTTATGTGTGTGAAAACCTTGGCAAGGAAAGATGGATCACCCGAGGGACTGTATAGTAGAGAAAGGGATGCCTGAGCCTAGGCCTGGAGGGTGAGTGACCGCAAGGAAGAGGAGACCTTAATAATTATTGTAAACTATTGATTGGGATCATGCACACGATGGGTAGTTCTTCCTATGTAAGAAAACCTTGGCAAGGAAAGATGGATCACCCAAGGGATTGTATAGTAGAGAAGGGGATGCCTGAGCTTGGGCCTGGAGGGTGAGTGAGTGAAAGGAAGAGGAGACCTTAATAGTTCTTGTAAACTATTGATTGGGATGATGCACACGATGGGTAGTTATTCCTGTGCAAGAAAACGTTGGCAAGGCAAGATGGATCACCCGAGGGACTGTATAGTAGAGAAGGGGATGCCTGAGCCTGGGCCTGGAGGGTGAGTGACTACAAGGAAGATGAAAACTTGATAGTTCTTGTAAAATATTGATGGGGATCATGCACCCAATGGGTATGTCAAGGAAAAAAACAATGAGCTTGGATAACAAACAACCATGTGGATACAAATCTACAAACTGTGCAGATAATTATTGTGCTAAGATTAGAAAACATTTTCCTAGAAATTTTTGTACAATGTTATCACATGAGACTATGATTAATATGCTTGTTGTCCAAGAATTATTGAAAGCAGGTGATGACGATTAAGGGTTTGAAACATGACCTGACTGAGAAAGAAAGATCAAGATTTCTGAAACAGCTGAATGGGGAAGGCTTGACAGGTGTTTTGAGGAAGAACACCAAGCATAGTGTTCCTTTAAGGGGGAGGGTATTGTAAAATACTTGTTTCCCCCGGCTTATAATTAATCATAAAATAGGATTACCATGTTAAGGCATGTGGACAGTGTAAATGTATTATTTTTTTAGTTGCCAATAATTGATTGTGGGGGTGAAGCCTTGAAAGTACTAGCCGTGATATCACTAGAGGAAAGAATGTGAAAACTATAAGAGAGGGCTCATTATATCAAATAACCCCAAATTTCCCTTGATGGGGGTAACAAATCTCCTTCAGATCCCAAGGAGAGAAACCAGTTAATGAAGAAAGGACTAGTGGTTGAATTATCAACCACTCCCATGAATGGAAGCATGGTCTGACTGTAGAATGCTGGCTCGAAGTACCACTGGGTATGATAAACCAAGATGACTTGAGTTCCCTTCTGACAAAAGGAACATGATGGGTCGAGAACCATCCTAAGGAAAAGATCTAATAAAATTGGTAAGGAGAATGAAAGAGCTCTCCAACAGATGAGGAACAGAAGGCTATGAGATTGATGCCGAGTGAGCATCTGATAAACCTCGCCCATGGACATAACATAGAAAGAAATATCTGAAAGTTTGTAGAGAACAAAACCCGATCAGAAGCTGAAACAAAGAAAGAATCCTTGAGAACTCTGAGAGTTCCCGGGTGATATCATGGCTTGGTACAGGGGTGGCTAGAGTTCTAAGAATGAATGCCTCTGAGCCTATGGTTTCGTGAAAGGACAAACACCCATAGTCAGTTAGTTGGATACCACCTCTAATAGATAAGTAATCACATATCTTGTGTATTTAAGTGGTACTGTGAATTAAAGTTGGATATCCTATGAATGTTGCAGGGATGGATATATTTTCTTAATGATTTATACTGTACCCTTTTTGTGTCTGCTTGGTTGTGTAATTAGGAAAGTAGGAAATTGTATGAATTTGACATGTTTTTATACTCATAAATTCTTGCGTCCTATGGTGGCTTAAGCCAAAGCCACGAAATGCGAGTTCGTCGACCGTGGGAATAGTTTCATGTATGTATGTCGAACCTCCTAGTATTTCTGAGTCCCTTGGAGGATGGATTTTGTTAAGCTCAAGAGAGGTAGTGCAGATATGCACAGGCTCTCTGCGAGGAAAGAAGAGACCGAGAAACACTTAAGTTCTAGACTTGATGAAGGAGCGCAAGAGTTGTGCAAAAGACCCTTCTAAGTGTTAAGTTCAGGAGAAAGAGCGCAATTCTCTTAAATCCTTCATAACTAACAAAGATCAGGAAAGTTAGCGATATTCAAGTATCAAAAGGGAATATCCTTTCGTTTGGAAGATGAACGGATGAGACCTTTTGGGAGGATCCAAGGATCTATCGGGACCCACCTTGACCATCAGATCTATGAGTTCGGAGTTCATGCAATGGGAGAATTGCACGTTGGTGCGACTAAACCTCCTAAAACTGAAGTCATGATGTGATATGGACTATAGATCCAAGGATATATAGGGACCCACCTTGACCGTCAAATCTATGTTTGCGGAGTTCGCGCGACGAGAGAATCATGTGTTGGTGCGATTAAACTTCTGAAACCTGAAGTTGCGATGTGATCTAGACCATTGGATCAAGGAAGGTCTTGGATCACCAATCCGATGCAAGCATATTAATGCAAAGAGTACGTGGGAATTAGAAATTCCCTAAGGACCAAGCTCATAAGAGACTAGTGCTTTTCAGATCCACATATGAGGTCCAAGAGGCGACATTGTTTCAAGTTTGTAAGCTCAGGAGGGAAAACAGAAGTCAAGACCCATACATCACGGATCATAGGAAGTAAATCGAAGGTTGAGACCTTCAAAACATCTGAAATATTCCAAGTCATGGAAGAAAGGGAAAGCTCAGGAGGAGGAGAAATAGTGACCGTTAGATCGAGCACTGTGAAAGATCTAGACCGTTGGGATCCATGTCCAGACAATTAGAAGAGCGCACAGAAGGATATTAGATCCGGGTCATCAGATCTGAGCATGAGGAAAAATAGTCGTTGGATCCCAAGGAAATTCCATGAGGCCTAACCCTTTGAAAGTGCACAGGAGAGTGGACTTGCGAAGTCTCGAAGTTCTGAAGTCAATTGAAACCATCCATCATCAGGGTTGATACGTGGCGTAAGATCCACAACTTCAGAGGGTTGTGGACAATGAGGAGGATGAAAAACCAAAGAAAATCCTGGCCATTGATTGCTAGGAGGATACGTTTCAGAAGATCATATATTTCAGGTAAATTCACTTCAGAAGGAAATGAGTGCATAGAAGATTGAAACTCCCAAAAGTCGAAGAGTCGAAGTAGATGTTGTCCGTCGACCAATAGGAGACACATGTAGATAGATTGAAGACTTTGGGGATAACTACTTCTGAGGTTTCCAAGTGAGTAGTGAGAAAAACTCTCGAAGCCTCTAAATCGAGAGAGCCGAAGCGCAGAAGTGCCGAAGAGCCAAAGCACCGAAGATCCAAAGTGCCAAAGAGCCGAAGGGCCGAAGAGCTGAAGAGACAAAGGTCTCTAGACCATTATATCCAGAGAGACACGTGGTGATAGATAAAAATATTCGGGTAAATTACATTGGAGTTTCAGTTGAGAATTGAGATTCCTGAACCTCGAAGACCCGAAGTGAATCTGGACTGCCAGATCCAGAGGGACGTGTGGCGATAGATTGTGGATTCTGAGGAAATGTGTTTGATAGTTTTCAGTTGATATTTGAGACTCTCGAAGTCTGGAGAGCTGGAGAGGCGAAGTAAATCTCAACCGTCCGATCATTCGAAGTATATCTCAGTCATTAGATCATCCAAAGTAAATCTCAAGCATTGGATCATCCGAGGTGAATCTGGACCATCTGATCTAGAATATACATGGCGTAGATCGGTGGATTCTAGGTAAAGTCCCGAAGTAATTCATATCCATCAGATCAAGAGGAAAAGTGGCATAAATCTATAGATTTCAGGTAAAGACCCGAAGCAAGACTCGACCGCATGATTCAAGTGGACATGTGGAAGGAATCCGCTTACTTCGAGGGGAAGTGAAGTTTGAGATTTGAGATCTCAGAAGTTCGGATACCTGAAGGAAATATCGACCGTTGATCGAGTAAAGGGGCCACATAACTGTTGATCTAGTTGAAAGGTAAAACCCCCAAAGCAGAGGTAGAGATACTAATTGAGAAGGACACGTGTACACAAATTGTCGACTCCAAAATATTGACGTGTAGAAGAAAGGAAAGTTTGAGACTTTTGAATTTTGAAGTTTGAAATTCTGAAACAAATCACAATCATTGATTTGCAAGAGGTTAGATCTGATCCACAACTTTGAAAGGGATAGATCTGAGCCGTCAGTTCAAAGGAACTGCCAATATCATGAGATTGACGGTCCCATATCATTGTGGGGATCAGAGTTGCGCGAACTTTAAAAGGTTGAGGGCGGGCCGCAATCCAAACCATAGTTTTGAAAAAAGGACACATGGAGGTTCGAGAAGAATTGTGGGCCGAAAGGTAGTTGGTTTCAAACCTCCTTTGGAAATGCATGCAATTGTGTGTTTGCGTAAGGTTATCACCCAAGGTCACCTCAAGGACGGGCTTATCAGAAAAGGGGCTAGTGCCCAAACTCAGATATTTCCCAAGCACGAAGGGAAGGTCGCGAGTACCATTAGACCTGCACCTAGGAGTCGAAAGGGTCTGCATTTAATTATAGAGAGAGACCATCAGGGTCTCAGAGAGTCGTTGGCTTCAAAATTGGAGATCCTTGACCGGGAGGTTAGATTGGTTCCCCGACTTCCCAAATTAGAAACCATAGATGGAGAATCTGTTCTTTAAGTAAAGTGAAATTTTTTGTGTCCCATCGTGGGTGTGCTACATGTATCTTTTGAACTGTCTCCATGAATGAGGTGGAAACTGTACTAGCTTTGAAAGGATGAGAGAGTGCAAAAAATTATGCCTACTTGGTCAATCTATCAACAATCACCATGGTTACAGTCTTTCCTTTAGACTTCGGTAACCCTACGATGAAATCTATGGAAACCTCCTCTCAACGTTGACTTGGGATGACTAATGGTTGTAAAAGACTTGGGGTCTTAATTGTTTCCACCTTATTTTGTTGGAAAACCCAACATTCTGCCACAAACCTTTAAACATCAGTTTTAAGGCCATCCCAAAACAATTCCTTCTTGACCCTATGGTAGGTTTTCAAAATCTTGAGTGCCCTCCTATTGGATAGGTGTGCAATTCCCAGAGTACCTTCTGTTTGAGTTGGAAGTTATTACATAAGTATAAGCAATCTTTGTACCATAGTGAATCATTTTCCCATGTAAATGTATCTGATGCACTGGAATCTTGCTGCAACCTTTGAATGAGAGTCCACATGTTTTTGTCATTCTTCCATTCATCCATTGCTTCTATTATCTAATCGGGTTGGATGATCAAGATAGCATAGAGAAATGACTCAACATCTTCATCCTTTCTTGAGAGTGCATCCGCCACAACATTTTGTTTCTCTTTCTTGTATATGATTTCAAAATCATAACCCAACATCTTGGTCACCCATTTTTGTTGTTGTTCTGAAGATAGTCTTTGTTCCAAGAAGTATTTAAGATTATCATGATCTATTTTGACCTTGAAGTTCCTACCTATTAGGTAAGGGCGCTGTTGCTTCAATGCATGTAATATTTCCATCATTTCCTTCTCATAAATGGGTTTGTGTAAGTCCTTTCCCTTGAGTGTCCTACTTTCAAAAGAAAGGGTCTTTCCTCATTGCATTAGAACAACACCAATGCCATTTCCCGAGGCATCACATTCCACAATAATTTTTTTTGTGAAGTCTGGTGTGGTCAAGACAGGAGCTTTTCACATGCCCTATTTAAGTTGTTCAAAAGCTTGAGTTTCCTATGGATTCCATGAAAATGCATCCTTCTTAGTTAATTCCATTAAAGGTGCTGCTATTATTCCATAGTTTCGAACAAACTTTTGGTAGTAACCTGTCAAACCCAAAAATCCTCTAAGATTCTTCAATGTTTTGGGAATCGTCCAGTCCATAATGGCCTTAATATTGTTAGGGTCTACCTTGACACTTTCATGAGATACAATATGACCCAAATAATCTACCTCCTTCACCTCAAAGAAAAATTTGGATGGTTTGGCATATAGTTGTAGCTCCTTTAGTAGTTGTAGCACATTGTCAACATGTTGAACATGATCCTCCCATGACTTTCAATAGATTAGTATATCATCAAAAAATAATAACACAAATTTTCGAAGGAAGGGATTGAAAATGGAGTTCGTTGACCCTTGGAATGTGGAAGGTTCATTCGTAAGGCCAAAGGCATGACCAAAAATTCATAATGGCCTTCATGAGTTGAGAATGATGTTTTTGGGATATTTTCTTCCTTCATTCTAATATGATGATACCCTGAATGAAGATCCAACTTTGTGTAGTAGATTTCTCCATGTAGTTCATATAACAATTCATCAATTATGAGAATGTGAAACTTATCTTTAATAGTGATCTTGTTGATCTCTCTATAATCTGGACACATATTCCATGAGACCTCTTTCTTGAGTACCATTACCATTGGTGCATAGTAAGAACTTTGGCTAGGTCTAATAATTCCATCCTATAACATTTCTTCAAACATATGATCAATTTCACTCTTCTGGGCATAAGGGTATATGTAAGGCCTGGTGTTAGGAGGAAAACTTCCAGGAATTAGGTGAATAGCACGATCATAATTTATAGTGGGTGGAAGACCTCTAGGAATATCTTCAAATACTTTGGAATTATTATCAATGATCCATTGGATATGTAGAGGAATATATGGCTTAGATGTTTGAACATCTAGTGAGCATAGTTGTACAATTACACCCTGATACCGCTTTTTCAATAATGTTTTCATGCCATTAGATCTTATCACCTTAATGGGTTTCCCTGTGATACCCCTTAACTCAATTTTCTTTCATTCCAATGAAAATTTCATGAAAAGTTCTTGAAAATTAAAAGCCACTGTTCCCAATGATTGTAACCATTGGAATCCTAGTATGACATCAACACCACCATGGGTATAACAATCATTGGAATATTCATTACATATTCCCCCATAGTAAGATTGATCTTATGGAATTTTCCTGAGAAATTGATAGTTCCTCCATTAGAAATCGTTACTTGAAACTTTGGCGCTGGATATATAAAGAAATTGAGAGCTTTGGATAATTTATAGTGAATGAAATTATGAGTACTGCGAGAATCAATTAGGACTATTACCTTTTTATTTTTGATATATCCTTCGATCTTGAGGGTTTGAGGAGTGATAATTCCAGCCAATGCATTAAATGATATCGTGGGAGTCAACTCTTCAGAAGAAATCTCTTATGTGTTTTCATCTTGAGATAGTTCTTGTTCTTGTTCTTCTTCCTCTTCAAAATCTATGTAGAATAATTTCTTCTCACCACACTTATGTCCCTTACTATACTTGTTGTCACAATTAAAGCATAAATTTTTTTCTTTTATTTCCTCCAATTGTTGAGGTGTCAACCTTGTAGGTTGAGGTGTTTTAGAAGAAGGAATACTATTCTCTCGATAGATATTAAGAGTGGTCCTTCTAGTAGCCATAGACATATTTTTACTTTCAACATTTGTTGCCACCCTGAACACATTCTCCAATGATTTGGTTTCCCAAAGGCGAACCTCATGTTGAACGTTATCCTTTAAAGTTCCTATGAATACATCAATCAGGTGCTCATCTGGAATATTCGTTACCTTTATATTCAATCTTTGAAAGTTCTCACTGTGATCCTCAACTAAACCATTTTTCTTGATATTTATCAATTGGATAAAGAAGGTATTTCTCCTTGTATCCTCATAGTGTGCTATCATTTATTCCATGAAAATTGTCCAAGTGATAAAGTGATTTTCAAGAACAAATCCATCGATATCACACAAATTGATTGGGGTATAAATATAAAGAAGCAATTCCTACCTTTTGTGTGTGTGGCACATCATGTAGATCAAATAATTGCTCCATCTGAAATATCCATGTGATTGGATCTTTGTCATCAAACTTCCTCATATCGATCTTAGGAAAGTGGTTGGTATTCAACCCAAAGTTTGAGTTTCTCCACTCTTGATTCATCTTCCTTGTGTCCTCATCATGAATTTCATGGGATACATTTTCACTTTCAGGTGGCCTCTATATTAGAAAAATTTTCAATCATTCCATGATCTCCCTTTTTAAACCATCCATCTTAGTATCCATTATTGCCTCCAACTTAGCTTCAGTTGAATCCATCATCCCTTGTAGTTCATATTTTGTTACTTCTTTTTTAAATCATTTATTTCCTTACACATTTCTTCACCTTCATTAAGAGTCCAAGTAGGATTGTCTAAAGACTTAATTGGTGTAGAAGTTCCATTTTTTGGTGGCATGTTGGCCAAGTATCACTTTTAAACCTTGATTTCGATATGGTTCTGCTAGATGATCTTTCTTCTACCGTATCTCCAAAATTTCGTCCCTTCTAGGTATGAAAATTTTGTTTTGTAGTTCTATGATATGTATTCTCTACAATGCCACATGTCTGATCAAAATTGGATGTGCCAAGTGGAAGTTATGGTAAATTCCCCACACCTTGCTTATTTTTGTCCCTTCCAGGAGAGTGTACTTTTAAAGCGTGCCAAGAGCACAATATATGATATTTGATTCTAAAACTTGCACTAGAAATAATACAGACTATCCACTATCCAATGAAACTAGTCTCACTTAATTTGGATACTCACTGAATAAGATATCACTGTTTTACCCAGAACACCTGTTTGAGACTAGTTAATATGACTAGTCAACTACCCTATCGTACACAGGGTGTATCTACAAAAGTAGGATGACACAGAAGATGAACTTTTTATCATAGCTACCTTGATAATTTCTATGAATATTTTCAAGTTTCAGTGTCTGAAAAATTACAAAAATAATTGTATAGAGAAAATTCCACAATAACTAAATTCATAATGATTCCATAAACCTATCTTACATAGGCTATTTATTTGAAAGTATAAGGCCTAAGGAGCTAAAATTTGAACCCAAAGTACCTTGATCCATATAATAAATATCCTCCAAGATTTTTGTTCTAAAACATTGTAGAAAACAAGTTATAGCAAAAATTCCAAGGTGTCTCAGATGCAACAGTGAAATCCCAAGACCTTGAGCTATGATACCAAATTTTAAGAACCAAATATCAAAATAGCATAAAAAACCTCAGAATAAGTACTCAATGCCTTGGAAAAGAGAGAATTTTAGATAATAAGACTCTTCAAGGGGGAAACCTCCTTATACACCACATAAATTTACAAATACAATATGATTCCAAATGAAAAGGTCTCCTTGGTATATATAGGAGACTAGAAGGTACAATTACAAGTAATGGACCCAAGCCGACATAAACAAAATAAAAATACTAATGTAATATGCCCCAATTAAGGGGTAATGTGCCACTATTTAGGGCTTAACATTGATGAAACAGTGAATGCAATTATATGATTTGGAGAAGAAGTCGATGAATCTATAATTGTTGAAAAAGTACTAAGATATTTTCCAATGAGATTTGATCCTAAGATATCAACACTAGAAGAAAGAATAGATTTGGATTCGATAAGCATGGATGAGCTACATGGAATATTCACAGCTCGTGAAATGAGAAAAAAACAGGAGAATATAGTTACAAAAAAAGCAACATTCAAAGAATCCAAGAAGTCAAAGAAAAAGGGAAAGAAAAAACCAAAGTCAGAATGTAGCTGCAGCGATGATTCAGAAGAAGATGAAGAAATGGAAAAATTCGTAAGAATGTTGAAAAAGGGAACAATTAAATATAAAGGTAAGCTTATGTTGAAATGCTTTAATTGCGGTAAAATTGGTCATTTTGAAAATAAGTTTCCTTATGCCAGTAATTCAGATAGTGATGAAGAGGAAGAGCCCACGAAAGAAAAGAAATATCAAAAGGGAAACCAAAAAAATAAAAATAAAGTATTCAAGAAAAATCTATACTCAAGAAAATACAATTCCTTGTCTGGTGAAGATGATGAAACCGATAGTGATTCAGAAAAGGTACTATTTATGGCTAAGGAAAATCAAACAAGAACCTTTGATAGTTCAAAAGAAGAAGGTAGAGTTGATCTCAGAGAAAAATTAATTAGTGCCTTAGAAGAATTAAGGAAAGAAATAAAGAAAAACAAGTTACTCAATAAAGAACTAAACGAAACTTAGAATCTCAACTCAGAGGAAGTCAACCAGATAGTTATGAAGTTGAAAGTCCTGGTAGAAGAGGACAAAAGGATTGAAGAAATACTCAAAAGTCATCTAGAAGAGAAAGAGAATATGATTGAAAGGTTGGAAGCATAAGCAATCACTCTAAGAAAATATCTTCAAAAGAAGGACATGCAACAAGATAACACCAAGACATTGGATAAGATCATCAACAATCAAAGGCCATACTATGATAGGTTCGGACTAGGATACAACCAAATGAAGATTGAGAAAAGTTCAATATCCATGATGAAAGCAATAAAACAAAAGAGTTATGAAAAAGTTCTCAAAGGAAGGAATCTTGGTCAACAAGAATCAGAAATAAATGAATACAAAAGACCCTCTACATTCAAGCAGGAAGGAAGCTTTAATCATTGTGAAAGAAACAACCAAAGAGAAGATCTTGATAAGTCAAGGAAAAATTAAAGAAGGACTACACCACAAGGAAAATCATTCATTCCCGGGTATGTAAATTTATTTTATGGTCATTGTTTTTATTGTACTAACTTTGGATATAAGGTTGCAAATTGTAGGGCTTATGAAAGAAATACTCATGCATGAAATACTTATGTGGCTCCACATAGTATTGAATGTTACAAATGCCACAAACATTGTCACATAGCTCATAATTGTAGAAGCATGATGAGAGACACAAGAAGGTTTGGAGAAGAAGTGAAAAACAAGAGGAATAGGTAAATGAAGAACATGTCCAAGGAATTGTACTTTCAGGATTTGCAGTAGCACAAGATCATGATGAATTTATAGGCAAAAAAAAAGTGTCAGAACTCAAGTAGAAGATGAAGAAGATTTCAAAACTAAGAATTCTGATATAATTCAAGAAGACGATGAAAAGGAAGATGTATTCACAGACGAAGAGTAAGATTAAATTGCATCATAGCAGGTATTGTTACAATCCATTCGACTTGGAGACTCCCAAGTAATATGAATATTAGACAACGAGAGTCTATGCAGTAGTTGAGATAGATGGGTCAACATTGTGGACAATTGAGTAGAAGAGTCTTGGAATGTGTTGCTTGTGGAGCCTGATTATCTCCCTGATTCAGAGGTCTTTGTGTTCAGCTGTGTTTATACCCCATGAAGACTGTACACCCCTCCACGTGGGGAGTTTGTAGGGGGGATTTCCCCCCCACAGGGTCTAGGGGAAAGTGGGCCCCTGAAGGAAAAATTGCATTGTAAATGTATATCCTAATTTCATAGTAAATCGGGACCATTCATTATAAGGTCACATATCTGATGGTAGAAGTTATGTTAGGGTTTTTTTCCCTAGAAGGAAACCCTATTTTATGAGGGAATTGTATTGCGTCTATGTATCATGGTGAATATTGTATTTTGAGAGAGGAGATTGTGAGAGAAAGAAGAGGAAGTTACAATGGGTGTGTTGTAGGTTGTATCCCTTCATTTGCTAGATAATAATAAAGGAAGGACCTAGAAATTTCTCTGGTGGATGTAACCCACACTGGGTGAACCACATATATCTATGTCTCTATTGTATTGTGTATCTTCTTTGTTTTATATCTACATTTGTCTTATTTTATTTCTCTGAGATGTTGTTTTTCTAAAAACTAGTATCATATCGAAAGGTAACTCACAGGAAAAGAGGGTTCCTGGTTTGAGTGGGAGCAATGGTGGAAGATGGAAATTTTAGGGTCAATAAATTTAATGGCCAAAACTACCAGCTATGGAATATGCATATGGGATATTATTTATATTAGAAGGATCTATTCCTACCATTGGGTGGAATAACAAAGAAGTCGACGACCATGAAGGACGAAGAATGGGAGGTTATTGACAAAAAGGCACTAGGGATGATATGGTTGAGCTTGGAAGCGTCGATGGATTTCAGTATTTCGAAAGAAAAGACAACGAAGGAGCTGATGGATGCATTGGATAAATTGTATAAAAAACCCTCAGTGTCCAATAAGGTATTTCTAATGAAGATATTATTTAATATGAAGATGTCAGAAAGTGAGTCTATTGCAGATCATTTAAATGAATTTAATACGGTTACTAATCAACTAAATTCTGTAAAAGTGGAATTTGATGATGAGGTCAAGGCTCTTCTAATCTTGTTCTCTTTTCCAGAAAGTTGGAATAGATTGGTCATGGCTGTAAGTAACTCTGTCTATGATTCAAACACTTTAAAATTTGATGATGTTGTTGGTGTTGTCCTTAGCGAGGAAATGTGACGAAAAAGCATAGGTGAGACATCGGGTAATGCGTTAAACATGGAGAATAGGGGAAGAGAAAAGGATAGAGGAAAGGGCTCATGGAACTATGATAATTATAGGAAGGGAAGATCCAAATCTAGACTGAGAAATATAGAGTGTTAGAATTGTGGGAAGAAAAGAAATCTGAAGAAAGACTGCAGAGATCCAAAGAAACAAAGTGATGGATAACTGGAGAAAAATCAGGAAGCAAATGTAAAAGGTGATGCATTACAAGATGCTTTGATTCTTTTTGTAGATAATATTTCCGAGTGTTTGGTAGTAGATTCAGGGCCTTCATTTCATACCACACCCCATAGGAAACATATTCTAGATTATGTTCAAGGTGATTTTGGACAGGTTCATTTGGGTGACGATGCACCATGCAAAATTGTTGGAATGGGAAAGGTAAAAATAAATAAAAGGAATGGAAAGAAATGGTTGTTGAAATAGGTAATAAATGTTATAGATCTAAGGAAAAATATTGAATAGGGTATTTGGCAAGTGAAGGTTGTATATCCATATTTACAGATAAGGTGTGGAAGGTCACCAAAGGATCACTGATGATAGAAAAAGGAGAGAAGGTAGGTACATTGTATTTATGTACTGATAATACTAACTCTTCTATATCTTTAGCTTCTACAAGAGTGGATACATCACTGTGGCATCATAGGATTGGACACATGAGTGAGAAGGGGATGCAGATACTTCACAAAATAAATTTGTTTCTAGATCTTAAACAAATTGATTTGGATTTCTGTGAGCATTGTGTTTATGGAAAACATAAGAGAGTCATATTTATCAGAGTCTGAAAAGAAAATAAGAGTGAAAGGTTAGAGCTTGTGGATACATATGTATGGGGACCATATCATGTATCATCTCTTGGTGTATCTCGTTATTATGTTACTTTTATTGATAATGCGACTAGAAAAACTTGGGTTTATTGCATTCGACAAAAATATGATTTTTTTGATACTTTTAAGAAATGGAAATCTTTGGTTGAGAATGAGACAGGAAAAAGGTTGAAGTGTCTTAGATTAGAAAATGGAGGTGAATATTGCAATAAGGAGTTTGATTATTATTGTTCATACCATGGGATTCATAGAGATAAGATAGTTCCAGGAACACCACAAGAAAATGGTGTGTCAAAAAGGATGAACATGACAATCATGGAGCGTGCAAGGAGTATCAGATTGCATGTTGGCTTTCCCTTACAGTTCCAGGTCTATGCTGTAGATACTGCTTCTTACTTAATAAACAGAGGAACTTCAAGCTCTTTGTATGATATAATTCCAGAGGAGGCATGGACAGGTAAAAAGGTAAAATATTATTTTTTGAAGACTTTCAGTTGTGAAACATTTGTCCATATTGATAAAGAAAATAGAACAAATCTTGAGCAAAAAATCCAAGAAGTGTACCTTTATTGGATACAATGTTAGTGATTTTGGTTATCACTTATGGGATTATGAAAATGACAAAATCATTAGGAGTAGAGATTTCATATTCAATGACAAGATCATGTACAAAGATTAGTTGTAGGGAAAGAAATAGGAAAAAGAAAAACTAGAATACACAATGCTTGATGAGACCACTGAAAAATAAATTCCAAAGGTAAAAAAAAATCAAAATGTACAACAACAAGAGAAACATGTACCTCAAACTCCTACAAGTGTTGTTAGAAGATATACCAGGTTAACTAGACCCCCTGAATGATACTCTCCTTCATTGTATTATTTATTGTTGATTGATTATGGTGAACTAGAATGTTATGAAGAGGCAATGCGGGTAGACACTAAAAATAAGTGGGAGCAAGGCATGAAAGAGAAAATAGATTCCCTGGTAAATAACCATACTTGGGATTTGGTTCAGTTTCCTGTAGGAAAAAGAGCATTTCAGAATAAACGGGTTTACAAGTTGAAGGAAGAAGATGGAGGAAAAAAGCGGTACAAGGCTATACTTGTTGTAAAGGGGTTTACACAAAAGAAAGGTATAGATTTTGTTGGCATAGGAGTAGACCCAAGGTTCAGCTCCAAGAGCGCACCAACAAGCCCTAGCTACTGGCCCTTTCGACAACACCTGTGAAGCAAGTGCAGTCTCACCCGAAGCATCTATGAGGGGGTTGCAGGACAAATATGTATACAACCAGGGGAATATCAAGCGGTCCTTATTACAACAACAACATAACATGCATCTACCATTCACTAGATAGATCTATCCTTCACAACTATAGATCTGATCTAATACAATAATGCAGATAATAATATAACAACAACAGAGCTCAAAATGTCAATCACACACACAACAACAGATGTACGTGGTTCACCCTCTCTCTAGGGCTACGTCCACAGAACTGTGCTTATGATATATTAAGATAAAGCTTATAGTTATGATATGCACTCTTGGCCAACATATCCTCTCTTCTCCATCTCTCTTCCTCTCTCCCTTCTTGTGCACCCACCTGCAGGACTTGATCTTCACACCTAGCTGAAAATCTTACAATACCAGAAGGATCTCTCCCTCATCACTTCTCTCACCCTCAATACAATATTCTCCCAATGAACAATAATCAACAACAAGGCTCAATCATAGTACCGACCTGACCTAGGTCCTCTCGAACTCTATTTATACATTACAATCCCTCATCGATACCTTAGGTCGAAACCTAGGTGTCAAAAACCCTAATTGCCAAAACCCTAGGTGTCTACAACCCTAGGTCAACTTGACCCATTCTTTCCGGGCTTCGCCAGCCTGTCTTTCCTTATCCATCTCATGGTGCTCCAAGGCATCTAATGCTGGATTTTTCCACTTCCCGAGTCATCCTCGATCCATATTCCTTGCTGATATGTCATCCTAGATCTCCTCATCCAACAAATTGCTTTTCTTCACTTCACTCCATCTTCTCTGTTCTTTTTCTCACTTCGACCTAGTGACAACCACTGTGTTTCCCATGAAGCTCACTTTTTACCTTTTCTTCCTCATTTTTTGTTTCCTTCCATAACCCAGGGCCAACAAGCCCCTGACACTCACTTGTGACTCGTCCCGAGGCACTTGATATTTGATCCTCTTGTTTTTCTTCAACTTTTGACTATGCAGTGCAACCCTTGCTTTCTTCTTTATGCCTCCTTCCAATCCTTGTGCAAACTGTCTTTTCTGTGTCTGGTACCCAGTTCCAACTACACTTGGTACTTGGACCCTTGTCTTCATGATTCTATTGAGAGTTGCAAGGCAACTGGTTGTCATAGTACAACTTCATCCGACTCCCATTCACCAAGCCTTCCTTCCAGTCTCCTTTCAATGTCTTCAGCTGCGCAACTCCTCCCTCTGTAACATAGACAATCTAATATGGTCTGAGCCAATGCATTATGAACTTCCCAGGGTGTTTGATAAACTTACTGTCATATAGAATGACTAAATCACCTTGCCTGAATATCTTCTTCTTGATGTGTCTTTCATGATAGGCCTTTTCTTGTTCCTTCTGAATTTGCTGATGGAAGCCTGCAATGAATATGTCTTCTTCTAGTTTGACCAACTGTGATAGCCTCTCATGAATAGCACCAATATCATCCATGTCTGTAAATGCAACAATTATTAAGCTTGGTACTAAGTACTCCATTGGGACAACAACTTCAAGACCATAGACCAACTTGAAAGGGGTCTGCATTGCTAATTTCTTGCAAGTGGTTCTATAAGCCCAGAGTACTGCTAGTACTCTTAAATCCCAGTCATCTCTGTTCACACTGCAAATATTTGTCAATGCTGTCTCCAAGATCTTGTTGAATGCTTCAACCGTTTTGTTTTCTTATGGATGATAAGGTGTACTCTTCTAATGGTGGACTACAAATTCTTCAGTTAGGGCTTCAACTGTCTTATTGATGAAGTGTGTACCTTGATCACTCATAAGGACCTTAGGGAATCCAAAACTTGTTATTATGTCATAAAATATAAAATCCATAGCTGTAGTTGCACTATAGTCCTTGACTGCTCTTGCTTCGGCCCATCTAGTCAGGTATTCTGTCACAGTGATAAAATACCTTGCTCTTGTGCCCTTTCCTGGTAGATTTATAGGTCCCATGAAGTCAATGGCCCATTTTTCAAATGATTTTAAGGTCATCTATGGTTCTAATGGAATCTCATATCTTCGGGATGGTTTTCCAAATCACTTTCATACATCACATGCTTTGGCATATTCTTTAGCATCTCTATGTAACATAGGCCACCAAAGGCCATCTTGCAGAACCTTCTGCGCAGTTGCTTTTCCTGCATAATGTCCTCCTGCAATGACTTCATGAGATTATTTGAGGATCATAGGGCGTTCTACCTCCATCACACATCTTCTTAGGATATCATCAGGTCCCATTTTATATAGCTTTCTAGCTATCAGTGAAAAATCTGCAGCGCACACCACTAGTTGTTTATTCTGCGGAATTGTGTATTTGGTTGGAGCTATTCCTGTTGATAGGAATTTGAATATGTTTGCGAAGTGGTCATCACTCTTTCTAATGGTGAGAAGTTGTACATCTGGTAGTGTTTCCTCTAGACTGGTAGGTTCTTCACCATGCTCCAACCTCGATAGGTGGTCTGGGCCCTTATTCATTCTTCCTGGATTAACTATGATATCAAAATCATATTCTTGACACAGGAGAATCCATATGCATATTATCCCCCCCAACACTGACTTGTTGACTAGGTATTTCAGCGCGGAGTGATCAATAAACATTTTAAAGTGTCCTCCCAACAAGTAGTGGCGAAATTTCTACAATGCATACACCATGGATAGTCCCTCTCTCTCTGTAGTAGTGTAATTGATTTCAGCTGTGGAGAGTTTTTTGCTGGAAAATGCTTATGGATGATCAATGTCCCCTTCTCCTAGTTGTGCCAGTACTACTCCTAATGTAATAGAATATGCATCAACATGCACATGAAATTCCTTTCTCCAGTTGGGAAATACTAGAATAGGCACAGTGACCATCTTTTGTTTTAGTGTGTCGAAGCTCTGCTGGCATTCGTCTGTTCAACCAAACTAACAGTCTTTCTTTAATAACATCTACATTGGCACAATAATCTGAGCATATCCTTTTATAAATTTCCTGTAATAGCCAGTATGTCCTAGCACAGTGCATAGTTGTTTGACTAATGTAGGTGGTGGTAAATCAACTATAATTTCAATTTTGGATGGATCCACCAACAATCCTTGCTTTCATACAATATGACCTAATAATACTCCAAATGGTGAGAAGAAGATGCACTTCTTCAAATTCAAAGAAATTTGACACTGCCTGCATTTATCCAACATTAGCCTTAGACATTCAATATGATTTTTCAACAAACTAAAAACAGTCCAGTCATCAAAGTATGCTTCTAAAAACTTATGCAAAAATTCTTTGAATGCTTCAACCACCACCYTGGAAAAGATGGCTGGGGAATTCTTCAGTCCAAATGGCATTACTATATATTGGTAGGATCCCCACTATGTGGAAAACGTAGTCTTATGATGGTCCTCCTTGGCGWTGCGGATCTGGTGGTATCCCRAAAACCCATCTGTAAAAGAATATACTTCTTGGCCTCCCATGTTATCCATCACTTCCTCTGTGAAAGGTGTAGGGAAAGGATCATGTAGAAAAGCATMATTCAATTTCCTGAGATCTACTCAAATCCTGATCTCACCTGTCTTCTTATCTTGCACTACCATGGGGCTAATCCACTCTGACTCTTTGACAGGTTCAATAATCCATGCTTCCAACATTCTATCGAGCTCAATCTTCACTTTTTCCTTATATTTCGGTTCAGTCTGTAGGGTCTTTGCTTGACTAGATTTGCGTCTGGTTTCAAAGGTATTCTCATTTCTCCCATAGGTCCTTTGATTCCCTTCATATCAGTGAACTTGGTCGGGAACAAGTACCGATACTCATGCAATAATTCTGTGATTTTGTTAATGGTAGCAGCATCCCAGTAATCTACGACATTGGCAAGATTTGGTGTTTCCTCTGTCCCGATATTGAATTTATTTATCTTTATCGACTGTCCAATGAATGGCAGTTCAACTCCTAGTCCTTCCACATCTCTCTAACCTTCTTTTTCTATGATATTCACCTTCCTTGGGTCATCATCTTTGTCGGCATTAATGTTGTAGCAGGTCTGCAGTTTTTGGAGGGGCACAGTCCATTCATCCTCTTCTTTCTCCAAAGGGAGGCCATATGCCTCCTCAAATACTTTCTGTCTCACCATCTCTAGTGCTTGATCTACAGAAGGAAATTCACTGTTGAACAAAAAGGTGGTTATAAAATTCTGGATCATACCTTCCCATTCTGAAGTGACAAGGCGCAACTCGGCTTGAAGGTACCAGTTAATCGGGGTGGTATCCAGCATATTGATGAATCTGTGTACCCATTGTTCTCTAGGAATGTCACTCCAGGCCTCTTCATAGCTTCGTACATGGTCCTTTGGGAAGCTTCAACCTGTGTACCGTGCTTCACAACTTCCTTCTTGTGCTGAAAACTACACTGTCATCAAAGTTCGGCATTGTGTCCAGTTTGTAATATTGCTTTTATGTGTCCCCCACCATCTTGCTAGGGTGGCTTTCATGGCCTCCTCCGTTTCCATCAGCCTTTGTTGTGTTGGTACACTTGTCTCAAATTCTGATAAGAATTTATCTAAGGGGTTCAGCCCATCAAATGTGGGTAGATTACTCACGATTGTGCCAATTCAACGAACTTCTCTAGTTAGCCTAGCACATCTTCTTGTAGATACTTCGTACATCTGGTTCTACTAGTTCTCCAGTGCTTCTTCTGAGTCAGATGAGAATGTGTTGTCACTTCTCCAGCTCAGATTTCTGTTAGCTGTAGGGTTGATATAATCCTACTGTCTGGATGTTAATTTGTAGATGTTTTCCAGTTTAAATGCGTGGTCCTCTTCTCTGATAGGTTCTATGTATCATGGACCTTCATATGGATCTAAAGGTGCAACGACCCTAAGGCCATATTTCTCAAATGTCATGCGTCTTTTATTTAAATCAACAACAGTGGAATTTTTGAAGGCCCAATCAATTCCTAACAATGCAGGGTAAGGGCATCTATCATCAAAAATTTCAATTACCTCAAAATCTGCAAAGGTTCTTACTCCATCGTTGTCCAATGGGACATGCTCTAATCATCCAAATGGGTTGACATCTTGCTGATTAGCCATGCGAAGCCTGATAGGGGAATACATCATCTTGGGTTTTCCCATCAGTGCCCAAGTCTGCTTCATCATGATATTGACTTCTGACCCTAAGTCAAGGACCACATAGTCTATCTCATACTCTCCTATCTGAGCATTCAAGTGTAATTCTTTATTTGTCCTTCTCCTTTTTCCAATTTGGTGCACTTCTCTATTCAGTAAGGAGTCTATTTTTCCTAGTTCATACTGCTTGATTAAATCTTGTAATTCTTGTACAGTGCCTTTATCTTGAATCAAATTAACACAAGTGTGCAAGAATTCCATGAGTTTTCTTACCTCTTTCCCTTATTTTGGTGGTGCAGATGGATCAAACGCCTGAGGCATGTCGTATTATTTGATTTCTAGTTGTCTCTTTGATGAAGATCCTTGATTTCCTTTGAACTCTTTTCTTGCCTCCTCGAATATCTGTCTTTCTTTCTTAGCATAGAACATTGGGGTCTTTTCTGTAGCTTTCCTAACTCCATGGTCATTTTTAGTATTTCCTTGGGATGCTCTGTCTTTTCCTGTAACAGGGCCTCCTCAAGTAATAACAATGACTCTAGGGTCTGCTCTGCGAGGTTCAACATATATCAATTTTACTTGTGGTTTCTATTGGGGTCCTCGTCTTTCCTGAAGTTTAGCCAATAGCAAAGGGAATTCTTCTATGACATGCTTGAAGGAGTTACAGTAACTATAGGTTGTGCAGGGATTCTAAAAATCCCTTGCTAAATGACCTGGCTACGCACAGTTGCAACATATTATTTTTCCTTGGCCTCGGCCCATACCTCCTCCTCATCCTCGTCCTTTGTAGCCACCGTGAGGAGTGAAATTTCCTCTCCCCGAAGAGTTGTACTGTGGAGTATTTCCCTCTTGTTGTACTTCACCTTGAATCTTGTATATGTCTCTCGACCTTTCATGCATGAGATCATAAGATCTACAATCCTGATCATAATGCCCCACTAATTTACAGAATGTACAATACAAGTTTGTGGGTGTCTAGACATAATTCTGCATATAGTAGCACTCACCTGAGCGATGCCTATTTTTTCATACATCGCACCAGGGTAAGTTAACTTTCTTTAAGGGGATCGGAGCCCCTGATGCCAAGTAATCATGAAATAAGAGACAATGTTCCTTATCATGGCCTTTAGATCTGCATCTTACATACCAGATATCTTATGTTTTGTCTTTTCCCTTATCTTTCTTCATATCCTCGACTTGTAAAGACAAACTAGTTAACTGGCTAATGCCTGAGCTAGATTCTTCCATCGATGTTGATTCAAGATTCATGGCGATCTCCAAATCTTCTTCCTAAGATGCAATCTTTTGCTGTATCAAAGGGATTCTTATGCATGGTAACAATGCAGCGATGAACCACTCTTTGTTCTGTTCATCGTGGATCTGGAAAGTTAATCGACCTGTCAGGGTCTTGAATCTCTGGTCGAACTCCCAAACAGGTTCTGCTACCTTTTTTTTAATCTCTTTTAGTTCCATAATACATTGTGACTCCGACTTAGGTTTCTTAAACTCTGCAATCAGTGCATTCTTGATCTCATTCTGGGGCTTAGGCTGTGCTAGTCCTTGGACAAGTTTCATGTAGCAACTCAGTGTGTAGTCTCTTAGCATAGTGCTAAACTGGGTTCTCTTGATGGATTCATCGGTGATACTTTTAATATTCCATATGGCCTCGCACAGAAACCAATGCTAATCTGTATCTTTAGTGATCAGGGGATCAAATTTTGCTCAAAAATTCAAAGTTCTCAGAATCTATTCAAATCGAACAAGAACGGAGGCCTCATCGTTGCGAACCTAACGTAACTCATTTGGGTTCAAACAGACATCGGGAGCGAGAGATATCGTGACCTGTTCGAATCATCAAACAGGTAAAAAAAAGGGACGATGACTGGGTAGTCCGTACAGGCTGACGTGGAAAAGACCGTACGCTGACATGGTAGAGATGACATGGCAGTTTTGGATTGGCTGACAGTTGGATGAATCATGTTTCAACACGTGGCAATTTTTGGTTTGTGGTTGAGTGCCACATGGCACCATTATATTGGTTATTGGTTCAAAACTATATGGAGTCCGTGGGATTCGAACCCCGGACCTCCCCACTGGTCAAAGCCTTTACAAAGTCTACCCTGCCAATGGGCCATGCGTTGTTCCTTGTTAACTATATGTGTTAAAATATATTTGAATTAAAGTAATGTTACATATGGTGGGGGGTCGGGCTGGGGCTTAGCCCCGACCCACAATTCTATTGTTTATACATATGACCATTGCCATATTATATGCGCGGGAGTTGGTATTACAAACGGAGCCTAGCCCTAGTTTCACATGTGACCACAGTTCCAATGTGCGAGGGTTTACATATGGCAGACGGTTGAGCCTCTGGTCACATGGCCTATGGCATGTGACCTTGCCACGAAGCACGTGGGGAAGTTGTGTTTAAAACTTAGCCCTTTTATATTTGCGCGAGGTCACATGATCCACATGTGCCCACGAGTTTGACGGCTAGGGGATGGCGTGCCCATAACCATCCTACAGTTTGCACCATTGGTGCGGTTGCGTTCAGTGTCGGGTTTTTACGCTTTAAATGGCGTGTGTGCTAGGTTGAACGTACAAGGGTGCAATTTGTAGATGCAGAGACAACAAGCTTGAAGAGGAGACTTCCAGGAAGCCCAACTTCTTCGTTTTTTGGCCAGACGAGGTGCCGAAAAAGCCTAGCTAGGGGTTTTTGGATGCTCTGAAGCCATTGGAGCAGTCTATTGGTCATTTTGAGCATTGTAAAGCACATTTTTGAGCACTTTGAGCAAATAATACTAATGATCCATTGGAAGATGGACCAGGAGATGTAGCCCAAGAGAGGGGTGAACTCCTTTATCATTTGCTATGTTATGTGTTTATGCTCATTGATTATGTTGCTATTTATGTGCATCTTAAATGAGTAAATCCTATTAATAATGTGTTGCAAAGTTGATCCATTTGCTTTTAACACATAAAATTTAACTTGCAAATATTTTCAAGATTACAAGTCTTCTTCATTTTTAGATCATTTAGATCCATCTCCTCTAAAGATAGGGAGTCTCATCTCATCTACCATAAAGCTGACTAGGGTTCTTATCTGAGTAGATGCTGGGCTACTGGTAATAGTACTCTAAAGACTCTGGTGGTTCTGACTATTCTAACTGCTAAGTATTGTTGGGACAACATGAAGATTAACGTTACTTACTTCAGTAGTTCACATAGTTCTTGAGGTTTCTGGCTCACTTTGGCATAGTTATTCAGCTCCCCCTTCTTCTGTTCCGGTGGGATCTGGATGCTCTTCATTGGTTAGATCTACCTCTTCTCCACTATAGAAACCTTCTTCTCCACTATAGTTTTTCTTAAACAAATTCTCAAGGTGAGCTCCTCGAAATACTTTCCCACTACGCGTATGCCCTGCTTCTGTGTTTTTTTTTTCTGTCCGAGATCTTGAACATTATCCTTTTCATGTATGATCAATCTATTATATCTTCAAGATGTGGTTTTCATGCAAGAGCATCTTGATTCTTGGCTTCAGGAAGTGCAAAAATTTTCCTTTGGGTTCCTTGAAAAAGTATCTCTAGGCTTGACTATACAATTTTGTTCTGTCAACAACAAACTTAGTGATATACCCTCCGATGGTACTATCAAACCAATGATCTACTGCTCTGGATACAACATTGTCAACTCTCTTGAACTTCTGGATCAATGCTGGTGTCCAAACCACAGGGGGTCTAGATCTGATTTCAAACTACATGTCAGCTAACCTAGCCAAACACTCATATAGCTCCTCATGGATTCCTCCAAAGAAGATCTCGTGAATGTCAGTGAAGATGTATCTTTGTGACCAATCTTCAGTGCTTATTTTAGGGTTCTTGTTCTAGGCTTCAACGAAGTCCTTCTCTTGATCGTCTATCCACTTATGAATCTCTGTCTTCAATGGGAACCACCTTGAAATTCCCTTAAAAAGATTCGATTCCTGGCAATGAAACCATTTGTTGGCACAAGGGCAGACCCAGGTTTTAGCTCCAAGAGTGCACCAACAAGCCCTAGCTACTAGCCCTTTCGAAAACACCTACGAAGTAGGTGCAGTCTCACCTGAAGCAACTATGAGGGGGTTGCAGGACAGAGATGTCTACAACCAGGGGAATATGAAGCGGTGGTCCTTATTACAACAGCAACATAAAATGCATCTACCATTCACTAGATAGATCTATCCTTCATAGCTATAGATTTGATCTAATACAATAATGCAGATAACAATATAACAACAACATAGCTCAAAATGTCAATCACACACCCTCTCTCTAGGGCTACATCCACCGAACTATGCTTATGATATATTAAGATAAATATTACAGTTTCGATCTGTACTCTTGGCCACCAGATCCTCTCTTCTCCATCTCTCTTTCTCTCTCCCTTCCTGTGCACCTAGCTGCAGGACTTGATCTTCACACCCAGCTGAAGATCTTACAATACCAGAAGGCTCTCTCCCTCAACACTTCTCTCACCCTCAATACAATATTCTCCCAATGAATAATAATCAACAACAAGGCTCAATCATAGTACTGACCTGACCTAGGTCCTCTCGAAATCTATTTATACATTACAATCCCTCACCGACAGCCTTAAGTCGAAACCTAGGTGTTAAAAACCCTAATTACCAAAACCCTGGGTGTCTACAACCCTAGGTCAAATTGACCCATTCTTTCCGGGCTTCGCCAACCTGTCTTTCCTTCTCCATATTACGGTGCTCTAAGGCATCTAATGCTGTCTTTTTCCACTTCCTGAATCATCCTCAGTCCATCTTCCTTTCTGATTTGTCATCCTCGATCTCCTCATCCAAAATCTTGCTTTTCCACACTTCGCTCCATCTTCTCTGTTCTTTTTCTCACTTCGACCCAGTGACAACCACTGTGTCTCCCACGAAGCTAAATTTTTACCTTTTCTTCCTCGTTCTTCGCTTCCTTCCGTAACCCAGGGCCAACGGATTTTGATGAAATATTTTCTCCTTTTGTTAAAATGACTTCAATTATGACTATTTTAAGTCTTGTGGTAGTAGAAGATTTACATCTTGAACAGTTAGATGTAAAAAAAACTTTTCTCCATGGGGATTTGGAGGAAGAGATTTATATGCAGCAGCCACATGGGTATGAGGTCAAAGGGAAGGAAAATTTGGTATGCAGGTTGAAGAAGATCTTGTATGGACTAAAGAAATCTCCAAGGAAGTGGTATTTGAAGTTTGACATGTTTATGCTAGAACAAGGTTATAGTATATGTCATTCTGATCACTGTGTTTAATTTAAAAAACTAGAAAATGGAAGTTATATTATATTGTTATTGTATGTATATGACATGCTTGTTGCAAGGTCTAATATGCAAGATATAAATGTGCTCAAGAAGAAATTATATAATTCATTTGCGATGAAGGATTTGGGTGCTGTAAAGAAAATCCTTGGTATGAGAATAACAAGAGACAGGAAAAATCACAAATTGACATTGTCTTAGGGTGAGTACATAGAGAAGGTGTTGGAGAGGTTTATAATGTAGAATGAAAAACCAGTTAGTACACCTTTGGCCATCCATTTCAAATTAACTAAGGAAATGTGTCCCAAGACACAGGAGGAGATACAATAGAGATAGAATACATGTCCAGGGTCCCTTATTCATCAACAATTGGAAGCTTGATGTATGCGATGGTTTGCACAAGACCAGATATTGCACATGTAGTGGGAGTTGTGAGTAGGTATATGAAAAATCTAGGTAAAGAACATTTAGAGGCAGTTGTTGGAAGATTGGTTGTTTTCATTGATGTCAACCCTAGTCATTGGTTTTGGACCACAAGATTGATGAAGGTATTTGGACATGAAGGATAGTACACATGTAGATACAACACCCATGGATGGATAGTATACATCATTTTGTTTCCATTGGTAGGTGTCACATCAGGTGGATCCTCATGGTTGAGGAGAAATTAATTTTTGAAGATGACAAAGTGAATTGAAGAAGGAAGTATAGGTCGACCCTGAAGATAATTAAAGAAAATAATTACAAAATAAGAAAGTGTCAGGTCAAACCTAATGTTAAAAGGAAGTGACGTCAATGGTATAAATACATATCATTATACATTCATTTTACACACACAAGTTGAATTTTAGAGGAAATTTGAAGTAAAGAAGGCCAGATTTCAAGGGAGGATGAAGTCTTTTGGTGATGTGTTCTAAGGCATGTTATTTATAGGTCATCTTACCATTTTTTCTATAATGTTTTTTCTAGAACGATTTATATGGTAAAATTGGTACATTATTTAGAAGTCATATCTAGGTACCCGTGGTAAAAATTTCATCTCTTTATTCACTATACTTTTAGAGATACACTATGTGGAAGATAGGGTTTTTGACTAGTCCCGAAGCTAGTCATAAACATGTGTTCTCGGTAACACAGTCATAAATTATTCATAGAGAATCAAAATGAAGTGATACCATTTCATTGGAAAGAGTACAGGCTGTAGTTTCTTGTGTGCAAATTTCAGAATCTGATGTTAAATATAGAGCGTGGGGCATTATGTACAAGTTCGCTCTCCTGAATAAACCAGAATTGAATAAGGTGTACCATTCTCTCTATAACTTCTTTTTGGGGAGGATTCAAGGAGTGAAAATTGGAGAAGTTTCAGAGAATACATTGAGTTATATTATCTACAGGACCAGATTATTCTAAGAAGTGAAGAATTGCAGAAGTTGAAGAAGTCTCAGGAAGCATTATCAGGTTCTATGTGATGGTTGGTTGATGGTGATAATTTAATGTAATTTTTTATTATCTCTCATACATTATTGGGCGGAAGGAAGGGGCAAGGATGGAAAGGTCAACGCTCTCTTGATATTGGAGGATTGCATCTTTCTTTGTGAGGTTTATCCCTCCCTTTATATTTGGAAGCTGTTAATACCTTTGGAAGTCATTAATTCCCTTGAACAATAACTATTGGTTATTTATCATATACTGTGCATGGTGTATTGTGGTGTATTTGTGTAACTCTTATACTATTGTTCATTTCTCATTGGATATAATTGAATGGTTTAAGTATAAGTTGAAAAAGTGTTTAAATTTCACTTGATACTGATTCACCCCCTTCTTAGTATCAACAACAGTAAAGTGGATTCTCAGGCATTTGAGAGGTACTGCTACTCATTCATTATGTTTTGAAGGTTCATACACTGTTCGACATAGATATGTTGGTTCAGATATGGCAGCTGATAAAGATAGAAGGAGGAGCACCAAAGGGTATGTTTTTACTATGGGTAGTGTTTAGACCTAGGTCTTCACACCTGCCCCTCCTGCCTCATTTTCCCTATACTTTCTTGAAAATATTTCCCCTTCTGGTTGGTTGAGTCAATTTCCCTCTCTAAATGACTTGGTTTCTATCATTTTTGTTCTTGATTGAGTCTTTGCGATTTTCGTTTCTGATTTTCTTGAAGGATACTTGCATGTTGTGATTTTGTTCGAAATACTTGTTATCATGTTTTCCATTGATTGAGTGTGTCGTAGGTCCACTAAGTATTTTGTGTGCGTAGGAGACTCTAGGACCACCAAGTCCTTTGTATGCACAGTAAGCTTCCGCAGGAAAGATACAACAATTTAGAGCAATCCATTTTCGGCTTAGATTTCAAGCCAAACAAACTGGTCAAATATTCAACGATGGAGATCTAACAGGTCGCTCAGATCAACAGTTCTCATCCATTCTGGGGTCTAGAAAGGAACGAGGTTTAATCGTAGAGTTACACAAACTGCACTCTGTGACTTCAGTGCCGAAATGTCTAAGCTCATCTTCATCAAAAACTCCCGACTGATGAAACCTTGAAGATTCAGAATCAATAACTCCCAAAACACCAAATGATTAAATTATTAATCTTGGGTTAATTAAGATGAACATGGTTAACAAATCAGGGAGTTTAGCACTCCGGGGGATTTCAACTCAAAGAAAATGCAGATTCCTAAAGTGCTGGAGCCATGAAAAATTGAAGTGGGTCCCGAACAACCATGTCACTCCGCAACATTGTCACTCTGGGAGATCCTCAAAATCTACATTCACAACTCCCGAACCACCAAATTGCCGAAGTGCCAAAACACCAAATGTTTAAGGAGTAATATTGGGTTTATAAGCGATTAATGCATGGTTAATGACTCCAGGGGTTCTATCCTTTGGAGGATATGTATACTCCATGCTCCGAAACCTTTGAACACCAAATTTTCAAAGTGGCTCACCCACATTTATTGCACATTTGAAATGTTTAAAAAGGGGTGCCAAACCAGGAATGGGGAAACTACATGTCTAGATTCCAGAAAAGCACCAGATGACTTGCTTCTTTCCTCCAGGGGACAAATAAGGGAAAAAAAACACTGCTAATAGATTCAGTTATCTCCAGTGGCCTCCAACAACATGCATGCATACCAATGATCAATACAGAGCCCGGTTCTGTCACTCCTAGTCCTTTTCTGTTAGATCTCAGTTCGCTCCAGTGCATGCATCAGTTTAATTTGATTGCAAATGGTAGTTTTTCGATTGCAAAACTCTTTTAAATTCAAACATAATAAGTGGTATTTTTTGTGTGAGAAGAACCACTCCTTTTTGTTTAGTCAAGTTTAGAGTATTCATTAACATACTCCAGTTGTGTGTTTTAATTAAGTTAATAAGCCGTTTTACAGTTGATGTGTAGAGCTAAGCCTCAATTCCACATTGGTCGAGGGCCTCCACATATGTGATCAATAAAAATTCTTTGTATGTTAGAAGGGTTCATTTTGTGGGAGAAGAATATCGATACAACAACTGGTTGGACCCGTTGTATGCATGGATTAAATCTCTCTACCTAGTGAAGATACTATTGATGACATTGTGTTTGTGTTCGAATTCATATGTGTTTCTCTTATCTTTAATACAGTATTGATTTGTGCTAAGTACATCTCTTTTCCTTCATCTATTGTATAACTTATCTTTATTAATATGTAACATGTGATAACACCTATGCTTTGATGAAGGTTTGTTTTTGCTGCAACCTATGGGAATTACTATGTTTTTGGTACATATTTAATGCTTGAAATGACATTTTAAGACTTAAACTTCTAGAAATAGATTGTTCATTCAATGGTTTGTTGTTTTCCTTTGTTTCTTACCTTTCTTGTCTCACGTGTTTGTCCTTGGTGTTCCACCATCCAAGGAGGACCCTCGTCCATGTCATTTGGCCAACCCAAACATGCTCATGTCTTGGTAAATCAACCCTCTAACTGAACCATAAATAAAAAACCAACCATTCATAACTTTAGGTGGCCTAACTCTTCCCTTAGAAGTCAGGTGTAGACTTTAGGACCAACATATTATGATGTTGTTGTCGGGGAATAGAGTAATGAAATATCTTTCCCTGGGAGAATGACAATGATCAGATCTGACCTTTGATGGTGAACAAAGATTAGACACATTTAGACTGCCATCTTTCACCTGGCGACTCCACTGAGTAAACATCAAAAAATAAATATTAGCTCCTAGAAAAGGACTCAAGAAATCCAAATATGAGCACACCAGAGCCACTAAGGCTCATCCTAACCTTGAGAAGGAAAAAATAGTATCTGAGCCAGAAATACAACTAAGAAAATCCACCTTAGCTCAGAGATATACCTCGCCCCTCAAGGGTAAAGCTGCACCTCAAGAATCTACTATTATTCATCATCACAATCAAATTGAATTTGCTATCCCTAAGAATCACAATTCCAAGGGAACACAGACACCTTCAACCCCTACCTCTACTTCATCATCCAGTCCAACATCCACTCTTGTAACTCAAATCAATTTTCAGATCCCTATTTACCAAGCAATGGCTACTAACATGATGGATTCCTTAATTCCTGCCATATATGCACCCCTACTGTTGCCTGTAGGCTTACATGCACTCCCATACATAGATTACATGAAATATTTACCAAGATATAATGGGGAAGGGGATGTCACAGCTGAGGAACATCTGGTATCCTTCTACATCTTTGCAAACAACTTTAACATTGACTATGCAGATGTGTGGATGAGGTTGTTTGTACAAAGCTTTGATGGGGAGGTAAGAAAATGGTTTCGGGGCCTCCCTCCAGCCTCCATTGTAGATATTGATGAATTAGATAAAGATTTCATAAAGCAATGGGGAGATAGAAGGGATTATCTGTATTACATCACTGATTTTGGGGCCCTTAAGAGAAATAATCGTGAGTCTATTTTGGACTTCACCAAGAGATATTATAAGATGTATGGTAGGATCCCAGATGAGATAAAACCAATTGAAGCCTCTACCAAGATCACTTATGCTAAATGCATTTGATGCAAAATTCTCTCTTTTGTTGAGGGAGAGAAGATCCAACACCTTGCTATCCATGCAAGAAGCAACCATTGAGGTTGAGTCCAACATCTTGGCATCAGACAGGTTAAAGACTAGGTTTGAAAAAGACAAGAAGAAATAGAGAGAGGAATTCCCCGCCTCCTCTAACCCAACCACATCTGATCCCAAACTTGATGAAATGACCAAAACTTTGAAGGATATAACATCTGAAATAGCTAAGATGAAATGGGAATCTAAACAACCAAACAAATCTTTTCAAGGGGCTGGGAACATAAATCCCAACTAGTTTAGAAGGCTGAATGATTCCCCTCAGATGATGCAGAGAGAGAGGAGGAATGCTGATGAACAAAGATTAGTACCCCCTTTCCAAAATAATAAGATTGAGGAGATGGATGCAGATAGTGATGCTGTGGATGATGCTACTATACTTTTCAATGAAAAATATTTTCACACCAGTCACTTAACACAACAAAATTATGAGGTAGCCCAACTGTCAAATCAGTTTGATGATCAGATAGGGGAAGAGGGAGTTATTCAAGGCCAACCCCAAAATAAATATGACTTGAGGACCAGAACATGCACTCCCAAAGCCACCACCTCTGACCAGAACAAAAAAATAGAGGTTCCTCCCAAGCCAAATCCAAGCAAGGGTGCATTGGCTAAAGCTCACCAACCTCCTCCTTTTAAACCTGCTATCCTAGAAGTCAAGGAAGATGATAGGCCACAAGAATATTTAATCCTAGAGCATGAGTTGAGAAAGATCAATATCCATTTACCTCTATCATAATTGTTGAAAAATGAGCCTTTCAAACAATCCATTATGAAGGTTCTACAACCACCTACTTATGTTGTAACTTCTGATGTAATTAGTCTGTAGGATGAGAACCCAACCATTACTATGGGCCTACACATTGAGGATGTCTCTAATGCTTCTCCATCATTCTACATATCTCTAAATTTCCATTACAATATCCTACATAACTGTCTCATGGACTCAGGTTCCTCACACAATGTCATGCCTAAGGTTGTGATGGAAGAACTAGGTCTAGAGATCACCAAGCCCTACGAAGACCTTTACTCCTTTAATTCCAAAAACGTCAAATGTTTGGGATTAATAAAATATCTGGTGGTTTCTTTGGCATAGTTACCCATGAAGAGTGTAGTGATGGACATCGTTGTGGCTGACATTCCCCCCAAGTTTGATATGCTTATCTCCAGGTCGTGGGCCAAGAAGGTCGGGGATCATGACAAATGGACCTCACATATGCCACCATCCTTGTTTTTGGAGGATAACACATGAGGCTATACAAAGAGGTCATATTGGCCTATATTGTCATCAACCATCATAATCCTAGAAATCACCCAATTTATGTTGTTGAGGAAGACATTGACTCATCTATTTTTCATCTAGATGGTGATGAACCATAAATTACAGTCACCAAATGAAAGGATCAGCCTTTGAAATATCAGTAGAACAAAGTGTGTGTTGTTGGGAAATAATACCCTATGGACTAGCAACTAGGGTTAGGCTTGCATGCAGATGTTGACCGTAAATAAATGACCTTTCAACCTACCACCCAAAAATTAAACCCCTATTTCACGATGCATACATGGAAAGGAACTACTAACCTTTTTACTGATGTTTGGTGTAGATCCTCCGTTGTGCTTTTGACCGCTTGCTTGCGCGGCTCCTTCCAAAGTAATCCTGCAATCAAAACAAACAACTACGCATGCATGCTACTTTTCTACTTGAGGGTTAGAAATTAATCATAAATTACACAAACCACATATAACTCATGCATTGGGACGGGAAAAGTATTCTTTTATTATCTTCAAAATGAATCAACTTACAATTTAAAGTCGAGACCGGCCACCACTCCTTGATCCTGATCCTGGGCTCCTCCTCTTCTTTTGTCCTCCAACTGCTTTGCGTTAATTCTCCTTAGGCTTGAGGAAAGGCTAAAGGGTTGGGACAATGGATTCAGCAAATGGGCAGAGTTTCTTCGCTATAATTTTCCTCTTTCAAATAGTACCCCTACCCCTTATTTTATAGGCTAGAAGGAGCTAGGGTTTTGGATGAACTCTCGACCATGCATGGCCGAGAGTTTAAGTTAACTGAACCATAGCTTTTTGTCCCATTGGCAACTTTCCTATTTTTGAGTTTTGTTAGGTAAATGCGGGCTATAGTAGGCCTGCTAGCGTTCACATGCGTGCAGTAGTGGGTTAGGGCACGTGTGCCTTTACCTAAGAGGATTTTCAAAGAGGTTGTTCAGCAAATGTTTTGGCAATGAAGGGATATGAGTTGGCATGATGCCAGGTAAGCATGTGGTGCAATTTAGGGTTATAATAGATTCCCCCTAATGTGTGAGGTCAGAAGAGAATCTGATGGCCGAAATACATTACCAATCTCTTACCAATCTGTACTGATATGCTGAATGAGGGAGCCCAAGAATCAGGAATCAGGAGGTGCCATCTGCAAAATAACAAATGTCTCACTGAGGCGGGCATACCCATTCTTGGGATAAAATAGAACCATGGCTACCAATCAAATACACTGTAGATCCATGTCAAATAACTATAAAGAGTAGCCGCGAATAATACACAGTGGAGCTACATCTCGAAATCAAAAAGATATACATATAGAGTATCCATCTCCCAGAAGCTGATTCGGCCTGATGGATGGAATTCATATCTCAAGCAACAACTTCAAAATCTTCTAAACTCAGGTAGGAGTGTAATATGAGTGTACGATTGCACTACCCAGAGGTCTTCGACAACTCGTCGGTTATGGACTTGATAATCTTGATGATCGGTTTGAAGGCTTCAGTGATTTCGAACAAGGACTTGATTGGACGTTCAGGACGGCTGGGTATGCAGACAAGAGACATATTACAGAGGGGCTGACTCAGGCTTAGTGAAAAACTTCCCTTGGATAATAGCACGACAAGTGATAAGACTCAAGCAACATATATGTTAATCGTAAGTCTACGAAGCAGGAGGCAACACAAACTCTCCATGTGTTTGGAAGAGTAACCAAACGGTGGAGGACACAACTCTATATAGCGAGAAAAAGCTTCCTAAGATCGTACTACATCCCATAGTCTGATAATCAAACAGACAGATGTGCTTTATCCAAGGGCGACTCATGATTCTTCCAATAAAGAAAATACCTTTCCCATCCTATTTTTGGGGTATATTTGATTTTTTTGTTCTTTTGATGATTTTTGAAAAAGAATAAAGGAATATTACGTTATAATGGAGGAATGAGTACTGCAAACATACAAGCTCAAGGCACAAGGACAAGACTGATGTTCTGGTGAAATTATACTCTGGAAAAATCCTCCAGCGGACAAAGGTGTTAAGACGCAAAAGCAAACTGTTACAAGGCTGATGGGTAAGGTATGCGAATGCGGTTGATAGAACAC
>ML802791.1:446835-462366 GCA_009831015.1 Picea engelmannii
ACTTTCCTTGGGCAGACATTGTGGGCAAATATTCTCGAAAATCTTTCCCCTTCTAGTCGGTTAAGTCATTTTACCTCTCTAAATGACTTGGCTTCTATCGTTTTCATTCTTGATTGAGTCTTTGCACATTTTATTTTCATTTTTCTTGAAGTATAATTGCATGTCATGATTTGGTTTGAAATACTTGTCATCATGTTTTCCATTGATTGAGCGTACAACAATTCCACCAAGTCTTTTGTGTTCACAGGAGACTCCAGGACCATGAAGTCCTTTGTATGCATAATAAGCTTCCGTAGGAAAGATGCAGCGATTCAGAGCAGTCCATTTCGGGCTTAGATTTCAGACAAACAGACAGGTCAAATATTCAATGGTGGAGATCTAACAGGCTGCTCAGATCAATGGTTCTCGTCCATTCAGGGGTCTAGAAATGTGTGAGGTTTAATCGCAGAGTTACACAAACTGCACTGCATGACTTCAACACTGAAACGTACGAGCTCATCTTCATCAAAATCTCTCGACTGGTGAACCTCCACATCGCTTCAGGAGATCAACCATCTAGGAGGTATCCACACTTAGCACTCAAAAAATCTCTAATCTCAAAACACTTCCATGTTGCATTCATCTGCGGTGACACATGGAATCTATCGGTCGCCGACATGTGTCAGGCCATTTGGGTTACGTCATTCGCTCATTTCCAGCTAACATGTGTCACTCTCTTCATGCAAACACGTCAATGATAGTGACATCATGTGGACACGTAAGATCTAGGATATCAACCATCCAACAAGCCACTTAGATCAACAGTTCTCGTCCATTCAGGGTCTGGAAAGGTTTGAGGTTTAATCAAAGAGTTACACAAACTACACTCCGTGAATTCGACGCCGAAACATTCGAGGTCATCTTTGTCAAAAAAATCCCAATTACCGAAACCCCAAAGAGCCAGAGTCCATAACTCTCGAAACGCCAAATGATTAAAGTATTAATCTCAGGTTAATTAATATAAACGTGGTTAAATACTCCATGAGTTTAGCACTCCGGGGGATTTCAACTCAAAGAAAATGGAGATTCTTGAAGTGCCAGAGCCTCGAACAACCGAAGTGGGTCCCAAACTGCCACGTCACTCCGCAACATTGTAACTTCGGGAGATCCTCAAACTCAACATTCATATCTCCTGAACCACCGAATTGCCAAAGTGTCGGAACACCAAATGTTTAAGGAGTAATTTTGCGTTTATAAGCAATTAGTGCATGGTTAATGACTTCTGGGGTTCTTTCCTCCGGAGGATATGTATACTCTCCACTCTGAAACCTACGAATGCTGAATTTATGAAGTGGCTCACCCACATTTATTGCACATTTGAAATGTTTAAAAAGGGGCACCAAACCAAGAATGGGGAAACTACACGTCCATACTCCAAAAAAGTGCCATATTACTTGCTTCTTTCCTCCAGGGGATAAGTAGGGGAAAACACACTTCCAATACATTTAGTTATCTCTAGTGGCCTCCAACAATGCACATGCATGCCAATGACAATACAGAGCTCATTTCTATCACTCCTAGTCATTTTCAATCAGATCTTAGTTCGCTCCAGCACATGCAACAGTCTAATTTTATTGCAAATGGTAGTTTTTCGATTGCAAAACTCTTTTAAATTTAGGCATAATAAGTGGTATTTTTTGTGTGATAAGAACCACTCCTTTTTGTTAAGTCAAGTTCATAGTATTTATTAACATACTCTAGTTGTGTGTTTTAGTTAAGTTAATAAGCTGTTTTACAACCAATGTGTAGAGATAAGCCTCAGTTCCACACTAGTTGAGGGCATCCACATCTGTGATAAATAGACATTCTTTGTATGTTAGAAGGGTTCATTTTTTGGAGAATAAGATCAATACAACAATTGGTTGGACCCATTCTATGCATGGATTAAAGCTCTCTACCTGGTGAAGATACTATTGATGACAATATGTTTATGTTCGAATTCATATGTGTTTCTCTTATCTTGAATACAGTTTTGATTTGTTCTAAGTACATCTCTTTTCCTTCAACTATTGTATAACTTGTCTTTATTAATATGAAACCGATGATAACAACTATTCTTTGATGAAGGTTTGTTTTTGTCGCAACCTGTGGGAATTATTTTGTTTTTAGTACATGTTTAATGCTTGAAATGACATTTTAAGACTTAAACTTCTAGCAACAGATTGTTCATTGAATGGTTTGTTGTTTTCGTTTGTTTCTTACCTTTCTTGTCTCACTTGTCTATCCTTAGTGTGACACCAACCAAGGAGGACCCTCATCTATGTCATTTGGCCAACCCAACCATGCTCATGTCTTGGTAAACCAACCCTCTAACTAACCCATAAATAAAAAACCAAACCATTCATAAATTGAGGTGGCCTAGCTCTGCCCTTAGCATCCAGGTGCAAACTTTGGGACCAACGGGTAGAAAATCAATAAGTTGTATTTTGAAATTGCAAAAGGTTGTTGCACTTTCAACAACAGAGGCAAAGTATATTGTTGTTATAGAGGCTAGTAAAGAGATGATTTGGTTACAAAGGTTTATGGAGGAATTTTGAAAGAAGCAAGAGAATAGCAGTTTGTAGTGTGACAACAAGAGTTCCATTCATATTGTAGATAACTCATCCTTCTATTCGAATACTAAGCATATATAGCTTAGGTACCATTTCATACGATCCATCTTGGAATATGGACATTTGAAGTTGGAAAAGATACACACTATTCATAACTCCGCAGACATGTTAACAAAGGGAGTAACCAGGGAGAAACTGAGTTCATGTTCAGTTTCATTTGGTCTTCAAGCATGAAGGTGAAGATGAGAAATTTTCTAGGTCCAAGGTGGATCATAGTCTGACAAGTAAAACAATGACGGAGTTGTTGTGATCAATCTCCAAGTGGGAGATTGTTGGTTGTGGAGCCTGATTATCTTCTTGATTCAGAGGTATTTTTTTTCATCCATGTTTATACCCCATGTAGATTGTACACCCCTCCACGTGGGGGAGTTGCAGGGGGGGCTTTCCCCCCTGTGGGGTCTGGGGGAAAGCGGACCCCTGGTGGGGGTTCGGGGGAGAATCCCCTGAAGGAAAAATTGCCTTGTAAATGTATATTGTAATTTCATAGTAAATTTGGACCATTCTTTATAAGGTCACAGATCTGATGGTAGAAGTTATGTTAGGGTTTTTTTACCTAGAAGGCAACCCTCTTTTATGAGGGAATTGTATTGTGACTGTGTATCATGACAAATATTGTATTACGAGAGGGGAGACTTTGAGAGAAAGAAGAGGAAGTTACCACAGGTGTTTTGTAGGTTGTATCCCTTCATTTGGTGGATAATAAAGGAAGGAACTCAAAATTTCTCTAGTGGACGTAGCCCACACTAGGTGAACCACGTATATATGTCTCTCTATTGTAATGTGTATCTTCTGTATTTTATTTCCACATTTGTCTTATTTTATTTCTCCATGATCCTGTTTTTCTAACAGGAAAGTATAGACATAGATGGACTCATAGATTGGTTCAGGGAGTGGTTCAAAGATTGATTTAGAGATTGGTTCATAGAATTTTGGATGATTATTTGAATTCTTAAATTTTGAATGCTTAATATTGAATGATTTTTATATATGTGAGTTGATTACTCAAGGAAGAACCAATGGAAAATAACTCCAATAGGTTGAGGTACATGTTGATGCATGTATGATGCATAGACATGTCCAAGGATCATCATAGGAATAACAGATCAATGTGTCCTTGATGAAGTATTGTTGAGCATTTGATTAGTGTTCTGGTAGAGCAACGACACCTATAGTAGAAGAAAATTGCAGTGGTATCATATTGTTCACACTGATTACACATAATATTGCAGAGAATATAGGGTGAGACATACCCATGGGGGAAGTTAATCCTTTGTCGAAGGGAGAGATAAATTAATCATAGGTATCAAGACACGGGGAGAATCCCCAAAGGATAGTTTAGACAGGGGTAGCATCCCCAAGGAGAGTTTAGTAAGGGGGAGCAACCCCAAGGAGAGATACCCTTTGTCATTGATGTCAAAGGGGGATAGATAGAAACATTAATGAGGAGTATGAGCATGAGTGTTTTCATGACTAAGTGTTGCCATCAATGAAAAATGGGGAGATTGTAAGACATTTGGTCTATATTGATGGATAATTGGACAGTTGGTTGTCATTGATGTAAACCCTTGGAGAGTGATGTTTTATATTGATTTCAACCCTTAGAGATTGATTTCAACCATTGAATAAAGTATAGTAGAAAATTCTGGTAGCCCCAACAGTATGGTTAAGGGACTCAAGTTTGTTTGATGTATAAAGATACGAAGATCAATGTATTTGCAGGTAATACTATTCTAGATGGATAGTACATGTTGTGTCATTTCCGGTGATATGTGGAACACCACATAAATCCTCATGGTTATAGAGTTATGGCCTTACAAAGTTGGATAACCCTCATGAGTTATATAGAAACCCCTAGAAGGTCAAAGAAGTCAGTTTATTCTAGAAGCTCCTAGAATAAGTTTTACTAGTCAAAGTGGTTGTAACTAGAAGTTAATCATGAGTTAAGTTGTTGCAAAAAGAAACTAATCAAAAATAAATTAGTTGCAACTAGAAGTGGTGAGTTTACTATTTGTGGATAAAGTGGTTGTAAGTGGACAAGTGGTTAGAAGTGGGTTATCCCTAAAAGAAGGAAGTTGCGTAAAGTTAGTTAGAAGGAAACACCTTGAGGAAGCTACTTGGAGAGTATAAATAAGAGAGAAAGGGTCTCCTATTTTCAATTAATGAGCACATTGAATATCTATTATTTGTGAAAATTTTATTGTAGGTACTCATTGATACATATGAATTTACACAAGTTTGAGATAACAAAGAAAGGTTGACGGTGAAAGTTTCGGAGTTGCAAAATTACTAAAAAAACCCTAGTTTTTGAGGTGTATGCGAGCTGCAATGGATTAAGTCATGTACATACATGGGATGTAGTGGATTAGGGAACATACATACGTGGGATGAAGAAGAATAGGTCGTGTACAGTTGGGAAAATCCATGAAAGCTTGAGTTGTTGAGGGTACCAGTTTCTCAGAGTCTAAAAGCAAGTTCCCAGGAAGGTCTACAATGATCAGGTACAACAGATCTATCTACAGGTTCAAAAGGTATGTCATATTCTTATGTGTAGTTGGATATTATTGTCTACATGACATATGGTTTTGGAAGTTTGAGGTTTTTCCCTAGAGAGGATTTTGGTTGTATGACACTTATTGTATGAGCTAGATCTATAGAAATACAACATTGGTATGTTTGGTATTCATCATTGTTATATATTGTTGGGTTGAGTGTTGAGGCATATCTTGTATTTATTGGAACATGGTTGAGGTTTTTTAGTTGTGATGTGTTGGTGAATTTGTTGGTTTGGTTTGAGGCTACATATCATTGAAGGTTTGATGTCTAGTCCATGTGAGGATTATTACACTTGATCATGATTGTATACACATATATGGAACATGAATAGAGAGACATATATGCACTTGGTTAAGGGATATGTATGATGATGTATGGATAGGGAAAAAATACATATTGGAAATAGTGACAGGTTACAAGTTGATGTGACAAAGGAAACAAAGTGTCTGAGTTTTAGGAAGGTGAAAACCACATCTTTCTGGAGGTGTATGTAGGCTACAGTATAGACATGCCACATACATCTGCAGGCTACAGTATAGACATGCCACGTACATATGTGAGCTGCAACATATACAGGTTGTGTACCTATTGGTATTTGTTGGTACATGATAATAACTAGTACAAGTTGATTACAAGTTATTGGTACAGGTTGGTTACAGGTTGTTGGAACATATTGGTACAAGTTTACAGTGGTATATATCACAATCATAGTGTGGCAATGTTTTCATCACTTATTTGAAACTTATATTTTAGGGCGGTTGGATGGGGCAAGGAAAGTGGGTTGTTTCACTCTTTCAGTTGTTGCTGGACAATCAGGGAGTTGGAGATTCCTTTAGGT
The DNA here is from genome assembly GCA_009831015.1 of Picea engelmannii. NCBI lineage: Eukaryota > Viridiplantae > Streptophyta > Pinopsida > Pinales > Pinaceae > Picea > Picea engelmannii. The sequence goes on from ML802791.1 coordinate 452,878, forward strand.
TGGAGCCTGAGAACTAGGTGGTTGTAGCCACCTTCCAGTTGTAGCTGGAGAACCCAGGGGGTTGAAGCCTCCTTTTGGTTGGAGCCAAAGAATTAGGGAGTTGGAGCTTCCTACAGGTTGGAGTCTGAGAAACTAGGAGGTTGGAGCCTCCTTCCAGTTGGAACTAAAGAATTGGAAGTTGGTGATTCCTTGAATGTAATTCTTGACATATAAGAAAAACATTCCATGGTTTTCTCAGGCATTGGGTTTCCATGTAAATATTGGTGTACTGTGCATTGTGTGGATGTGTTTGTTATTATTTATTATGCATTGATAGATGTTAATGTTTATGATACAATAATATATTGATGATGAACATATGAACATGGTTGAATAAGTTAAAGGAATATACATTGTTGTTTAAAGGATAAATAAGTGGTATAATTGTTCATTACCGATTCACCTCCCCCCTCTCAGTAAACCAACATGTAGAATATATTTGGCTCTTTCTAGATCCACCCAAACCCCATATTTAGAAATAACGTGTCCTAATAAAACACCTTTTGACACAAAAAATATGGTTTTATTGGGATTAAGATGTTTTGGGTGGTCTTCTCTTTTTTTAGAATAAATGGTGACATAATCAAGGTAAACCACCACACTTTGACCAATTAATCCTTTGAAAGAAAATTACATCACCTTATGAAAGGTATCTCCTACATTCACAATACCAAAGGGAAACCATTTATAAGAATATGTTCCCCATTTAGTTCGGAAAGTGGTTTTTAATCGGTTTGGTTCTTCCATGAGAACTTGATTGTATCCGACTAATAGAGAGAATAGATGAGATCCGAACATGAGTTGTAGGATTTTTTCCATTGGGGGAAATTGATAGTTATCTTTGTCGGAAGTGTTATCACTCTAGGAGTTTCTTTAGGTTGTAGATCAAGAGAGCCTGGTAACTTAATAAAAATGCTCAATAATGTATTGAAAATTGGATCAAAGATGAATAACTCACACACTCACTCCTTCACTCAAAACAATTTGATCATACTCGAACAAAACAAGGATCTCAAAAGATACGATCAGATGGTTTGAAAAAACTTAGGTGGATGGAGAATGCTAACTATGTCAACAACATCACATATATTTAAAACACATGTGAAAGGTTGAATATAACCAGTAGAAGATTTGTGATCTTAGTTTACTAATGAAGAGAAAAGATAACAATCATCAATCATTAAGTAAACTAGGAAATAAATATAACATTCAACTCAAAAGTGCAGAATAATAAATATAAATAGAGTTCTAAACAATATCAATGAAATAATCTTGTCATTCCAATAAATATATCAAGGTTTTTACAACAAAAGAGTGCATAAAAGTCTTCAATCTCGAACCATATTCATGAAGACTGTTTTCTCCCATCCCCCCCTTTACAATTTTTGAAGTATACATAAGAATACATATTTGTTATAGATCCTAAAAACATGGATCTGAAAGCCATCTGCCAAACTAAATCAAAATTGTCTTACTAAAAACTAGGAATTAGATCCTAAATGTAAGGGATAAAATCCTTATCCAAACTTAACTCTTCGACTGCCACTGATATTTCTCAAGGCTGTATAAGTCTTCCTTGAGCTATATCCACCACCTGGTCCATGAGTCACATTCTTAAAAGATGAAGATAAGGTCAAACTTGATCAAATATTATATAATCTTCCATCTACAGGAATTTACAGTGCATTACACTGCAAAAAGAAGGTTTGCGCTGACAAATGCTATGTATACTTCTCTGTCTCCTTGAATTGTTTTTAAACACTTCTTGCTTAAATGAACTCTAAGCTATTAGATCATCACTTAACTGGGCTTCTATGCTCTATTTATTTCCTTGAAATATAAATTCAATGTTCTCTAGTCATCCTCCTTCTATCTTCAAACTCATAGACCTCTGAGAAAATGAGCCTTAGTTCTCCACTAGAAATACTTTTAGTATTTATGCAACAAGAGAATGACCACTTACAAGGAGGGCATGAATAAAATCTCGTCTCTTTGAATGTAAGGACAATGGTCTCATCCTATTGGAAGGAAAAAACACTGGATGAAGCAAATAATGTCTGTGCCCTCAATAACATGCCATATGAATGCTATTTGGATGCTTGAAAGTCCTGGATTTGCTTTGATTGAATGATGGTCATGTGCCTTCAAATATGGGATATTTGTCTTCAAATATATAGAGACCCTGTTTCCTTTGACTAGAAATAGAAATTAAGGAAGATTTCGATTCAATTTTAGAGAAGGATAAACAATGCCACTCAATAGTTCTATAATAATTGTTGCAGAGCTAGCTTCTGCTTACATGATTTACCTGGTCACTATCATATCCTATGAAAGATACGATCAACCTAGAGGCTCGAGCTGGTTCTTCCTCTGCAGATTGAATCTTGTGCAACAACATGAATCAGGTGGAATTTTGTAATTGAAATTACGATCACAATAGTTCCCACACCAAAAACTTCATGTGTTTTATAAACACAAGAATGAATGTCATATAGTAGAGATTCTTCTTTCTCATTGTTTTCCATGTCCAATATGTATGTAAGGGTATCATTGGGTGTGATGATCCAATCAATTTTTTGGCCCTGAGAGCTTGAAGATTCCAGTCGGTCCAGAGGAGAACAAAAAGCATTAAGAAAGCGTAGGTGGCTTGAGCTTCCAGAATTCGCAACCACAAACTGACCAAGCCTGTATTGAAAGTAAATCCTAGTAGCATTGCAACAAGCATGCCCACCATGTAAAATGAACCAAGTTTGATATTTTCACCTGTGGAGGGATGAGTGCTTCCTCTGAGTACCCCACAACCTCTAGTCTGAGGGCAGTTTCCCAACTCATAGAGTCCCACAATCAACATGGCCATTGCTATCAGAGATAAGATGCTCTAGTTGGCGGTGAAAAACCATCCCCACACATGGAGCATCATGGTTTTGAAGGTCATGGCCAATATGCCTTTGACCTTGAGACAAAATAGAGCCACCAACATGGTGATTCGATAGTTAAGGGTGTCGTTATATTCTGACTTCTGAGATATATTCACAGTGGATTCGAAACAGTCTGAGATAGAAAATCAGGCAGAGAGAAAAGAAAATAGGTGGCCTCCATGGAAGTAATGTTAGCATCCTGGCCACACCAGAGAAGGATCCTTTCCATGTTTTTGACTTGTAACCTGTCAAATGCTTGAAAAACTGAGCTATCCTCAATCATAGGGAGCCTTCTCATCGAAATAACATCTGACAATCTTTGGCAAATAACACGATATACCTCAAATGACTTCCTCCCTGGATGATTCGATCTAGTGATAATGAGCTTGAAACTCTGCAGCTTAACATCTGATAACTCGACAATCAAACCTTTAAACACCTTTAACTTCACTTGGAACTTGTATCATCAATCGACACCTGGCATAAGGGTTTTTTACTCTATGTTTATTTTATTTTATTCATAAAGTGAAATCCCACGTGCATCGAGATTTAGAAATCTGTGCTCTTTATAAACACCTATGCACCCTAAAATTGTTCGATGAGTAAATGTGGGATGCCTCTTAGGCTTGGTTCTTGCGCTGAGTTTGCGTTGGTTTGTATGTTGAATTGTGCTTGATATGTGGACTTGGAGTTTGGCATAGTTTAGTATGATATGTGATATGGATCGCACCACTTTTTTGACAAAAAAGATATATATATGAAACTAGAAATCAATCTTACTAATTCAAAAGCTATTTTTTGATTATGCCGGTTATAAGAATATGATAGGGTTTTAAAGAAAAAATTGATGAATAAAACTCATCAACACTCAATGAGGATTTCATAATTTATGACCTAGGAAAATGAGTGAAATTCATTGACAATTTTAGAATATAGCTATTTTTTGATTATGCAGGTTATAGGAAGATGATAGGGTTTCAAAGAAAAAATTGATGAATAAAACTCATCAAGACTCAATGAGGATTTCAGAATTTATGACCTAGGAAAATGAGTGAAATTCATTGACAATTTTAGAACAAGTTTACTAAAGGCGCTTTAAAATTTTGATGAAAAATTTGAGCGCTAACATTTGGATCCAACTTGGATGGAGACCTCCCTGTGAGGCTCCAAGAACCTAGAAGACCATGTGGCTTTACGATTGGGATATGGAGTCATCTGGCCCGTGCAACTGATCCCCTAAAAACCTGTAGCCTGCTCTACTTATTTAACAAACCAACAACTGAAAAGAATCTACCTGCTCGTATAAAGAGCTTATTATCTTGCCTACTCCTACTTCTAATCAGTAGAAGCAAATTTATCAATTAAAACTAAATATCCAATGCAACCAAGTAAGAAACTAACTGATTTACTGATAACATCCTTGATTTTGACCCGAAAAATAAAGGAATCCATAGCATATAGAAATGTAGTTTGAAAAGATGACATAACCAACCTTCATCTGAAAATAATGTTTTGACATCTATACTGCTCATATACTCCAAATAATTAGCAATAAGGTCATCAAAGTCACAAAGGAATAACTCTTCATGCTATTGTTCCAACTAAAAACTGAAATGCTTCTGCTGGTTGCGTTCACTGATCTCAATGTTAGATGTAGACTGCTCAATATTTGCTGCAGATCCAAAACTGTCACATATTGATATATCAATCTACTTATTATATTTTAAGTTTTCAAAGGGAACAATTTGAACTTCATGACAACCTAAGATAGTAGATACATTTGAATGTCAAAAGCATCTATACTATGGTTATCATTTTGTAGATCACCAATCTCTCAGTCATAGTGAGAAGTGTCCTTTACTGCATCATACTCTTCATGACCATCTAATTCTTTACTCAACAAATTGAATTCATGACAACACTCGGGATAGAGAAAGTTAGCTGAAATTTTTTCTTTGCAAAATGAATGAAAGCCAACATGAAAACCTGTCAAAGAGACAATACTTGCAATAGGAAGAGATAGATACCAATCATAAGAAATTCCCTCTAATGAATACCCGAAGATATTAATCTGAACATCCTCATGCACAATTTGCAATCGATGAATGAAATCATGTTCAACTGGTACTTCCCAATCTTCTCCACGAAATTTGGGAAGTATACCTTCCCATTCATCTCTACTAGGCACTATATTAGGGAAACCAACTATCTTTGAAAAATCACAGAAAGCATACCTCTTAGCTAAGATCTTATCCATTTCATACCAGTGGATTCGTCAACATATTTCTGAACAATGGAGTCACCACTGAATTCATCCTTCATTGATTTTCCAGATAGATGTTTACAACTGATATAATTCCCAACCTTTGTCTATCATCAAAGACTAGAACTATGTCGTTTCCCAGGGAAGCTTGCTTCACACTCCTTTAAATGACAATGATGCCAATTTTTATCACTCCAGGAGTCTCTTTAGGTTGTAGATCAAGAGATACTAGTAACTTAATCAAAATGCTCAATAATGTATTGAAAATTGGATCAAATATGAATAACTCACACACTCACTCCTTCACTCAAAACAATTTGAACATACTCGGAAAACAAGGCTCTCAAAAGATATGATCAGATGGTTTGAAAAAACTTAGGTGGATGGAGAATGCTAACTATGTCAACAACATCAAAAATATTAAAAACACATGTGAAAGTTCGAATATAACCAACAAAAGATTTGTGATCTTAGTTTACTAATGCATAGATAAGATAACAGTCATCAATCATTAAGTAAACTAGGAAATGAATATAACATTCAACTCACAAGTGTAGAATAAGAAAGATGAATAGAGGTCTGAACAATATCAATGAAAGAAGCTTATCATTCCAATATATATATCAAGGTTTTTACAACAAAAGAGTTCATAAAAGTCTTCAATCTCGAACCACAGTCATGAAGACTGTTCTCTCCCATCCCCCCCTTTACAATTTCTAAAGTATATATAAGAATAAATATTTGTTATAGATCCTAAAAAGATGGATTTGAAAGCCATATGTCAAACTAAATTAAAACTGTAATATACCAGATATAAAATGTATGCAGAACTGAAATAAAATGCTAGTAATGGCAGAATAACAACAATATAACCGTAACATTCACCACAATAACATTGAAATGATATAAGAATAACAACATAAATAACACTTTGAATCTAAAATCAATGTTCATGGGCCTCTTCGAGGGGGCAACCTCCAGTTGAGAAGAGCTCTATTACAATAATATCCAAGCTAGGTTTCTCATACCCTCGACTCCTATTTATACTAAAAAGAAGCATCTAGAGGAAGATCCTTCTAGAAGCGGAAGCTTCTATTAGGTCTTCTTACATCCCCCTTATTCTATTTTATTTAAAGGCCTTATTAATATTGACCTTTATTACATCCGAATATATTTTTCTACCTATGTGTAGGTTAGGACCCTAACATGTTCTCCCCCTTAAAAACAACCTTGTCCTCAAGGCTTGAGATGAGGAAGTTGCTGCAGAATGGTAGTTGGTTCCCAAGTGGCATTTGCTGGAGTTGTATCTTTCCATTGTACTAGCACTTCCTTGATGTTTCTATGACATGGGTGATGCTCACGCTGGTCCAAAAATGCTTCTGGGTGTAGCCAAATGGATCATTCTTCAGCTAACTCTGGAAGGTTGGTTTGAATTTGGCACTTAGCTCCAATCACCTTCTTTAAGCATGAAACATGAAAAACAAGATGTAGCTTCGAATGGCTGGGTAAAGATAACTGATAGGCAACTTGTCCCACACGCTTGAGTACAGTATAAGGACCATAAAATTTGGGTGCGAACTTCTAATAATGCTCAACCTTGAGGGAAGTTTGCTTGTAAGGTTGCAGTCGAAGAAACACTTGATCCCATTCTACAAATTGACATTCAGAGTGAACTTGATCTGCTTGTTTCTTCATGCAATTCTGTGCCATGAACAAATTCTTTTTGAGGGTATGAAGAATATCCTCTCGAGCTGTAAGTGTTAGGTCAACCACCTGGACCTTTGAGGCACCTGGTAAGTATGAGTGAATTGAAGGTGGCTTCTGTCCATATACCACTTCAAAATGAGTCATGCGTGTAGCTATATGGTATGAAGTGTTGTACCACCATTCAGATAGGGGTAACCATTGAGCCCACTGATTTTTCTTTTTCGAGGCAAAACACCTCAAATATGTTTCCAAACACTTGTTGACAACTTTCGTTTGGCCATCAGTCTGGGGATGATAAGCTATGTTGAGATGCAATTCGGTGCCTTGTATCTTGAACAACTCTTGCCAAAAATTTCTTGTGAAAGTTAGGTCGCGATTAGAAAAATTAGAGTGTGGCATGCCATGAAGCTTGAAGACCTGATCCATGAAGATTTGAGCCACCGTGGATGTTGTAAATGGGTGTTGAAGGGTGCAAAAATGAGCATTCTTGGAAAGGTGATCAACAACCACCATGATGATGGATTTATTTCCCGATTTGGGTAAGCCGGTAATAAAATCCATAGAGATATCCTTCCAAATAACAAGTGGAATCGGGAGCGGTTGTAGTGTGCCTGGCGATTTGATTGTTTCTCCCTTGTTGTGTTGACACACATCACATTCAGCTACAAAATTACGAATGTCTTGTTTCATACCATCTCAGAAAAAAGGAATGTTTGACCCTATCATAGGTTTTGGTGAACCCGGAGTGCCCTGCTGTGGGTGTAGCATGAAGCTTAGAAAGTACCGTGGATTTAAGCTTTGATTGTTTACTTAAATACAAATGGCCTTTGTATCGAAGTTCCTGATGGAGCCAAGAGTACAATGGGGAAGTTGGAGCCTTAGACTGCAATTGGTGGATCAACTACAAACTTTTGGGATCTTGTAGCCATTCCTGGCGAACGACTGGGAGCTAATCTGGTACAATGAATGAAAGAGAAAAAAGGGATCCTTCGTCTTCATATTTTTGGGAAAGTGCATCCACAACCACATTTTCTTTTCCTTTCTTATAAATGATCTCATAATCATATCCAAAGAGTTTAGTCACCCATTTTTGTTGTTTTGGGGAGGAAATACGTTGTTCCAGAAAATACTTGAGGCTTTGATGGTATGTATTAATTTGGAAATGTTGCCCCAATAGATAAGGACGCCACAGATCCAAGACATGCAGAATAGCCAACATTTCCTTTTCATAGATGGATTTACCCAGATTTCTTTCAGATAGTTGCTTGCTAGTAAAGGCCAAAGGTCGACCCTCTTGCATAAGGACAACACCAATTCCTTTCCCTGAGGCATCACATTCCATCACAAAGGTCTTTGTGAAATCGGGAAGGGCGAGGATTGGAGTGGTGCACATAGCCATCTTCAAGGTATGAAAAGATTGAGCAACGACTGGAGTCCAAGTGAAAGAGTTCTTTTTGAGGAGAGTAGTGAGAGGTGCTGCAATCTTCCCATAATTCTTAACAAATTTGCGATAATACCATGTTAAGCCTAGAAATCCATGCAAGCTATTAAGAGTCTTTGGGGGAGGCCAGTCTTTCATAGCTTCAATATTTTTATGATCCACCCTGACACCATCTTTGCCAACCAGATGACCCAAGTATTCTACTTCTGAGGCACCAAAAGAGCATTTAGACTGTTTTAGGAAACGTTGGTGCTGAGAGAGTAGATGGAGAAATAGATCCACATGAGCAAGATGGTATGTCTAGGTTTTTCTATAGATGAGGATATCATCAAAGAAAACTAAGACAAAATGGTGGAGAAAAGGACAAAAGACATGATTCATGAGGCTTTGGAAGGTGGAGGGGGCATTACACAGGCCAAAGGGCATGACCAAAAACTCATAGTGGCCCTCATGAGTTCTAAAGGCAGTCTTGGGAATGCCTGCCTCTTTCATACGTATCTGGTGGTAGCCCAAATGAAGATCTAGTTTAGTGAAGAATTGGGCGCCACTCAATTCATCTAGGAGGTCATCAATGAAAGGAATGGGGAATTTGTCTTTGATGGTAAGTTTGTTGAGGGCATGAAAGTCAAGACACATTCACCAAGAACCTTATTTCTTCAGGACCATGACCATAGGAGACGAGTAGGGGCTCATACTAGGGTGGATAACGCCTACATTAAGGAGGTCCTGGACCATTTTCTCAATTTCATTTTTTTGGGAAAAAGGGTGACGATACAGATGGATATTGGGAGGAAGGCTTCCAGGTACAAGGGGAATGGAATAATCATGAACACCGAGGGAAGGAGGGAGGCCTTGGGGAGTGGAAAAGACCAATTGATGTTTAGAAAGGATGGCTTGGAGGTCTTGTGGTACCGAGGGTGTCTATGTTTCTTTTATGGCATGGAGTTGGGCGATAACACCAAAATGATCCTTTTTGAGAAGCTTTTCCATGCGATGGGAACTAATGATCTCAGGTGAACCGGTGGTGATGCCTTGGAACTTATATTGGTGGCCCTCCTAGTTGAATTGCATGGTTAAGTCTTTAAAATCCATGAGAATGGGACCCAAATTCCTTAGCCAAT